>OY856409.1:1975287358-1975289858 GCA_963693085.1 Alisma plantago-aquatica | reverse complement strand
ATATGTATATATATATGTATGTATATATATGTATATGTATATATATGTATATGTATATATATACATATATATATATATGTATATATATATATACGTATATATATATATGTATATATATATATGTATATATATATATATATATATATATATATATATATATATGTGTGTGTGTGTGTGTGTGTGTGTGTGTGTGTGTCTATATATATATATATATGTAAATATATGTATATATATATGTATGTGTATATATATATATATGTATATATATGTATTTATATATATATACTTATATATATGTATACATACATATATATATATGTATATATATGTATGTGTATATATATATGTATATATATGTATTTATATATATATATATATATATACATGTATACATATACATATATATATGTATACATGCATGTATACATATACATACATATATATACATACATATATATACATATATTCCTTCTTTCTTCAACCTACACACCTTTTGACACTCCCCCTGGGCAAAAAAACCAAGAGTTTGTTCCATGTATACTTCTTCCTGTAGATCACCATGTAGGAAGACATTTTTGACATTGAGCTGAAAAAGTGTCCAGTCAAAGGTGGTAGCCAGAGAGATAAGTATCCTCAAAATTAAGACGAGCCACATGTGAGGAAGGTTTCAAAGAAATCTACACTATATGTCTGAGTATATCCTTTCGTCACCAATCTAGCTTTCAATCTCTCTATGGAATCATCTGATTATGTTTGACAGTGAATACCCATCTGCATCTCACAACATTCTTATCTATAGGCAAATCAGTATGCTCCCATGTTTCATTTTGAATAAGTGCAGACGTTTTAGAATTCATAGCATGTAGCCAACCAACATCCTTCATAGTATCAACATGGCTCTTTAGAATTTTCACAGAATCATTTCCTTCATCAATTTCTACATCTTCTATAGAGATGGAGATATACTCCAAAAATAGCTAAGTTCTTTCTTGGATATATGTATAAATGTCCCATGTAACCTAGTTAAATGCTAACACTAGACTTGATACAGATTGTAGTTTGTAATTTTGTAACTCGTAACTGTATTTTTTAAATTCTAAGCTGTAACTTGAAGTTTTTAACAGTCTGTCTACCAGACTTGACATTTTTGTTCATTTGTGCACTCACTCATCAAGACATGGATCCCACCCTAACCTCTAAACATATAAATTTGTTATATAATATCGAAATTTCGGCCGAAATTTCAAAAAAATTCTGTTTGTGGGCCATCAGACACGACATCGAAATCGGTCATTTAATTATATGCCCCAGACATCACTGTGAACTAATTCAAACGGATGAAGGGCTCGCTTATTGACACGACTCAGATAAGACATCCTATGATGTTTTCCATATTGACAAGACTGACACTCTAAAGAGGACACCTGTGATAAATTTGGTTCTAACTTTCGCAGTCTCTCCAGAGAAGGATGACCATACCTATAGTGCCACAGTAAGGGAGAGCCGTTCAACATGATAGCAGGAATCGGAGTAGCAGATACTTGACGAGGCAGACTTGCACCATGAAAGGGGTAGAGATCACCTTTCCTAGGCCCCCCACCAATCGTCCTTATACTCTTGAGATCCTATAATACAAAATAAGGACCAAACGTCACTGTACATTTCACAATATCAATTAATTTTGCAACAGAGAGAAGATTGAATGGAAATTTAGGCACATAATGTACAGATCTAAGGTCAATTTTAGGGGTAAGAGAAACAGATCCACTGGCTAATACTTTCTGCACAGATCCATCAGCTGAAGTCACCGACTGATGTGGAATATATGAGTCAATGGAGTGAAGCAGTTTCCTCATACCAGTCATATGCTGAGAAGCTCTAGAATCAACCACCCAGGAAGGAGAAGTATTGGAAGCCAGTAAAGAAGAAGTTGGATTACCAATGGATGAAGCCAAGTGAGCTGAGGAAGATGCTCCCATGTTCAAATGCTAAGTGGCTAGAATAGATCTATCATATTCTTCCTTGGTGAGAGTGATTCCTGGGGTTCCAGAAGTAAATGCAGTAGTAGGAGTAGTAGTAGCAGAAGGTTCAGATGACTCATTGCCTCCAGAAAAGTGGGCTATCCCAACAGGTGGCGTAGCTGGACTTCCATGCTTCTTCCAACACTTCTCAGCCGTATGTCTTGGACGACCACAGAAGGTGCATTTGGGCCTGGTGGACGCTCCCCTTCCAACACCTGTACGTCCTCCTCTAACTGCAACAACAATGGATTATTGAAACTCACCAAAGGAAGGAGCCATAGTGGTTTGTACAAGTTCAAAGTTGGATCGCATAATCCTGGAGTAGGCTTCCTCCAAACTAGGAAGTTTATCAACAACTAGTATAACACTCCGTCCAGAACTGAAAGAGGAGCTTAGCCCAGATAAGAATTTGGCAATAATCAGGTCATCTCTCTCTTTGATATGCTCTTGAATAGTAACATGATGATAAAAACTTAGTT
>OY856409.1:1974734858-1975282358 GCA_963693085.1 Alisma plantago-aquatica | reverse complement strand
CACCGACTGATGTGGAATATATGAGTCAATGGAGTGAAGTAGTTTCCTCATACCAGTCATATGCTGAGAAGCTCTAGAATCAACCACCCAGGAAGGAGAAGTATTGGAAGCCAGTAAAGAAGAAGTTGGATTACCAATGGATGAAGCCAAGTGAGCTGAGGAAGATGCTCCCATGTTCAAATGCTAAGTGGCCAGAATAGATCTATCATATTCTTCCTTGGTGAGAGTGATTCCAGGGGTTCCAGAAGTAAATGCAGTAGTAGTAGTAGTAGCAGAAGGTTCAGATGACTCATTGCCTCCAGAAAAGTGGGCTATCCCAGCAGGTGGCGTAGCTGGGCTTCCATGCTTCTTCCAACACTTCTCAGCCGTATGTCCTGGACGACCACAGAAGGTGCATTTGGGCCTGGTGGACGCTCCCCTTCCAACACCTGTACGTCCTCCTCTAACTGCAACAACAATGGATTATTGAAACTCACCAAAGGAAGGAGCCATAGTGGTTTGTACAAGTTCAAAGTTGGATCGCATAATCCTGGAGTAGGCTTCCTCCAAACTAGGAAGTTTATCAACAACTAGTATAACACTCCGTCCAGAACTGAAAGAGGAGCTTAGCCCAGATAAGAATTTAGCAATAATCAGGTCATCTCTCTCTTTGATATGCTCTTGAATAGTAACATGATGATAAAAACTTAGTTCTTGGGCAATAGACTGAATTGTGTCGAAATACTCCTCGAATGATTTGTCTCCCTGTCGCTCTGCAAAGAGAGGATCATATATCATGAATTGACGCAGGGCATTCTTCTCTTGAGAATAGTGCATCTTAACAACATTCCAAATCTCCTTCGCCGTGGAGTAGAACATGAATCTAGCAGCAATACCATGCTCCATACTATTCCACAACCATGTTTTTACCAGGTTGTTGTTACGCTTCCACTCTGCATATCCCTTGTCAGTGGCGGCTAGAGGATCAAAATCCACATGCTTTGCCTTATCTCTGGATTCTAGTACTGTGTGGACAACATTCATGCATAACAGAAAATTCTTCCCATTTAGCTTGATAGAAGGAATAGGTGACACCTCGTTGTAGACAACATAAGCTTTATCGTCTCCATTATTCAACTGTGATAAGGAGACGGAGACAGAGAGATACACGTCCCGTAGGCTAAAGATGTGAAAGAAAGATACACGTCATGTTGAGAAAGATGTGACGGAAAGATACACGTCACGTTGAGAAAGATGTGACGGAAAGATACGCGTCACGTTGACAAAGGAAGTGACAGAGAGATACACATCACCCGAATAAAGACAAGATGATACATTTCTTACGCATCAACAACCTCCAAGCGAATATTTCGTATAGATAGATATGTTATTTATGTTATTTCTGTAGTTTACAACACCACTTGTGTTTTATTCCATATTGTTCAGTTTTACTTATAGCTTTACTCTCTTGTCCTATAAAAGAGAGAACATTGTAAACTCTTAAGATCATCGAATACAATTTTACTTCTAATTCTATATGGTATCAAGAGCAGGTCCGGTTCTTTCCCTCCCTACACCCCACAGTCACAATAATCGACGACTTTTTGAAAAAGTCGCGTATTAAACGCGTATTTTTACTCCCCTGTATGTGACAGTCGTTTAAATCGCAGTGGACGTTTTAATCACGAAGTACGCGTTTTATTCGCGTTTGATACGCTTTTTCCGTTTTTTACGCGTTTTGTTCGTTTTATACGCGTTTTAAACTTTGGTGTTCGGTCACTGTACAACGGGTTTAGTAAAACCCTTCCTCGATTTTTTTTTCTGCCGTTCCTCCCTCCCTGTTCTTTTCCACGCTCCCCCCTCCAGCCCTAGTGTTTCCCCGCTCCCCCTGCAGCCTACGGAAGCTGACGGGAAGACGACCGACCGACGACAGCTCCTCCGACGACAACTCCTCCTCCGACAGCTCCTCCTCCGACAGCTCCTCCGACGACAGCTGCGAGCCTGCGGCGGCAAGGACGACGCCACGGCTTCCGTCGGCGACCTCCATCAGCTCCGGTGACCTCACCAGCCCCCGACGACCCACACTCATCTTCCAAACGCCAAGAACGACGCCAATGTACTTCATCTTCTTCCCCTTTCTTCTTCGTTTACCTATTTCTTGGGCCCAGAACTCATCTTCCTTCTCCTTCCCCTTTTTTCCTTCCTATTCTCGCCTTAATTCTCCATCCTACTCTTCATCTTCCTCATTTTCTTTCCTTTTCTCCTTGTTTTCGTCCCTTTTTTCTCTTATTTCTTCCGCAACAGGGCCTCACAGCCCTCTTTTCCTCCATTTGTCCTCTACTTCCGTATCTTCTTCCAATTCTTTCCTTTTCTCCTTGTTTTCGTCCCCCCTTTTCTCTTATTTCTTCCGCAACAGGGCCTCACAGCCCTCTTTTTCCTTCATTTTTCCTCTACCTCCGTATCTTCTTCCAATTCTTTCCTTTTCTCCTTGTTTTCGTCCCCCCTTTTCTCTTATTCCTTCCTCACAGCCCTCTTTTTCCTCCATTTTTCCTCTACCTCCTTATCTTCTTCCAATTTTTTCCTTTTCTCCTTGTTTTCGTCCCCCCTTTTCTCTTATTTCTTCCGCAACAGGGCCTCACAGCCCTCTTTTTCCTCCATTTTTCCTCTACCTCCATATTTTTTCTTTGCCTCTCTCCTCTTATGCACTGCTGTTCTTACTATCTCCCCCCCCCCATATAACGAATTTCCTCCTCTCCAATCTCCATTAAATCAGTTGTACAATAAGATGTTTCCTGCCCTCTTCAATAATGGCGTGCACTTCTGTTTATTGCAGCCATAATTTTGTAGCACAGAAGCAGGCTTAGCCGATAAAAGTGTTGCTGGACAAAATTGCAATAGCTTCAAGCTACTGAAATTGTAAGTCACACAACTGTAATATGTTGTATATAGCTAGAAATTTGAATTTGCTTAGTGTTTGATCGTATGTTTGGACCAAATATGTTAATTAGACTAATAATTAGGATTGATCATTATATTAATATCTTATATAGTTTTCATTGATTAGGATAAATATGCCAAGAGGTAGGGATCCCATTTGGGAGCATGTTGAGCAACAAGCAGATGGCAAAAACAAATGCAAGTTTTGCCATGAGATTTTCACTGCAGGGATCACACGCCTGCGCTACCACTTTGCTAAGTATCAAGGAAAGGACATTCGACCCTGCCCGTCTGTTACAGGTGATGTTAGAGCCATGGCTCTTCAGTCAATTCAGGAGTTGAACGCCAAATCAAAGAAGCAGAAGGTGACAGAATTTTGGAAGACAACCAGTTCTCATAGTTCTAGTCCAGCTGGTGGATCTACACTCATAGATGTGGTTGATGCTGATAGGTATAACAAGGAAATGTCTACTCAACAAACTCTTCATCGCGTGGTGAAGAAAGGGGAAAAGAAGTTGGTTGATAAAGCTGTTGTGAAGTTGTTGGTTAACAACAACATTGCTTTCAATATTCTTAGGTCTCCTGAATTCAAGGAGCTCTGCACTGCTATTGGAAATTTTGGTCCTGGGTACGAACCACCTAGCAGTGAAACAGCTAGGACACGCCTTCTAGATGAAGTGAAGGAGGATGTGGATGCTTATATTGCCTCTATCAAAGAGAGCTGGCAGTTTTCTGGTTGCACTGTCATGTCTGATGGTTGGAAAGATATGAGGAGCAGGCCTCACATTAATGTGTTGGTTCAAAGCCCTAAAGGGGTCATGTTCTATAAATCCTTGTGCACTGTTGGACACGTCAAAGATGGTCCCTATCTTGCTGATTTCATCTCTTCAATCATTGAAAAGATAGGTCCACATAATGTTGTCCAATTTATTTCTGATAATGCAGCTAACTATGGCAGTGCAGGAGCTTTGTTAGAAGTAAAGTATCCACATCTATTCTCTACAAATTGTGCAGCACATGGCATGAACTTGATATTGACAGATCTTGGTGGTCTTGACACAGTTTCTCCTACCCTTAATAATGCTAAAAAGATTGTTAAATTTGTCTACAAGTATCAACATGTGTTAGACTTGATGAGAAAGCACACAGAGGGCAGGGAATTGAAAAAACCTGGTGCTACTAGATTTGCTACTCATTTTTTGTGTTTGCAGTCTGTGCTTGCACAAGAGCAGGGATTGAGGTTTATGGTTGCATCTCCTTCTTGGAGAGATTTGCCTCAATCTAAGATTGAAGATGGCATTGAAATTTGTGAAATCATTCAAGATAACAACTTTTGGGATTCTGGTAGGATGATAATTTGTGTTATGGAGCCACTAATAAGAATTTTAAGAATGTCAGACAGTGAACGCTCTACTATTGGCTACTTGTATGAAGGATTAGATAGGGCCAAGGAGGCGATTAAAGATATATTTGAGGGAGCTGTAGAAAAGTACACACCTTTTTGGAAGATCATTGATCGTAGATGGGATAAGAATTTGCATAGTCCTCTTCATGCTGTAGCATCTTACTTGAATCCCTTAATGCACTATCAAAAGAGGGTCACCATGGATGGAGAGGTCAAAGAAGGCATGGAAACAATTGTAAGGAAAATGGTGCCTGATTTGCCTAGTAGAACTTTGATAGCAAGGGAGATTCGTGATTATCATTCAAAGTCCCCCATATTGTTCTCTCCTTTGGCAATTGAATGTCTTACTACCACTCACCCTAGTAAGACTTGAACCCTCATTCTCCTATATTTCTTTATGTTTAAAGTTAAAACTATTTATCTTGACATGTTTCTTGCTTTTCCTTTGTTTAGGGGTTTGGTGGGATATGTGGGGCGGAAATCTGAACTTATTGCAGAAGTTGGCTATCAGAATTTTAAGTCAACCATGTAGTGCATCTTCTTGTGAGCGCAACTGGAGTGCCTTTGATGCTGCACACACAAAAAAGCGCAACCGCCTTGACCCTGAACGACTGGAGACTTTGGTGTATATCAGGATGAATGATCATTTGATGAGGACAACAAGAGCAAAAGAGGAAGAAGACACCTTTCCCATTGATTTGGAGAAGATAGATGCATACTCAACTGATCTGAATGACGCTTCTCCAAATAATGAAGATGAAGAATTTGAGGAAGATGAGGAGGAACCTCAACATCAGAGTGAAGATAATGCAAATGATGCTTTTGATTCTGAGCCATTCACTCTTGATTTTGATACTGAAGATGTGTAGCTTTATGTTGGGCTTTTCTTGTAATGCCTATGGCAAACTTTGATTTCATCTTGTAGAACATTGGCTGCATCTCCCACTTTTATGTGTCTTTATGTGAATGTATTGAAGGAGACTTCTAACATCTAAGATGCTTTTCTTGTAATTGCCTATGGCAAACTTTGATTTCATCTTGTAGAATATTAGTTGCATCTCCCACTTTTATGTGTCTTTATATTTTGTGATATTTGGGCTATATTATACAAACATTTATACACTAAAACATAAACGTATATATTAGTATACATCTGTTTTTTCCCGACTTTTTCCCGACTTTTTACCGAATAGTTGACCGTACTTTGACCGTACTTTTACCGATTTTTATTCGAATTTCCCGCTTAATTCCCGAATTCCGAATTTTTCAGCTTCGTCGTACGTATCCCGAATACCGAATTTGTGACTATGCTACACCCTGCCCTCCATGCCCTAGCCCCCCCATGCGCCGCAGCCACTGCAGCCGCCGACTCTCCCTGCTCTCTCCTCCCTTCACCACCTGCCCTCTCATCCCGCCACCCCTCCTCTCTTCCTCCATCCAAACAGCCACACCACCACCCCCTCCTCCCACCCACCCCTCCTCGCTGCTGCTGCGACTACGTGCAACAATACTGTTGCTGCTTCCACCACCACTTCCCACCACCAATCCACCTCCTTTCCACCTCCCACCAACCCCACCACCCACCATCCATCTCATCTAGCTTCCTCCCTTATTAGATCTCCTCTCCTACTTTTTAACATCTTCAGACAACCTTCGTCATAGCACGTTGAGAGTCTCCAGGATACTCAGTTTCTTCTGCCTACGCCTCATGGAGTCCTAAATCTCTTCATGACGGTGTAGGTTATTCTATTATCCTTTCCGCCCATAGTGGGTTCTCTCTAATCTGATGCGTCAGATCTACAACTGCTATCTGTTGCCCCATAGCGGGTTTCTTTAGATATGTTGATCCCTGCATTTTTTTTTGCTACTGTTGCCCCTGCGGTCTTCTGTTCTACTGCTGCTCCAACTTAGTTCGCTATGGCATGCGCTGAGTCCCCACATTCTTTGTGTTACCACAGTGAAGCTTACGACTCCAATTATCATCTCTGGTCAGCGTCCTTCATCCTATATGTCAAAGCACAAGGCCGCTATTTCACCACCGACCCTCTACCTGCCTCTGCTGCCATGACAGATGACAAATCCAAGCAAGCTTATGCACTATGGAGTAAAGATGATTCAGGTGTTATGGCTTGGATACTCAGTAGCACCGAGCCACGAATTAGCTCGTCATTGCTCGGTCTTCATGATGCCAAAGCAATGTGGGATCAGTTATCTCATGTCTACTCTCATCAACAAAACCCCAAGAGAGTCTTTGAGATATTCAAGAATCTGGCCAAAAAGGAATTTTCCTCTTACTCTTCTGTTGAAGATTACTATAACCAATGCTCTGCTCTCTGCAATGAATACAAAATTTATCACCCTTTGACAACTGACATCAAAGAAGCCTTGAAGCAATGCAATGAACAATAACTTGTCCAATTTCTGGCAGGTTTCCCATCCTCATTTTCTGTAGTCGTCGACCAAATTTTGTCCAGTGATCTACTTCCCACTCTGCGGGACGTCCTTAAACATGTTCCAACGCTTACCATATGTCACCTCCACCCCAGCGGTGGAATAGCCTGCTCTTGCTGTTCGCACCACTGATTATAACTCTGGCAGAGGACGTGGTCGTGGACGTGGACGTGGCCGTGGAGGTTGTCTTCCTACTGTTGCCGGTCGAACACCTACTACAATAGGTCGGGGACAACCTGTTGGTTCTCGTATATGCAACTTCTATGGACGAGACAATCACAATGAAGACAAATGCTGGATCAAACACGACAAACCCGCTTGGGCTAACCAGGCCTCTGCTAATACATCGACTGATACTACTACACGTGATTAGCCTCCAGCTACACCCTCACCTGCTTGGCTTCGTTCCGAGTTCGAGAAATTTTTTCAGGAGCGCATGTCCCAGCTCCCATCTACATCAGTGGCTGGATCTTCTGCATTACTAGCTACTTCATCTGCCCGTAAAAATAAATGGTGTATTGATTCTGGTGCCTCAGTTCATATAGCCGCCGACATTAACTTATTTTCTGCTTTAACTAAAACTACTCAGATTCCTCCAGTTACAGTTGTTGATGGTTCTAAAACCTCTGTTCATGGCATTGGGACTGTTCCCTTGTCTCGGAATCTAAATCTGAAATCTGTGTTATATATTCCAAAATTTCCTGTTAATCTTCTTTACAGATTGTGAAAAGCCTTCAATGCTCAATTAAATTTGATCCTTCTGGTTGTGTTTTGAAGGATCTTGGCACAAAGACGAGGGTTGGTTCAGGCCATGAGGGACTAGACAGACTCTACTACCTGGACGGACCGACATCAACAACTGCTCTTCTGTCGACATCTGTGACGGGATTACCGTGGCACTACCGCCTTGGCCATCCCTCTGCAGCGAAACTGAAACACTTATTTCCTGCTTTATTTGGAAGAACTTTTTGTTGTGAATCATGTCAGTTGGGGTAAACAAACTTGGTCTGTGTTTCCTGCTAAGAAATATATTGGTTCTAAATGCATTTTTGGCATTGTTCATGCAGATATATGGGGCCCTTGTTCTGTCGCTAGTCATTCTGGCGTTAAATATTTTATGACTTTCATTGATGATTATTCTCGTGCTACTTGATTATTTTTATTGAAAGATCGCGTCACTATTTTGGATACTATTAGCACCTTTTTTCCTGAAATCCAGACACAGTTCAACAAACCTGTTAAAGTTTTTCACACCGATAATGCCCTTGAATTTATGCAAAAGTCGGTAACATCTTTTTGTTCTGTCCGTAAAACTCTACACCAAACTACCTACCCCTACACTCCACAACAAAATGGAGTTATTGAACGAAAAAACCGCCATCTCCTTGAGATTGCTCGCACCATACTTCTTCATTATTAAGTTCCTTGACGTTTCTGGCTTGAAGCTGTTTCTACGGCTTGCTATCTTATCAATTGCATGTCGTCTTCTATTTTGAATAATAAAATTCCTTACAACATCCTTTTTCTTGATGCACAACCCTTTTCTGTCCCATCCCGTATTTTTGGGTGTACATGCTTTGTCAAAAACCTCCGTCCCAGATTATCTAAACTTGATCCTCGTTCCACCAAATGTATCTTTCTGGGATATTCTAGAACCCCAAAAAGATATCGTTGCTATGATCCGGTTCTGAGACAGTGGTATGTCAGTGCAAATGCAGTTTTTTTAGCATTTGCTATATTACTCCGATAACGATGCATCACTATCGAGTAACATTTTTGCTCCCACGCCATTGCGTGATATTGTGGATGTTGATCCACCTTTTGAGCTGACACCTGAAGATCGACCTTTGCAATTTTACAAGAGAAGACCCATAGAAAACTAATCCCTCCATGGCCCCTCCACAATCAATTCCTCCTTCAGCGAATGATCATCAAACACCTGAGGTAAATTCTAACTTACACTTTCCTATCAGTCTTCCCAAAGGTGTTCGTTCCTGTACAAAACATCCTATTAGTCACTTCTGTTCATCATCTAATCTGAGTACCAGTTTTTCATGCTTCACTACTGCTATTCCTGCTATTTCTATTCCCAAAAATGCTAAAGAAACCCTTCTTATTCCTGCGTGGAAACAAGCCATGGATGCTGAAATACAGTCACTCTCGGATTGTAACACTTGGGTACTTGTAGATTGCCTTTCCTCCTGTCCGACTGTTGGTTACCGCTGGATCTTTACTCTCAAATTTCAACCAGACGACACTGTTGAACGCATGAAAGCACGTCTAGTAGCTAAAGGCTACCCACAGACATACGACATTGACTACTTTGAGACTTTTTCTCCCGCCGCACGGCTCAATTCTGTTCGTATTCTTATTTCTACTGCTGTTAACAAGGATTGGCTACTATTTCAGCCAGATGTGAAAAATGCGTTTCTATATGGAGACTTACAGGAGGAAGTCAACATTGAGCAACCACCGGGCTTCGTTGCTTAGTGAGAGTCTTCCTCGAAAGTTTGTAAATTAGGGAAGACAATTTATGGTCTTAAACAAAGCCCTCGTGCCTGGTTTGACAAAATAAGTCAGATTCTTATCAAATTTGGCTTCCGTCGTTCTCACTTTGACCATTCTGTGCTCATCTGAAAAACTGCAGTTTGCTTAGTTATTCTTATTGTCTATGTAGATGACATTATATGATTTGGTAGTGATACTGAGGGCATCCAAGCCACTAAAGCATATTTAGTAGAACACTTTGTCATCAAAGATTTTGACAAGCTGTGATATTTTATGGGCATTGAGGTATCCAGATCATCTGCAGGATTATGTCTCTCTCAACGAAAATATGTTCTGGACCTCTTACAAGAAATAGGTATGCTTGGCTGCAAGCCAGCCAACATTCCTCTTGACCCAAATACTGACTGGGATGATGACACTTGCCCTTCTTATGCTGATCACCAATTCAACCGATTGGTTGGTAAACTCATCTACCTCACTGTCACGGGGGCTGATCTGACTGCTACTGTAGGCTTTGTGAGCAGATATCTAGATAGGCCTAAACAATGCCACTGGGATGCTGTCTGTCGCATTCTGCGATACCATAAAAGCTCTCCAGGGAAAGGTTTATTATACGAGAAAAATGGACATTGCAATCTTTCTGGCTTTTCTGATTCTGGTTATGTAGGAAGTAAATGTGACTGGAAATCCACTTTATGATATTGCACCCTTGTTGGAGGCAACTTCGTCACCCGGCGTAGCAAAAAGCAAACAGTGGTAGCTAGGTTGAGTGTAGAAGTTGCCATGGCTCACACTGCCTGTGAGCTTCTCTGGGTACAAAGCCTTCTTCGAGAATTTGATATCACCGATTCTAAACCAATTCCAATGTTCTGTGATAACAAAGCTTCTAATTTTTGCGTACAACTCAGCTTTCCATGAAAGAACAAAGCATATCGAGGTTGACTGTCACTTTGTTTGAGAGTCTGTTCTATCTGACCGCATCGGTACTTCATACCTCAGCACTGAAAACCAAGTAGCAGGCATCCTCACGAAGCTTTTACCGCAGGCTCGCTTCCAGAATCTAGTAGACAAGTTGGGCATGTTCGACATCTATGCTCCAGCTTGAGGGGGAGTATAGAGAGATATGTTATTTATGTTATTTCTGTGTTATCTCTGTAGTTTACACCACTTGTTTTTTATCCCATATTGCTCAATTTTACTTATGGCTTTACTCTCTCGTCCTATAATATGGAGAGCATTGTAAACTCTTAAGATCATCGAAGATAATTCTACTTCTTATTTGATATTTCCTAATCACACATGGAGGAGATGTGATAAAAAAATCTCTATGTAGACGTGGACTGCCGGCCTGGACTTTTAGAAATCCGATGGATAGATCTAAAGCTGCCCGCTTCTTTCGGCCGAAGATCCGACCTTGGGCAACCTCCCTCGCCTGAAGGAGGGCTAACTGACGGCGGCTGACTGTTGGCGGCACACTGCTGCTGGCGGCGGTCTGCCCTAGAAAGGGTTAGGGCCGACTATGCTTCCCTTTGATCGGGAGGCTCTGATACCATGTGAACAAATAATTAGGGTACTACAATGCAGCGTGTGAGAGGTGCAATATGCTACCTCTCCTTTTATAATAGCTCAACTGAGAAATTTACATAAGAGTCCAACAGTAAAGATAAATGACATAATGAAATATAAGAATATAAAACAACTAATATTAACGTATATATATATATATATATATATATATATATATATATATATATATATCTGTGTGTGTGTGTGTGTGTGGCAAGGAAGCCTTGGTGATTCTTAAAGGCCACCAATGAAATGACCCAAGTTCAAATCCCAGGAAAAACATCCCTGATTTACCTCCCTACCTCACATCTCGAGGTCTTTATCGGGCAACACGAAGTGTACCCCCTATCGTTGTTCCATCACATATACATATATGCACTTGCGCAAGCACGCACGCACACCCTCACACAGTTAAAAAATCCAAACTATAGATCTTCAATTCTTCATTAGTATGATGGATATTGATTATACAGAATTTTTGCTCAGTTAGATGGTTGTAAGGCACTCATGGAGGAACAACACAAGCTACACCTAAAGTTTTTCAAGTGCATCATTTTTGTGACATTTAGATGCATAAAATTTATTTGCCCAAATGATCTTAAAGCTATACCTAGGGTATTCACATGATACCTAAGAAAATCAACGGTTAGGCAATACCAAATGATTGAGTGTATTGCATCACTGGTATGCTCGACTGTATCCTAGCCTGACTTCACACACACACACACACACACACACACACACACAAGCACACACACACACGCACACGTACAAGCACAAGCACACACACACAAAGAGAGTAATATATATAAATTTCGTACTATTAAGAGTACACAATTTGAAGAATATTAAATTCTGCTCAAGTTATCTCTAAAATATTTTTGTTGGTGAAGATATCCAAATAGATTCTATCCATCTAGTAGGATTATGGGCGGTGCTGGCGTGGTGCCTTTCACATGATGGACCAGTTTGGTTTGAAGCTTGGTCATTTAGTTTGAAGTGTTTTGTTGCTTTGTTTTATCAATGGCTGTTATTGTTACCGAAATATTCGTTATACCAGAATTTGTTGGTAGAGTGCACTCTCCAAGCATGTATATCATGTGACTTAATTCTGTTATTATGCTGTTGGTTTATTTACTTAGATTTAGATTGGGAATATTGCCTGCCCAAATATAAATACGGCTTTTGCTTGGTTTCCTGTGTTTGTGAAGTTCCTTGTTCACCTATGTAGCTTTTCAGTCATCTCTGTGTTTATATCCTGCTCCTCAAAGATCCCTTATGCTCTGTTATTTAGTTCTTGCCCGCTTCGAGCCTCCTTTCATCCTCATCTGCGTTGGTTACTTTGTTGGCTTTTGCATCACTCAAACTTTTGATGAAAATCTTATGTCCCCCTCCTAACCCTCTTCCTGGGTTATATGTTTCACCCAAGCTTGTAGAAGGATAAAATGTTTCTTATACTTTATTGTCTAGATAAAATAATGGATTTCTGCCTCATAGATTTGTTATATATGATCACCATACCCTATTGATATACTTCTTTTAAACTCGTGTTGAGTTCAGTGGTCAGATTACGGTATTTAACTTTATTCTTGCAGTATCGAGCCTCCTAGTCATCCTTGTTTGCATTCAACGATCTGCTGGCTTTGCCTGACTTAGTAAATATACAACTATTCGAGATGGTTCCAGTAATTTTTTGGTTCTAATATACCTGCTCATTTTACAGGGCTCAGTGGAGAAGCCTCTTAGACATTTCCTTGGCAAATATCATGGGATGAACATGAGAAGACTTGCCATGTGTCTAGTAGAAGTTCGGATGAATTATCACTTAGACGAAAGCTCTACATTTTGCTTTATGAATTTCTGTATAGACGTGTGGTGGGTTAGAACTCTAGTACTCGTATTGATCAACAATATTTGTTAAAATATAACCCATATTTAAACAAAGTTCAGTTTCCTAGCTGGGCATGCTGTATGTTCATGAGCTGGTGCTATTGCATGGTTACTTCTTTTAAAGCATGTATGGTTTGATGCGTGAAGATCTTTTTTTTGGGTTTTCTGTCATCAGTTTTTGAGGAGTTGGAGCGTAAATGACATACCACGATTTTTTTTTTGAAGAGTTGAACTGGTTCTGGTGCTCTTGCTGGATTTATTACATAATATATGCCTAAAATAATTACTAATGATCAGGAGATAAACGTTATATATTTGTAACAAATGTAAATATTATATATTATTGATACCTTTTAATTCCAAGAGCAATGATGTGATTTTATTAATAACAACAAATTGAAAAACTGTGAGATTTATAATCTCAGCGGTTACTTTTATCAATAAATTTGGGGTGACGATGCTTGAATCCAGACCAGTAGAAATTTTGTACATCGGCACCGGTGGCTAAGCAAAGCAGCCGGTTGCACTATTGAAGCGCCAGTGTGTCAATGTCAGTCTTAATGTTTTGCTTCCCTATAACGAGCGACATGGTTAGGGCTGCAACTCGCAAGCAGTTCTGAGACGCGTTTAGGGTCCACTTGGTTGAGCTGAAAACAGAAATATAGCTGCGAAAGAAAACCATATAAAACTGAGAAGAAAATTGCACAAAACTGCAAAGTCTACAATGTGCCGTTGTGTGTATGCCCCTTCGTCTTTCTCGCACCCTATTTATGAGGGGTGCCACAAGACATCCGTAAAAAAATGTTGCTGAAGCCCAGAGTGAGTGTCGGGCCTGTTGGCGTGGACAACAAGCTGAGCACGGGCAAGGCCTAGTGCGATGACATGCTAATAAATTCCTTATAATTTAATATATATAAGAGAGGAACGGAAACTTGAATCGCTGCCAACCAAGCAATTTATGATGTAGTCGGTTTTGCTATTTTCATTTTCAGATTTTGATATACTGATGACCAGATCATTTATACACACGCAACCATACAAAGTCTTAATCTAGATCTGTCACCGTACGTGATGTTTAGTGGTAGTTATTTGCTACATAATAATAGAGGATATGGGTTAATAGGGAACAATCTCATTTCTACTAATACGGCTAGCCTGTGATCAACAGATTGACACGTTCTCTGGCTAGTTCCCAGCGACAAGGGCTACGGAGAAGGAAACAAGCCCGCTCAGGTGCCTCCAAGATGCGATGCATACACATGCCATTCAATGATGCTAAGTAGGGTGTTTAAGTGAGCCTATCGTAGCCCGTAGGCAAACAGCGAACTAGAGGGGGCAAAAGGAGGAAAATGAGTAGACGAGAGAGAATGGGTGTACGATAGAGCAACTAATCAGGCTTGGGCCGTAACAGAGGTAGCATCGAGTCGATGCAAGTACAGACACAAAAAGGAAGAAAATGATTTTTAGCTCCCCGACAAGCTCATCTGACTGTTGTGGCCCAGGCCCGTTCCAACTAATCGGCCAGGAGATTGCTGTTTTAGCCAGCTTCATGTAAAACTTTGGTGGGCTCGTAGGTAGATAAACCAGATTAGTTTGATGACTCAGCCGTCCAATCACCACCATCTGAATCGTTGTGACGTCACATGGTGCAGCCATTGGGGCTCCATGTTTTGTGCTCCACTTGCATTATCTTATCATATAGCCAGCCTGGGCATGGGAGTGGGCGCAGTGATGCGACTGGACGCCAATCCTAACCGAACTGAGTATCAACGGCTGATCTGGTGGTTTCCGGAATGACGTCGCCTGTACCATCCACTTGGGCCACAATGGTTTTATATTTTAGTGTTCATGTTGAGGATCATATTGTTTTTCTATTTAAAAGTCATAGTGTAGTTTGGGATACCAAGTCTGGATGACAGACTTTTTTATATACATGGCCTCAGATGTGTTATGTGTAGTACTTATTTATTCAAGTTCTGAGCATAAATAACAGCCAACAACACGTCAGTTGGCGTCGCGAAAGAAAATATCCATCAGACGGGCACGACTTCCTCCTTTTTGTTTCGTCGTTTTCCGGCCAAAAAATTGTTGCTTTATGGCAGCTAGCGCCAACATAAACGTCATTGTATCGGACATTCAACCAAAATCTCATCATCTTGCCAAGCATGTCGTCAAGTACAACATTTGTAGCTCGTATTCATATGCAAAAGTAGATAACTGCTAATCTTAAAGGTTGTCGCGATTCCAGTGCAAACGGTAGATATTTGTGATGAAATGACGGAATGTTTTGATACTAGTGTAGAGAGAGAGAGAGAGAGAGAGAATAGCTTGCATGTGTAGACCACATACAAAACAGGTCGCGCAGAGTAAACTCTACAGTATTATGCCTATAATAAAACATATTAGTTTATTAATCAAAGAGGAAGTACATGTTCGGTGTGCAGTACACGTTTTTGTGTGAAGTACACGTTCAACTAACAAAAGTGCACATCTACAAGCCACGAAATATATTTTGCTTAACCAGTAACTAAGTTAAACTTGGTTCACAAGAAGTCCCATTTCAACATCATTTGTTTCCTATAACCAGTTATTCATATCTACATAGTTCGTTACAATGAAATCCAACAGTACCCAGGTATATATAATTAGGGGTAAACCTCAGACCGTACTATCCCTGATTTCCACGAGCCGAATATGTACCTAAAATCTAGACAAACCATATACACCATCTTATTGAGGCACCCGACTAGGGGTTCTAGTTGACCGCCTAGTCAGCTAGTCGACCATGGGGGTTGCCTAGTGAGCTGCCTACAAAAATGGCCCGACTACGTGCCAGCCTTGGAAGAATGGGCGGATTGACTTAAACTTCGACACATACCTAATTGACTGGTCCAATTGGGTTATTGCCGATCCAACTTTTTCATTTTACTTAATTCCCTACCCCTCTCCCACGTCAAAAAGACATGCTTAGTATATTTTCATCAACTTTGGACTCATTTTTTTTCTTCTTTAATGGAAAGTCTAAAAAGTATACCATTTTGTTTTGGAGTTTTAGGCATCATTAATTATGCAACATACATGGCTATATGTCATATAGTCCTTGACTATTGTTTGTTTGATTTTCTTGTTGTATGATTGAAAATTGCTCTACTACAAATGCATATATTATCTCTCTTCTCTATTGTTTTACTATGTAACTCATATTTAGTTGCAGGAGTTCAATCCTTAGTAGTTTCAAGTACTGAAATCTATATTGACATGCCATCTTCAGTGGATGATTATACATAAATGACCACCTTTATCTAATTAATATACATAGAATACATATACATTGCAACCTATTTGAGATGTTTTAGGAAATGATTTTAAGGAATTGGATCATTACATGTTTACATACATACATTAATATATATATATATATATATATATATATATATATAGAGAGAGAGAGAGAGAGAGAGAGAGTTAGGCTAGAATACACTCGAGTGTATCCGGAGCGGAATACACTCAAGTAGTTTTTCATGATGTAATATTTTTTTTTAAAATCTAATCCGTTGATCTTCTTAAACATCTTGTGAACAACTCATACGCAAAATTTGAGTACATTTTGATATGTATAGCTCATGTTATGAAGACCGCAAAAATTATGCATTTTAAATTAGTTTCGCGCGTCGATTTTGTTGCCCTTGGATGAGTGACTTACACTCATCCAAATGGGCTCAAAATTTGTATGTAGCCTAGTTATAGTATGACAGTGAAGATCAACGGTTTACATTTTGCAAAAATAGTCTTGATATGCAAACACACTTGAGTGTATTCGTGCAATCCGTACACTCGAGTGTATTCTAGCCTGACTCTCTCTCTCTCTCTCTCTCTCTCTCTCTATATATATATATATATATATATATATATATATATATATATATATGTGTGTGTGTGTGTGTGTGTGTGTGTGTGTGTGTGTGGTCAGCTTGAAATACACTTCATTTACCAGAGAAACAAAAGTCAAATAGTATTGCATCATACAACTATAACTTGAAAATTTGAGCCATTGATCTTTTTAAATATCATATGAAAAACCCACAGATAAAACTTGAGTCCACTTGGAAACTTTATGGATCCTTAATATATAGGAAACAAAAATGATACACTTGAAAATTTACATGCATTTATGTTGTTGTACTTAGCCAGTGCCTTAAATTAATTTAAATGAGCTCACGTTTCCTGTGTAGTCTCCATTTATCATAATAAAAATGATCAAACAAGTGTAAGGTTAGAATAATGAAATAGATGAGCTTGAAGAAATATTCCACTATGAAACAAAAAGATAAGAATGCTCAAATTGGTCTTAAAACCCATTTGAAATGACCTAATGGTGAACGGGTTAAATGTAATATAGATGCAAATCATTAGGGAATAAACTCGATTAAGCATTTGGCGCATTAAGGAATGATGAAGGCAAATGGATGTATGGTAAGGGTATACATATAAAATCTAATCCAACCATAGAATTCAACTTTGGGCAATTCTATGTGGCGTGGAGAACATGAAGAACACAAATTTATATATTTTATCTTTGAATCAGATGCTGAGGTGGTAAATCATATGATTAATGGAGAAAGGGAGGTTGCTCCCAACCTAACACCATGGGTGGGGAAGGTCAAGACATTAATGCAAAATCAATGGCAAATCAAGTTTCAATATGTCCCATGAGAATCAAATCAAATTGCTGACAACTTGGTGAATTTAAAAAAAGTTTATTGGGACCCATTTCTATGAGGATCCACCTGATTCTCTTATCCATAGTATTAAGAAAGATTTGGATTGTAGTGGCAGTAGTAATAACACGTTTATATCTGATTATCAACATAATTATAATTCTTATTTATAGTGTGCAAGAGGAGGGAAAAATGAATAAACAACCTCCTAAATTCCCAAAAAATAATAATAATGAAGATAAGTAGTTTATTTATTCACAAACCTAGGTTTTATTTACATGCCTCTTTATTGGAAGAAGGGGAGGTAGATGAGGAGGTGGCAGGGGTCAAGGCCATCATCCCTATGATGATGGCGATCCTTAGAGGTAGGAACACTGTGATGGGAAAGAAAACTTGGAGAATGATAGAGTTTCAAAAACTGCAAACCGAGAAGACCAATATGACACTATCCATTGGAGCCACACATAACAATGATCGGTTGCATGTGGAGGTTCTGTGTAACCTAGGCCTCGATTTGAACTATGCTAGTTACCATGAATGATAACATGATACAACATGGAAGTGGAGTGTTTGAATATATGTGAGGAGAATTTTCCAACCCTAGTGCATAATTAGACCGGTGGCTTCATCGATAATAGAACAAATGCTAAAAATCCCAGAAGACCAATATCCTATAGTGACATTAGTAGTTGAGTCACAAGAAACTTATTCCTTGGTTTTGTGGATTTTGAGGTTCAACTGAACAAAGATAACACTTCTGAAAAAGGGATTGACGCGAAACCATGCTTTGAGATTGTAGTAGATATTCAATGATTTGATGATGCAATGGCATCACACTGTAATTGTCAAGGTGCTAGCTAGGGAGGTCAGTTTTATGACCCTCTAGAACTAAATCAAATCTATGTGGAATCCAACTGGTAGCCCATGTCTAATTATCTAGAAACAACTGTTACCTAGTTCAGTTACTGAGGGAGTACGATTATATTAAGGCACTTTCGAGTGGCCCTTGACCTATAATGGGATCCTATCTTAGAATCCAACCATGGGATCCCAACTCCATCCCCTCAAATGAGAACCGTAGATTCATTGTGGCAGGGATCCATTCCCCAAACTATCGATGTTTTTATATCAGTGACACATTCTAGAGGAAGTTGGAGATTGTATTGGTACTACGATGAAGGTGTGCACCAATTGTTATCTAAAACAGTGAGGGAAATTTTACAGACTAGCTATAGTGGATCGTGTGGATGGAATATATTGGTGGCCAAGGAGAGACAATTTTCTTAGGTTTGAACCAGTAGAATGTGTAAGATACCAGTAGACAATCGCTATGCAGGATCTAAGATTCAAGGAACTAAGGGGAGAAACTAAGGAGAGTAAATGGATGGACAATGGGAAAGAGAACCAACTCGCGACAACATGAATCAACAAGGAAGATACTATGGTTAGGACTGGGACTATCAGATAAGTAAATCAAATAATGACTTTTGCTTTGGCCAATCATCAATGATCCCATGCGCACAACCACCTAAAGGGGGAACATGGGTATCTGCCTACATAATTGGAAGGTGTTTTCCTTTGGTGATTTTTTTGTATTGGTTCTAGGAATCGGGGGAAAAAGCACTACTTGGTGAGTGTTTCAACTAGTAGAGGGGGCAAGCAAGGCCCACCCATTCCAAACGTTACCTCTTCATGATCTCTGTCACATGGAATGTTTAGGGCATCCACATGTTGGCTACCAAAAACACATCAAATAATGTACCTTAACTTATAGGATAGACAATTCATGGCCCTTGTAGAGCACCACCCTAGTGGGAAGACAACCGATGGAATTATTTGCTAACTAGGTTTTGATGCATCACGCTGAGTATAGGTGCAAGCCTTCTCTAATGGAATATGAGTTATGTAGCAGAACTACATTGGGAAGGTTTATATTATAGATATACATAGACATTTAAAATGTCTAATTAATTGGAAGTACCTCATTAATTATGTGTATGCTAGAAAAAAGAAAATTAAATGAGAATTGTTATGCAACTACCTTAGCACAATTGCAGTTTTGTTAACCATGTCATGGTTAGTGTTGGGGGATTTTGACGCTATTTTACATGCCAATGAGAAGATAGGGGAGACAAGCTTAGTGTAAGCATTTGGAAAGTTTTTAGAAGTGCTAACGAAAGTTGATCTTGAGGACATTGGTGCCTCTAGGGCCGATATGACTTTCAAACACAATTTTTACAAGAACGCTAGATCAAGCTATCTCAACAAAGTGTGAGTGAAGGACTTCCCTTCCACTATGACCGAGGTCCGTCCAAAAGTTTCCTCTGAACATGCCCCAATACTTATTAAAATGAATGTCTTCACCCACATCATCACCTACCACTTGAAGGTGAGAACTAAGTGGATTTATTAACGATGTTTCCCATCAATCTTGGCCAGAGTTTCAAACCTCGATAATGACTATACCACAACTCTTCATAAGTTTATGGAAGTAGAGGGGCCATGGGAGAAAGAGGAAAGAAGAAAGAAAGGAAACACAAAGATTGGCTTCACAAAACAATTTGAAGGAAGCAGGAGGCACTATACAATGTGTAATCACGAACGCCTAATGATGAGATAACTGTCTTGTAGCAAGATTACTTGGAGATCCTTAACCAATAAGAGCTGAATGACAACAATGGAAAATATGTGATTGGATAAAATTTGGGGATGCTTACACAAAATATTTTCAAGAAATCATCAAGTCCAATAAAAAGAGGAACTCTATCTCAAAAGTAAAAGGCAAGTCTAGGAAGTAGATTGAAGAAGTGGAGGGTCTCAAGAAGCCAACCTAGAATCACTTTGTTAAGTGTGTAACCCCATCTATACTCTTATATATTGTTATTAGTCCCATATTATGTAAATGGATATTGTCAGCCACCCATAGTCACATATAAAGGTTAGCCCTCTTGTCTATAATACACACAACATATTTCCAACCTCCTCTCTAGTAACATGGTATCAAAACCTTCTATCTATCGAGTTCATAAATCCTTGTATGGGATAAAGCAGGCAACTCGAGCGTGTTTCAGGAAGTTTAGTCAATCTATTGAAGCCTTTAGTCTACAATGGTCTAGTCTCAACCACTCAATTTTCTATCAGCATGGATCCTCTGGTTATAAGCTTCTAGTCATTTATGTGGATGGCATTGTTATTATAGGTGATGATGACTAATGAATTGGATGTCTAAAATAGTATTTTCAAGGCAAATTTCAGACCAAAGACCTTGAACCTCTCAAGTAATTCCTTGGTATTGAGGTGGAAAGGTCCAAAGACAAAATTATCATCTCTCAATGAAAGTATGTGCTATATCTCCTTGAAGAAACTAGTATGTTGGGATAAAAAACCATGAAAAAAAAATCTGTGGATCCTAAAATTAAATTGTGTAAAGAACAGGGAGAACCACTTCTTGATCCTGGATAGTACATACGACTAGTTGGGAAATTGAATGAAAATTGAATTACCTTACTCAACTAAACATCTAATTCACTACAAGTGTGGCTAGAAAATTCATGGAGAAACCAGATATTAGTCATTAGGACACTATTATTCACATCCTCTATTATTTCAAATGACCCCTCAGCAAAGGTCCCTCAACACTAGCCACATGCACCTAAAGGTGCATGGCTTTTTTGATGCAAACTGGGCATACTCTATCATTAATAAATGATGCATGACTAGATATTATGTCTCTATAGGAGGTAACGTGGTCTCCTGGAAGAGAAAGAAGTAGAATGCCATTTTTCACTAAAGAGTCGAATTGTAATATCAGGCTATGTCTCATGTCACTAGTGAACTTCTATGGGTTAGAAACCTCATGGAAGAATTGAGATTTCCACAATCCTAAGCCATGGAATTATAAGGAAACAATCAAGTTGTAGTTATCTTCTAATCCCATCTTTCATGAATGTAGAAGACAAATCAAAGTTGATTGTCACTTCATCTGAGAGAAGGTTCAAGACAAATTGATCAACCTCATATCAGTCTACTCAGAAGACCAACTTGCAGATCTATCTACTACATCTCTAAATGGATGTCGGGTTCAAATCTTATGTAAAAAATTATGCGCCTACAATATATACACACCAATTTGAGGGGGAGCGTTAAGTGTATAAGTCACTCTTGTATATTGGGATTAGTCCCAAATCATGTAAAGGCTAGCCCTCTTGTCCATAATACACACAACATATTCTCCACCTTCTCTCCTATAACACATTTCACATGGATCTTTGTAGAGGACCCTAAGGGGAACCACACGAAATACTCAACCTTCCATCCTGGACGGTTTCCTTAACTATCTGCTATCCAAGTTGAGCAATGCGCGAGGAAGGCAGGCAAAGAGGAGATCCATTCAATTCTTATGAAGATGAACCCAATCAAGCCACTGGTCTCGATGGTGTGGATGATGGTTTCATGTACAAGGACTAGAAGAGCATCTAAAAATCTTTATGTTTAATGCTAGTTTAGTATTTTGTAGGTAATCTAATCCCAAAAACTATGGAGAACAATACACTAGTCTTAATCCCAAAGACGAACACTGCAGAGCACTATAACCACCCACAAACTATTCCCTTAACAAATTTAGCATCTAATTTATGTCCAAGATAGTTGTTGAACACATCAAAACCCCCCAAAAGATTATATTCATCCTTCCAAACTAGCTTCATTTCAGGAAGGAGGGCCACAAATAACATCATCCTAGTTCGAGAGATCATTTATACGATGAGGATGTGAACAATAAGATAGAAGTGCATGATAGTCAAGATCGATTTGGTGAAGAATTATGATAGGATGGGTTGAGATTACATCTAGGATACTATAGGAAGATTGGAATCCCTGAAAACTTGATTAATGTAATTATGAACATAATTACCCATGGCGAGATCTATGTTGCATGGAAAGGAAGCACAATGCATCCTTTTAAACCATCTAGAGGAGTTTGACAAGGGGACCTTTTGTCACCATTTTTTGTGTGACGTGGCTTGATAGGTGAGCCAAGCTATTACTAAGGAAGAATAATAGAAAGATGGAAACCCCTGAAGGTCACCATGCATGGGCCAACTCTCATGATCTATGCTTTGTCGATGACATCATCTAATTTGGCAAACTTTGGTCAAACAAGCTATAATGATGATGAACTAAATGAAGGCCTTTAGTCAAGCATTGAAATATATCCTATCTAAAGAAAAATCATAAGTGTTGTTATAAAAACACACAAAGATTGTAGTGAGAAGGAGAATTGATAGATGCATGGGTATTGCCTAGACAGACAATTTGGGGAAACACATGGGGGTTCCAATACTCCATGCCTGACTGAGCTAATAAGACCTTACACCTCTCAACCCATAATGCAATTGATGAAAGTATATCTTCATGGGACAATAATACCCCATCCTTTCTAGGCTGGGTTAGACTAGAAAAATCGATTTTGAGCTCTATACCAACTTACTCGATCGAAACAATAATGCTCCTGGTGAATGTGTGTAATAGAATCAGTCTTGTTATCACAAAAATTATGCAAAGTAGCTGTTGACTTAAGAGTTATACATTGCTCATATTTTGATAATTAATTAACCATTCCATCCCAATGTATCTAATATGTCTGTTCAAGATTGATTTCATGTTTTAGGTACATGAAAAGGATCAATTTACACAATCCCTAGCTTGTTCAAGTTCAAGTCAAATGCAATGCAAGTGTGCAATTTGGGAAATCACTTCAAACGACCTTAGAAGAATTTTGTAATCACTTGTATTGATGATATGACTTGTAACTAAGATGAGAAAAATATGAGGGACACAAAATACCAAGGTTTAATCACCTAAAAGTCAACTTCAAAAATTTATCACAGGATGTTCATCGGTCGAGTTGGAAACTCAACCGATCCTATGATGGATTTTGGAAAGATGACCCATCGGTCGAGTTGCACACTCACAGAACTCGACCGACTGACTCACTGAGAAAATCTAATTTAGCTCATCGGTCGAGTTTACTAGCACAAACTCGATTGATAGTTCAAATTGGCTTTGTCATTTAGTGGATCGGTCGAGTTACCTTTATTAAAACTCGACAGAATGTACTGCACGGAAAATGCAGAAAAAGTGATTATAACTATTGGTGAGTTGTTTTGGGTGAAAATAGATCCGTTGCTTTGAGGAAAACAACTATATTTCAACCCTAAGTGACCCCCAAATCAAGTGAACACCCCAGCTATAAATAAGACCCCTTGGAGTTCATTCTAAGTTTTTTCATTCATGTTATTCTAAGTCCTTGCTATAGTTGAGTGTGTTTCCCTTTCTCTCTCTAGTTTACACTTCATTTCATGATTGTGAGTGAGTTAGGCATATTGTAAGAGAGATACTCCCTTGTTTATGTAAAGCTCTCATCTTCTCCTACTTCCCTATCCCTTTCCTCCGTGAAGAAAAGGTGAATCAAGTTTCCCTGAGTGAAGGAGTTGTTGCCATGCCTCTTCAAGGTTGATGAAGAGGTGATGATCTTCACCAGGTGAATGAGAAGGCAAAGGATGAAGATCCAAGAGGAGTTGAAAAGTCTTTGTAGGCGGAAGACTTGTGCTTGAGTGGGTAAGACCTTGGAAGAAGGCTGAAGACTCTTGCAAAGTGGGTAAGTCCTTGGTAAGGTGGATTTCTCCTTGTGCTTGGATGGGTAAGTCCTTTGGTGGTCTTGTGTTGTAACTCTTATTGGTGATAATATAAAGAAAAACACTTGCAAAGTCCTAGAGGTTGACCTCTCTAGGTAGTGGAATGACTCTTTCCTATTTTGGAGAGTGGAACCACTCTACATCACCTTGTCAAGTGCTTGCTATCAATCTCTCTCACCCTTGATATGCTTCTTAATTAGGACTTTAAATTGCACTTAAGCTATTGGTTTCAATTTGATATAATTTGAAGGTCTAGTCTATCTTGTGAGGAATTTTGTAGCTCTATTCACCCCCCTCTAGAGCCCTAGATCCAACAAGTGGTATCAGAGCTAAGGATCTTCTACAACAATGTCCAACGAGACGAGAAGATGGGCGACAACCTACTTGGTTCTCTGAACCTAGAGGGAGGCTTCTCCATGCATCCTCCAGTCTTTGATGGCACCAACTTCTTCTATTGGAAGAGGCATATGCAGTTCTACATTCAAGGTATGAACTTTGACACGTGGAAGATGATGGTCACACCTTACAAGGAGCCAACCAGAACTGTTGCAACATGAAGTGAAGCTACATTCTAGGAAGCCCAACTAAATGCCAAAGCCATAAGAATCCTCTACGCAACCCTCACCCCAAAAGAGTTCAACCAAATCTCATCTTGGGACACTACCTATGAGATTTGGGACAAATTGTGCATCACCTATGAAGGCACAAAGAAAGTCAAGGAGTCTAAGATCTACATGTTGAACAGCCTTCTAGAGAACTTCAAGATGGGCAAGAAAGAAGGGATTGCGGAGATGTAATCAAGACTTAATGTCATCATCAATGGGCTGGCTGCATTGGAAAACACTTTGGATATAGGTATAATCAACTCCAAGATCTTCAGGACTCTACCAAAGAGATGGGAGTCAAAGGTCACCTCCATTGAAGAAGTGAGGAGCCTTGGTGACATCCCAACTGAAGAGCTCATTGGCAACCTCCAAGCCCATGAGCCTAGGCTTGTCAAGCAAGAAGAAGAAGCCAAGCAAGAGGAGAAGGAAGCCAAGAAGATCAAAGATAGTGCTTTCAAAGCAAAAGTGGAGGCTTTCATCCTTCAACAAAAACTTGCTTTTCGGACTTCTTCCTCCTCCTCTAGTGAATATGAAGGCCCAAGTGAGCATGAAACTAACTACATCAAGGGAAAATACTTTAAGAGAAAGCAAGCCTCCTCCTCTTCCACTCCGAGATGCTACAAGTGTGGGCAAAAAGAGCACTACAATAGTGAATGCACGAAGTCAAGAAAGTCACACCACAAGGACATCTCAAAGAAGGAAGAGGAATACAAGAAGGAGAGAAAATACAAGAGGAAGGACAAGAAGGAGAAGAGACACAAGAATGCAACTCATGCAGCTTGGGAAGCTTCATCTTCAAGCAGCTCAAGCTCCGAAGAAGATGGAGAGTGCTGCCTTGCACTCATGGCCTCTACTAGTGAAGATATTGGTGAGGTAAGTGAGGTAAGTATGCATGAGTTATATAAGGAAGCTATTATTGATATTCTTATCTCTACCCGTTCATCTTTTGCTAAGTGTAAATCTAAAAGAAAATGGTTAGAAAAATCATTGATGATCTATATGCTAAGCTTGAAATTCTTGAATCGAATGAAAAAAAATTGTGAGTATTGATAATTTGCAAGGGCAATACCTTGATCTTGAGCTCCAATACAATGGGGTTGAAGTTGATAATGGTATCTACCTCAAGAACATTGAGAATCTTAAGGAAGAAAACCAAAATTTCCTTAAAGAGCTTGAAATAGTCAAAACTGAAAATGCTGAAGTTAAGCTCCTTATTGATGCTCGTAGGGAAGAGAAAGATGTCTATCTTAAAGAAATCCAAATAATTAAATCTTAAAATTCTAGGTTACTTGGTCAAGTAAATGATCTATATTCTAGAACTTTATTGCCTAGTGTTAATGTTTCTTCTATCTCTCTTGAAAAAGATTCATATTTAACAAAAGCTTTATGTCTTGAGGCTGATCTTGTACATGCTAGGGATGACATATCTAGTTTATATTCTACCATTATTTCTTTAAATGATGATAACCATAGATTGAGAGCATCCATGTAGAAATTCCTCAAAGGAAAGAACTCCCTAAATGAAATCTATGACCATTCTGCCAAACAAAGTGGTACTAGTGGTTTGGGATTTGTAGGGTGAGCATCAAAGGGCAAGAGCAAAGCCAAAGGTAAGAAAAAGAGCAAGGATACCTCTTTCTTTGTAGGAGAGTCTTATATCACTAAGAATCCTATGTTTTGTTCTTATTGCAAATGTGATGACCATTACTCTACTTATTGTCCTCACAAGCCTAAGGGGACCAACCCAAAGATGAAATGGGTCCCCAAGCTAACTCCAGATCCCAAAGTTTGAGTTGGGAACCAACATTCTCCTTTATTACAGGAAAAAGGAAGATGGATTGTTGATAGTGACTGCACTAAGCACATAACAGGTGATATAAGCCATTTCAACAAAATCATAAAAAAAAGGAGTATCAGTCACCTTTGGGGACAACAAGAAAGGTAAAGTCAAAGGTGAGGGTGATGTAGGTGAATCTTTGTGTATCAAGAATGTTCTTTTTTGTGGATAGCCTACATCATAATATAATTAGTGTTAGTCAACTATGTGATAGTGGTTACCTTGTGTTATTTACTTCCTTTTAATGCTTGATTCTAGATTCCCTCACCTACCAAGTTATATATAAGGGAAATAGAAGTGGTAATGTTTATGTTATTGTTCTTGACTCTATTAAGCCTATTGCTGGTAGATGCCTAGTAGTCAACTCGAATGATATTTCTCTTTGGCACTACCATCTTGGTCATGTAAATATTCATTAGTTGAAGAAGTTTAGCAAAAAGGACTTGGTCAACGAACTTCCAAAATTGGATTTTGAAAAGGATGAGGAATTCCAACCTTGTAACCAAGAAAGGCAAACCAAGTCCTCCTTCAAATCAAAAGGAGTCCTTAGTACCAAAAGATCTCTTGAACTTCTTCACATTGATCTATTTAGACCAATGAGAACTCAATCGCTTCGTGGTTCCAAGTATTGCCTTATTATTTTCAATGATTTTTCTAGATATACTTGGACCCTCTTTTTCATTTCTAAAAGTGATACACTTGATGTTTTGTCAAGCTTTTGTAAACGAGTTGAAAATGAAGCTTCTTACCGCATTGTTTCCATCCGTAGTGACCATGGGGGAGAATTTGAAAATGATCTTTTTGAATGTTTTTGTCAAGAATCTGGTTATGCACACAACTCCTCTTCACCTCAAACACCTCAAAAAAATGGGGTTGTAGAGAGGAAGATTAGGTCTTTACAAGAGATTGCTACGACCATGCTTCTAGAGTATGATACTCCTAAGAAGTTTTGTGCTGAAGCTGTCAGTACCTCTTATTTTGTGCAAAATCACATTTTTACTCATCCTTCGCTGAAGAAAATCCCCTATGAGCTATGGCATGGTAGGAAGCCTTCTATTGAGTATTTCTATATTTTCGGATGTCCTTATTTTGTTTTGAATACAAAAGATTCTCTTGACAAGTTTGATTTGAAATCTTACAAGGCTTTCTTTCTTGACTATAGCACTACTAGCAAGACTTATAGAGTTTCTAATGTTGATCTTGCTAAAGTAGAAGAATCCATTAATGTAAAGTTTATTGAGACTAACCCCTCTATTCCGAAAGATATTGTTCCAAATGATGATGTTGCAGGTGAAGTAATTCCTATTCTAAAAGAGCTCAACATCACCCAAAAGGGAAAATAGGTGGCCACTCAAGAAGAAGAAAAAGATGATGAAAAGAAGGATCCAACCCCCGGTTTGCAAAGAATCATTCAAAGGAGCTGATTTTAGGTGATCCATTTGAAAGAGTGAAGACGCGAGATGCATTCAACAAAGAACAAGCCAAAAATGCCTTCACCTCACAACTTGAGCCTAAGAATGTCAAGGAAGCTCTTGGGGATGAAGAATGGATCCTAGCTATGTAAGAAGAGTTGGAGCAATTTGAAAAGAACAAAGTTTGGACCCTTGTGCCAAGACCAAGTGACAGAAAGATCATTGACACTAAATGGGTCTACCGCAACAAGCTTGATGAAAGCGGCAAAGTGGTAAGGAACAAAGCAAGGTTATTTTCTCAAGGTTACAATCAACAGGAAGTGATCCTATGCAGAGTGAATTTGATATGAGTATGACGGGTGAACTCACGTTCTTCCTCAGCTTTCAAATCAAGCAAACAAAAGATGAAAACTTCATCAACCAAGGCAAGTACACAAGTGAACTACATAGACACTTTGGGACGGAGAACACCAAGCTGATGGACACACCCATGTCAAACACCGCCAAACTTGATAAAGATGAAGAAGGTGAGAAGGTAGATGAGAAGCTCTATAAAGGTATGATTGGAAGTTTACTTTACTTAACTACCTCTAGACCTGATATAATGTTTAGTGTTGGCTTGTGTGCTAGCTTTCAATAAAATCCTAAGAAATCATATCTTATAGTTGTTAAGAGGATTTTAAGGTACATAGCCAAAACCCAAAATTTTGGACTATGGTATCCCAAGTCAAGGGACTTTACTCTTAATGCTTATAGTGACGGAGATTATGCAGGGTGCTTGATTGATAGAAAGTGCACAAGTGACACTTGTTTCCTCTTAGGACCATATTTGGTGTATTTGTTCTCCAAGAAACAGAGCACAATGACATTATCAACCACTGAGGCTGAATACATCGCAGCTGAGAGTTGTTGTATCCAGGTCCTATGGATGAAGCAAATGTTATAAGACTTTAACATTCATTTTGATGCTTCTACTATCTATTGTGATAATACTAGTGCAATTAACTTGTCATATAATCCTATATTGCATAGTAGAGATAAACATATAGAGGTTCGCCATCACTTTCTCCATGATCACATTGCCAAGAAGGATATCTATATCATGCATGTGGACACGGAAAATCAATTGGCAGATATTTTCACTAAACCTCTAGCTGGAGAGAAATCTAACTTTATTAGATCAAAATTGCTTATAACTACTTTAAATGAATCTGATATGCCTTCTAGATGGTTGTCATATATCCTATATGTCTTGTTTCTATTTTGATCATCTTTGCTTGCTAATATGCTAAAAATCCATTTTTCATGTTCATTTTGCCTTATTTCTCTCTTATTTTTGGGTATTTTTCGCAAACGCATGTTTTATCACAAAATGGTAACAAATGATCAGTGATATGTGCCTAAGTATGTTCAAAATACATAATGGACTTAAAAAATAAATTTAATTAGCACTCTAATAGCTAGAAACTATGTTGGTTAGTTTTAGGCCAGCTTGACCATCGATCGAGTTGCCAACTCGACCGATCGATGGCCAAGATGTTGGTATAGTATGCCCAGAGAGCCAATCATTTGATGATTACAATGAGGCATATGATACTTGATTTGATAATGATAAAGGTAATTCCGTCTATTATGCTTGTCTCAATCATGAGATGATGACACATACATGATAGATGTCTAAAGAATGATATGACTCGATGACATATGTCTTCAGGTTTAGGACCTAAACAATAAGACCATATGTATGTTAAGAGTACATACATTCTTGCTATGTCCCTATTCAGATATTACTATGGAAGCAAAATAGACAACAATAATATATAAGACTAGAGTGTGTGTTGACTGATGACAGAGTCTCATTAGTTATGATATGTGATATCAAGTCAAGCACACAAATATATGTTAGAGAACAATATATAAGACATACCCACCGTGAGAGTGATACATGGATACCATGGAATGGTATTCACAATCATCTCTCATATTGATAGTGGTGACGGTGGTTCTTAGATCTGAAATCACTGCACTCGTCACATGTCGTTGGGTACACTTTGACATCATCAAATGCATTCCTGAAACATGGATGTTATAAAGGTGATGGTTGGGTGACTTTGACACATGGGGATAGACTGTGAGTGATAGAGATGGGATTTGTCCCTCCTACAAGGAGTATGATATCCAGGGCCCCTTGATAAGTGGACTGAGATTTGTATGACCATACTCATGTGATTCAATATATGATATGTGAACTCACATGCATCTCATACAGTCTGTTCTAGGTCAAGAAACATGGATTGAATGTTGAAGAGGATGACGTTCCATGCCTTGAGTTCAATCCGAATGTCAGAGACAAAGGAACTATACGATCACTGTAACACTAATCATAGATTGTAGGTTGAAGTTGTTCTCTAACTTTTTGATTTACTTGGGTAGCAATGATGAGTTACTAGATTCTACTCATTGCTTGTGATGTCATAAGTTGTTATGAACATTCACTGCCAACGTAAATTGGAACATGCAGGGTCAGACACATAGGATACCCCTGGAAGAGGAGATTTTCCATGAATGATGTTTGGATTGATACTAAAGGTGGTTAGGTACTCAATTAAATAGTGTAATAATCTTCTAGGCGTCCTCATAATTCTGTCACATGAAATTTCCTCCAGATGAGGAATCCAAAAACTTTTTTATTTCATCACTTACCCCTCTATAGAATGTTTCTATGAGTTGGTTTTGTGAGATTCCGTGATGTGGGAATTTTCTCAGAAGTTCCTGAAATCTTTCCCATGATTCTTCTAGTGACTCTCCAGGAAGTTGGAGGAACTGGTTGATCTGTCCCCTAATCTGGTAAGTCAACGAGGGTGGAAAGAACTTCTCCAGAAATTTTTCTTCCAAGGGAGCCCAGGTGGTGATTGGCTCTCCATCTAAAGAGTTATACCAACTTAGTGCCTTTCCAGACAGAGTGAAGTTGAAAAGTCAGAGCATGATTGCATCGAATGTAGCTCCGGCTTGTGGTACCAATCGACAGAGTGTCTTGAATCACTTCAGATGGTCCATGCAATCATCTCTAGTGCTTCCAGAGAACGAGATGCCTTGCATGATTTGGATGCATTGTGTTCGGATCTCGAAGTTAAGAACATTAATGAGTGGAGGCTGAACTGGGTGATTATCCTCAGAATTCTTAGGAACAACATAGTCTCGGAGCTGCTTGTTCCTTATCAATAACTGAGCAGCTGTTGTGGCTGCCTCATTTTCAACTTGGATGCGAGCTTGCTCTTCATCTCAAACTTCAGTTTGGACTTGAGCACGTGTATCAGCGACGAGTTATGCTCTCTGAGCTATTATAGCTGCGTTTACTCTTTCCAGCATCAAGGCGGCTTGGCGTTGTTCTTCAACCATCTATCTGACTCGTTGGCGGTTGAGTCTGATGCGTCGGTGGAAGTTTTGTTCTACCTCAGAGTCATACTCTGGTTCAGGGGAGAATCCATGGTTATGCAAAGTTTGCATACACGTTATCTACCTGAGTAGAAGAAAAATCACACTTTAGATAGTGTGGAAAAATGATGGAATCAAAAAGATATGAACTAGCAAGTTGATAAATGAAATTAAAACATTCGATTATCCCCGACAATGACGCCAATTTTTGATAGAGCCTCCACTAGCATGAAATGCACCACTAAAAATCGTAAAGATAGTAAGTCTCTAAGTTTAGCCTTGTGTGTGCTATAATAAGATCTCCACCCACGTACGCTAGGATATGTGGAAGTCTTATCGTAGTACAATTGAGGGTCGAATCCACAAGAGAACGGTCTTGTTAAGGATTAACAAGATGAAAAACATTATAATTCTACTTATCTACTCAAGACTTGATATCTAGACCGAATAGTTGATTTTATGATTAAATTAATATGCAAATGTAAATTAAATGGCAGGAAAGTAAACTTAAGGTTGTAAATAATATTTGGAAATCACTAGGATGTGATCGAGTTTCACCACCACTACGTATGGATCATAACATACATCATAATAACATGGCTTGTAATAAGAGTCTAAACAGTTAGTATATTTATAGATTTAGTTTCCTTTCGGATAGCTAACTATGAGAAATGTGGGAGTATTGCAATGCCAGCCATCCCCGAATGAATGGTCACTTACTTTGCATCACTCCCTTTGCAAAGTGTGTTCCTCGACCTATCAAAGTTGTACTTTATTACATCAACTGATTCCATTTCATAGTATGAAAGTACAACAATGGAGGTGAGTTTACTCCACTCCTTAAAAAGTGCTCCTAGATACCGAAACAGATATATGGTGATTACATACATCAAGAGCCAACATACCATCGATAATTAAATCTAAAAGCACAAAAATATACAATTTATACTAGCAGATAATAAGTAACACAAGTTGGTGATCAAGCAACTAGCATTCATTAAACGATTGATGTTGAACTGAAAAGATAGTATTTTTTATTGCAAACTCATGAATTACAATGCATGGAATGAAAACATGGGTAGCGGGGCTAAACCATGCACCCTAGTGTATAGAACTACTTACTCATGGAAAGAATAAAGAAGGTAACAAGAGAAGAGAAGGAGAACATCATCTCCATGTAGGAAGGAGGAAGGTTGACCCCTTGGAGTAGTGAACAACTATCTTCACACTACGTGGTTTCCTTGGTGATAAATCCTTAACTTCCCTCCTTCTATGTCGATGAGAGAGAGTAGGCTTATGGATGGAGTGTGGATCTTAGACTGGAAGCCTTGGGTCAAAGGATGGAGGATTAAGTAGCTATGGAGCGATGGAGGCAGCCTTTGGGCGTCTAAGACTTGATGTCAAATGAGGACCCCTTGAGTCCTATTTATAGGCTCCAAGGGGGTCTTGAATGATCTCGGGACCGTTTGGATCTTCACAGTCTGGAGGCCGTTTGGATCCTCATGGTCTTGGGACCGATAGCCTTTACATGGTCTTGGGACCGATATGCCTTCACTCGGTCTTGGGACCGATGGGTCTTAATTCGGTCTTGGGACCGATGGGCCTTCACTCGGTCTTGGGACCGATGGGCCTTCACTCGGTCTTGGGATCGATAGGCCTTCGCTCGGTCTTGGGACCGGTAGGATTTCACTCGGTCTTGGGACCGATGGGGGATGTATTGTTCTTGGGATCGTTTGGGTCCTCACGGTCTTGGGACCGGTTGGACCTACATGGTCTTGGGACCGTTTTGGTTGGGACTTTTGCAAATTTTTTGGGTTTATTTATAAGAAGAAAAGGAGAAATAGAAGTCTATTGGTATATTCACAATAAAGCTAGAAAGTTAAGTATTCAATCTAATTTATCTAAGAAAGAGTATGGAAAACTAAGAAAAACTAGTAAGATAACATCACAAAAACTGTACCAATCAAACTAAGAAAAACACATGCGTAAGATAGAGAACGACTAATTTTGGTTGGGATACATTAAATTGGAGGGAGCTAGCTGATAGTAGTCGATTGAATTGTTTTCTTCTAGCATTTGCAATTGAAATTTTCTAGCAACAAATTATATACTATATGTTAGCAAGGTCATGCCCAACAAATATATAATTGTAGTAATGGCATACCATTGTGTTTGATTGGTACAGTTTTCTTAGGCTATTTTATGTTTGTGTAGTGATAATATAATGGTTGTCACTAGCTACTGGTTGATCTAATTGTTTATTTATTTTCTAAAGCAGATCATTTTTGTTTGTGGTGTTTTTTTCTATCCTACAAAGTGGTTTGTAGTTCTGTCTTAAAGTGGAGTCAGTGTTTTAAATTTTATATATATATATATATATATATATATATATATAGGTTTAGTAGTGGCGGTGAACCCCATTTCACTGATATAGAAAAATCAACTTAAAAAAATTGTACATATATATTTAGTCACTCATACAAATAATTCGATTATTGATCATGTGCTTAGTACATATTTTTCACTAAATCCAGAAAAGCATGTCGAGAAAAATTGCACCTGGCTACCTATTGGAATAGAGAACATGCTGGTCCAAGCATGAACTTTATATACTATTGGCATGTATAAAGATAGCATTCATTATAGGAGAATATACATTGATAGTACCAAGTACATGCTATAGGTGATTTTTTTGGAAAAATAACCACTACCAGTATCCTAATTACACGGGTTCAATGCAGACGAAAGGAAACATGCATGATTCTAAATCTTTAAGATACAAGGGGGCTAAAAAATTTGGACAACAATCCCATCTCCCTTCGCGTTCAGGCTTCTTGAGGTGTCGTTTGGCAAGCTGATCTGCCAATTTATTATGGTCCCTCTACAAGTAGATGATGTCTGAGGTGCTCCGCTGAAGCATACGCTGGATAGCCAGAACTTGGAGTCAATATTTGATAGGGGTCAGTCGCTTCCTTGTGATCCATTGGACAGAGTTGCTAGAATCGCTAACCAGTAGTTGTAGCATTTATTGATTACATTCTTTGTAACAAGTAGACTAGAAATTATCTTTGAATGAGATTTCCTAAGTGGATATTCATTCCACATGTTTGAGATTAATAGGAGTTGGTTGATCTTGAGTAGCTATTGGCTTCAGGACTATAGGTTTGGCCTGGTTCGGCTGGCAGGGTGCGTTACTAAGATCTAATGACTCCTATTAAAAATATAATAAGAGTAGACTCTGGATAAATTAGACCCACATTATAGTGAGAATGTACATACACTAAGATGTTGAAACATATGTGAAAGATTAGAATAGCTAAGAATCAGTTGGAACTGATATTTGAGATCCAACTTTGGGGCCTCATATGAGAAACCCTTAATTTGGAATAAAGGAACACGACATAAGGTTTAGATTAAGTTTAATGATTAGTATTATATGAACTCTAAATATGAAATGTGGAAAAGATATGAGAAAAGTATGTAAGGACCAAGATAGTAAGAATCAATCATGAGGAATGGATCATATAATTGAGAACAATGCTTTTATATACTCCAAAGCAAAGGGAAAATAGAAGAAAAGAGTTAAATATAAAATAAGTACATAGAACTGAAGAGTCTTTAGAAGAGTTAAAGTAAAGAGAATTAGATGAACATGTAAATCATAAGACTAGGATAAGAAACTTAGTTGAAACAAAGAGAAATGTTAGAAATAATGAGCTTGATTAAGGAATGAGGATTAATGATATGATTGAGAGCATGAAATGTATACCTTTATTATGAAGTTTAATACATTCATCCTTACTACCTTTGGGTTCTAAGTCTCTATAGAACAACAAACTAATTTCTAAAAGAAGAATAAAAGTGTAGCTAAATAAATGAATAAGTCATACAAAGGTAGACTATATTCAGGAAGGAAAAACTTGATTGAAAGAGAAACCAAGTTTGACCCATGCATGAGCCGTTTGATTTAAAATGAAGGATATGTAATGTATTAAACATGAGGTGAAACTAGTAGAGAGATTATTGATTTATAATTTCAACTTCACATTAGTAGAAGGATAAAAAGAAATATATGCAACATGGTATACATGATCATACACATAAAAGAAGCAACATGATCATAAGAGAAAACTAGAAGTTAAAGATGACATGTGGAAGGGTAGCATATGGTAAGAGGTGTTGGTTAAATTGGACATTATTATAAATCCCTTTGTTTTGGTGATGACAAACATTTATTTCTTGTGGTTTTAACTTGATATTTAAGTGTTTCAGGGACAAGAATATAAGGTGGTGGATAGTGAAGACTTGGAAGATCAATTTTCTAAAATTTCTTTATTTTCATGATTTTAATCAATGTAAAAACTTGTACAAGTTTATAATGTAAAAGTTCTTAGATATCATGTAAATCAACCGTTTAGATCTTCCCTATCCACACACAACACTTAGATAGGTCATATCCTAAGTTAGCGCCACAATAGCACATTGACACACACACTCAGTAAATGAATACATTGAATCAGGGATGTTCTCGGTCGATACAAACTTTGACTGAGACACTCTCGGTCGACAAACTCCTCGACCGAGAACAAACCCTCCTAGTCATTAGAATGAGTTAGAAAAGTAGTTGGGAGTTGAGTTGAACGTTGCAATACACTTACTCCATACTTACTCTCGGTTGAAAAATTCCTCGACCGAGAGGCACTCGGTCAACAAACTTCTCGACCGAGAAAGCTTCTGTCTACACTTTTCAGAATTAATTTACTATCCGTTACTAATGAAATTAGTAGACACTTAACGGATAGTTGAGCACTAAGAACACCCTAGAAGGTGTCTAGAATGTCCCCAAGCATTAGCAAACCACTCCTATAAATAGGACAGCCATGGGACACCTCAAAGCACAACTTGCATACACAATTACACTTGAGATTCAATCCTTGTGAGCAAACAAGTTGAGCTACACTTGCAATCTATTTTATCTGAGCTCTACATTAGTGTCCTACATGCTGATATCTCCTATCCAGTATACATCCACGTCCATCCACTTTGGTTAGGAGATCAAACGCTTGATATAGGATCAAAGCGCTGTACTCAATTGGTAATGTTGTTTCCTTCTTCCAATCTTGTTCCTTTTTATTGTATTTTGTTCTCCTTTGCTACTCCTACGTTGAAGGCTATGGAAAGGAGGTTGTTGCAGCTTCTTCAGTGGTGAAGGTAGCTCGGAAGACTTAGGATTACTTCAAGAAGGTTGTCTCAATGGGAAGCTACTTCAAGAGGAAGGGTACTTCAAGGGGGAGTTTGGAGTTACTTCAAGGAAGGCTGCTTCAAGGTTGGTGAGACTACTTCTAGGCGAAGGCTATCCTAAGGGTGAAGGTATTTGTATCTTATGTAACATCCTTGCGAGGTAATAAAATACAAGTGCTTTCAAAATCCCAATTGGAAACAATTGGGTAGTGGACTGACTCCCTTAGTTTTTGATAAGGGTGGAACCACTCTAAATGCCGTGTCTCCTTCTCTAAATTTCAATTGTGGTTGCTTGGTTGAATTAATTTTAAAATCATCATAAAACCCAATTCACCCCCCTCTAGTGGTGTTTCAATTGGTATCAGAGCCGGCTTCAAGGAGATCTAATCGAGTCTTGAAGATGGAGGGTGGTGGTGTCTACAACCTCAAGCAAAGGAGAAACTTGGACCGACCTTCAACAAGCAGTAGCTGGTGTTTAGGAATGGGACAGACAACAATTAGTTGTCCAAGGAAGTTAAAGAAAGAAGAGGTGCATAAAGAGGCACATTTCTTTATTACTACTACAAATGAAGAAGAACAAGAGGTAAGTCTTTTTGATTTATCTAAAGAAGAGTTAATTGCTAGCATTGAGGAATTACATGATAAATATATTGATTGTAAAAAGAAACTAAAAAGAGTTACAAGAACAAATGAAGAATTATATGATCAGTTAAGTGAACTTGTTTCTGAAAAGGAAAGTATTACTTCTGAAAATTCTGCATTGAAATCTTCTCTTAATGATTGCAATACGAAGTTACTTACTCTAGAGACAAACTATAATCTTCTTTCCCAAGAAAAGGTTGAATTACTTGCTAAGTTGAATAATCTTCAAACTCAACCTATTCTATGCACTCATTTAGATTATGATGCCATTGTAAAAGAAAGAGATAGTTTGTCATCTAACCTAGATCAAGCAAACTTGAATATTAAAAATAAAATAGATGAAATTGCTAAGTTACAAAAGGAAATTAGTAGTTTGAAGAACAATTGTGTTCTTGATAAGATCCTAAAGGTTTCTTCTGGTCAAATTGGAAGAAGAGGTTTAGGATATGTTCCAAAAGAAAAACATCATCAACCTAAACCTAGAAGAACACAAACCAAGTTCATGCACGTGTCCAAAGAAAAATTCTACCAAGAACCTAGAACGAAAAGGGCACAAGTACCCAAGACTAAAGTCATGTATGTGCCTAAAGACAATCCTCCTAGAAAGAGAAATGAAATTGATTCCATTTGTTGTCACTATTGCTCGCATCTTGGACATTATTCCTTCTCATGCCCATACAAGAAAAAGGATGCTGATCTAGTTTGGGTTCCCAAAACCTAGAGATTTGAATATAATTAGTTGAGATTTGACCTAAAATGTTACTTTGATATTCAAATGTCTTATCTCAACTAAACTGAGCTTTAGATTGCATATTTCTATAAAACTGTATTGGAAGTGATCTATGTTTTTATAACTACTAAAAACAATACAGAAACAATCTCGGTCGACAAAATCTTCGACCGAGACAATGTCGGTCGAGAAAATTGTCGACCGAAGTAGTTTCTATCTCTAAACTGTAGAAATCTGAAAAAATAGTAACCATGCCGATCGAAAAAGACTTCGACTATATAAATTTGATCGAACATTTATTGGACTGAATTTTAACTGATAAAACTGGAGATACAACAACCTTCTCGGTCGAAAAGATTGTCGACCGAAAAGAAGTCGGTCAAGAAAAGTTCGACCGAATAAGGTTATGGAAAACCTGTTTAACTGGTTCAATTTTCTATAAACTTGCTATAAATTTGGTATAAATGAAAATTGATTGGAAATTATAAATGAATCATAAATCTCGGAGACAACTCTAAAATCACATATTGATAATTTGCATCATGATCTATATGTTGATTCTTGATATCCTTATGAAACATGCTATATATTTACTAATTATGTGATAAAAAACTATATGCAAATAGAAACCAGAAATGTTTTCTTAAAATGCACACATTGTAAAGTCTTCAATTGCTATTTCTCTTGAAATGATTAAGCATGTACATTTACATGGTTTGTCTTAAATTTGAAAATTGATGAACCATGATTGATCAAGAAAAAGATATTGCCTTGATAAATCTTCCTTAAAAGGTATGATTCTCTACATTGTGTATCTTAAAACTAAAAAATGTGATGATTTGAGCAAGTTTAATCAAGAAAATCATGGTTTTTCTTCTCATGAGATTATTTTGGTTCATCTCCTACATGGTTTGTCTTAAAACTAAAAATTATGAACCATGCTGATTTAATCAAGGAAATTACTATTTTATCATAATCCACATGGTTTGTCCTAAGTATTCCTTGGTCTATCTATATAGAAACCATGCGTCTTGAATTTTTTTTAAATGATCATGATCATTGTATTTCATGAAATTATGGATATGCTTCTATTGTTCTATCATGATCATTGTGTTATGGATATGCCTTTATTGTTTCATCATGATCATTGTGCTTCATCTCTTACTTGGTTTGCCTAAAATAATCTTTCATCTATATATACAAACCATGAATGTATATTGTTTTCAAAATGATCATAGTGATTCAGCTCATTACATATAAAGATGATATTATCATTGAAAATGCCATTTTGCATAAAAGTAAAAATCAATGGCACAAATGCATCTTGACATATTAAGTTAATAATTATCTTGTGCTTAGCTTATGGAAAAGGATATTATCTTTGTGATGCATGATTGGAAATCTATACTCTTACTGCAATTGGACATGCTTCAATACAAATATAGCATAGATTGCAAGTTCATTTTCAATTGCTATGATCTTATACATGGTTTGCCTAAAAGTATTTCTTGGCCAATCTAAAAATCATGAACCATGTTGCCTTGAGAAAACTTCATATATTTCTTGCATTAGTGGAACAAGAGGTCTTGCTTAGAATAAAATTATTTCAATATTCTATCTAAAGCCTATTCTAAGAAAATCAAGAGAAAGACACCATTTCAAAATCAAATATTGCTCACATGAATTAAGTTATACACAAACTTCATCCTAAGCTATAAAACTGATATAAATTTTTTCAAATTAGTATCCACCTGTTCAAGTTATATAAAGGCTTTATATTCAAACAAGTGGATCATTGTGAATGCTTGAACTGGAAATCTACATAAATTGCCTCTCGGTCGAAATCAAGTTTGACCAAGGGGCACCCAGGTCGAAGTCAAGATCGACCTAAAATAAGCTTGACAAAATGCTTAATTGTAAATCATTTCCTTGCACTCAATCTTAGTATATTGTAAACAAGATTCTAGTGCATAGCTCTCACCAAAGGTTAACTTATTATGATCTAATGCTTATTATGACCTTAGAATCCTTAAATTATCTTGATTATAAGATTAAGGGGGAGCTCACAAAAACTATCTTGACTATAAGATTAAGAAGGAGTTCACAAAACTTTGTAAACATCATAAAGAAAATTTGAAACTAGTTATGACCTTAGTATCTTTAAAGTAATCTTGGTTATGAAAATAAAGGAGCCTACAATATTTATGAATATAATATCTTGTCCTTAATGGAATTCTCTAAACAAATTAGGGCTTAACATCCTGTGTATTTGGTTAGAGATACATTCATTAATTCTACTATAAGCTTAAAAGAATCTCATATCATTTCAGGGCTTAACATTCCTTGTAAATGGTTGAGAAACTATTAAATATATTCATGAGCTTAAAGGATTCTCATGTCATTTTCAGGGCTTAACATCCCTTGTGAAATTGATGAGAAATCAATATATGTATCCATCATGAGCCTAAATGGATCTCATATCATTTTAGGGGCTTAACGCCCCTTGTAAAATTGATGAGAAATCAAAACACATATGCCATAAATCTAAAAGGATCTCATATCATTTCAAGGCTTAACATCCTTTACAAATGATTGAGAAATAATTGTGGCTAAATTTGACAATAAGTGGTTTGCATTAATCCCTTGCTCTTAAAACTGAATATCTTATTAAGGGGGAGCATCAAAGCATAAAATTAAAGGGGAATAATAAAAGTCTTGGTTATATTGGATATCTTTTTGAAATGACAAAGGGGAGAAACAATATAAATCAAAAGAAAAGAGTTTCATAATCTCTTGGTTTTAAAAATGATATTGTTTGAACAAGAGAATACATGCAAAGGAAATTTCAGGTATGAAACTTATATGATTTATATTACTTTGATTTATATTGGAAATGTTTGCCATCTTCAAAAAGGGGGAGATTGTTGGCTAAATTGGACATTATTATAAATCCCTTTTTTTTGATGATGAAAAACATTTCTTTCTTGTGGTTTTAAATTTCTATTTAAGTGTTTCAGGGACAAGCATATAAGGTGGTGGATAGCGAAGACTTGGAAGATCAATTTGCTAAAATTACTTTATTTTCATGATTGTAATCAATGTAAAAACTTGTACAAGTTTATAATGTACAAGTACTTATATATCATGTAAATCAAGCATTTAGATCTTCCCTGTCCACACACAACACTTAGATAGGTCATCTCTTAAGTTAGCGCCACAATAGCACATTGATACACAGACTCAGTAAATGAATACATTGAATCAGGGATGTTCTTGGTCGACAAAAACTTTGACCGAGACACTCTCGATCGACAAACTCCGCGACCGAGAACAAACCCTCCTAGCCATTAGAATGAGTTAGAAAAGTAGTTGGGAGTTGAGTTGAACGTTTCAATACACTTACTCTAGACTTACTCTCGATCGACAAATTCCTCGACCGAGAGGCACTCGGTCGACAAACTTCTCGACCGAGAAAGCTTCTATCTGCACTTTTTAGAATTAATTTAATAGCCATTACTAATGCAATTAGTGGGCACTTAACAACTAGTTGAGTACTAAGAACACCCTATAAGGTGTCTAGAATGTCCCCAAGCATTAGCAAACCACTTCTATAAATAGGATAGCCATGGGACACCTCAAAGCACAACTTGCATACACAATTACAGTTGAGATTCAATCCTTGTGAGCAAACAAGCTGAGCTACACTTGCAATCTATTTTTTTTGAGCTCTACATTAGTGTCCTATAGGCTGATATCTCCTATCCACTATACATCCACGCCCAACCACTTTGGTTAGGATATCAAATGATTGATATAGGATAAAAGCGCTGTACTCAATTGGTAACATTGTTTCCTTCTTCCAATCTTGTTCCTTTTTATTGTATTTTGTTTTCCTTTGCTACTCCTAGGTTGGAGGCTATGGAAAGGAGGTTGTTGGAGCTTCTTCGGTGGTGAAGGTAGCTCGGCGGACTTAGGATTACTTCAAGAAGGCTGTCTCAATGGGAAGCTACTTCAAGAGGAAGGCTACTTTAAGGGGGAGCTTGGAATTACTTCAAGGAAGGTTGCTTCAAGGTTGGTGAGACTACTTCTAGGTGAAGGCTATCCTAAGGGTGAAGGTATTTGTATCTTATGTAACATCCTTGCGAGGTAATAAAATACAAGTGCTTTCAAAATCCCAATTGGAAACAATTGGGTAGTGGAATGACTCCCTTAGTTTTTGCTAAGGGTGGAGCCACTCTAAACGCCGTGTATCCTTCTCCAAATTTCAATTGTGGTTGCTTGGTTGAATTAATTTTAAAATCATCATAAAACCCTATTCACCCCCCCTCTAGTAGTTTTTTAAGAGGATGATGGAAATCAAATAAGAGTTCAACGCATGAGGAAATAATATAAGTTACAGAGAGATAGAGATTGTCAGATAGATAGACTGCTAATGATTCAGTCTCCTTGATGATAACTAATTAGATACAAATAATGAAGTAAGTGAATACTTGAAGATTAGATATCTAAGTTTAAAAATCACCTTCTCTTTTGTATCCTCCATAATGAGAGTAATGCGGGGATGAAATGATAAGAAAATGAATCATATATGATGCATAACCACCGTGGTAGAGACATCTAGTGAATGTAATAATGACACACAATATGATGATGAAACTCTAGTAGGGTAAATTGAGAATGTAATCTATCTGAATAGGTCAGGTAAGAGAAAGAAAATTCAATTGATAAGATAAGAAGGACTTTAGTAAAACTTGTGAGATCCAAAGTTTGAATTTCAAATTAAGGGAGCAAAGTCACATCACAATAACGTCATGCTATTGATAAGGACCAAACCCTAGAATTTTTAGAGTTGTAGTAGTTCAAGGGATGTCACTAGTGATTTGGCCTTGAATACTAGCATCTCTATAAAATAAGATTATGAGAATTTCACTATGAGAAGTAAACTAGCACTGATAGTAATCCAGGGTTTAAAGGTAGCTAATATGAAAGGCAGATAAACAATATGGAAATGATTCAGAGAAAAGAGTAAGACATAAATTTGAAATGTAACAAGTGCATTTTGAACAAAAGGAGAAATATAATATGAGTGAAGTGCGATATGAAATAAATTCTTGTAGTAATAGCAAGAATGATGAATAAACTATTTGTACCTTGTATGTTTCAATTTTAGGAATGTTTAATCTACATGATTAAAATGAGAAGGATAAGTAGAAAAAAGTAAGTAGTAACGAATGAGGAGAGAGATAAGAGAAAACAATGGCTTTTAGTAATATGTGAATTTGTTTTCAGAAGTATAATTTGTTAAAGGTATACTGAGGGATATAAATTTGTTTTATATATGATTTCAGTTGTACATGTACAAATAATATGTTAATTAAAAGTGTCTGATAGTTTAAGTCATTCATACCAGTAATCCATCTTAGTATTGTATAATTGTGGTATGGTGATATGGGTTGAATGATGATGGAACAAATGGAGGGTTACCCTGAATAAGGTAGTCTTACCTGTTCACTCATATGAATAGAAGGGATGATAACCATATTGTATTGATATGTAACCCTAATGAGGTATAGCTTGTTATATCTATATTTAATATAACTAAGTGATGGCAATTGGGTTTGAATAGTCCTTGAATGACTAATACAATCTTGGAGTACTCTGTACTATTGTTGAAACCCTAGTATGCTATAACCCGATGATTACACCTTGAATTATGTGTGGGTTCCTACTTGAGAATAGTATGGAATATGATGGTAATGCTTCACCTTATGCATCCATGATGCAATGGGAATGCCATGAGTAGTATTGTACAATTGTTGTTGAATCTAGTCTTCCAACTCATGACTACTTTGCTAATTGAGTAGCACAATAGTAATATTCAAAACAACATAGTGAACTCTCTTTTGTGACTCAGAAGTAATATAAAACAATAGTACATATTGAGCCATATGAATTGAGATGGTTGTATCAGATTATCAATGTTGAGGTAACACCTCAAGAGTATGAAAATATTGAAATGGTTGCATCTCTATCTACTCTATGCTTGATTGTGGCATAGATAATTTGTTTGTTATCATTGAGAACTGTTTTAACATGTTGTGATTAGAAAAGAAATAAAGGACTTAACGTTGAAAACTACATTCAAGTATAAAATACAAGAATGTAATGATATGTAAGATTTCAAAAACTTAAAATAAACTTTGAATATACTTTGTTTGCATATTTATGTTTTGGGGATGAAACTTTTTAAGGGGGTGAGAATTGTAATGACCACATTTGTGCTTAATTGGTAAACTAGGGTTTACATGAATGATTACATGCTTGATTAGATTGAACATCATTTAGACTTGATTAATGATAGTAGATCAATTGTGATGTTTCAAACCTAAGAATAAACTCTAACTATGATTTTAGTTTGAAGAATTAGGGTTTGAGAAATGTAAACCCTAATCGGCAAAAATTAGGGTTTTGATAGTATATGAATATGGAATTTGATCAGGATAGCAGTGTGGTAAATGATTTTTCATATTTTCTACACATTTTGTATTTAATTGAATTTTTGATATGATATGGATAACTCAATCATGCATATTAGAGAAAATTTCAGAATATTTGAGTGATCTTTGACCTAAAGGCTGACAGAGTGCTTTTTAGCATTGTAGTGTTTTATTTTTAATTTTTTATTGGTAACTCCAAATGATCTGAAATTTTAACTGCGGATCTAAAACTCAATCATAAACAACATGTAAAATTTTCATAATTTTTGGATGTGTTTAGATCTTATCAGTAGATGAATTACAATAATATTTTTATGACAGAAAATTCAGCTGAAATAAGAGAAAGTATAGTGAGGGGTCAATGTGCAATTGACCCAAGCAGCTCAATTGCTATGTATGATCAACCTAACACACAAGGAACTCTCATAATTCATGATTCAAATCAGAGAAACAAAATCCTAGAGAGAGAGGGAGAGTTAGGGTTTGAGAGGAGAAAGTGATGGAGATGCTGACTTAGGGTTTTACAGTCCGAGGAATGATGAAATCATGTAAGTTTAGCTTCTTTGGACACAGTTTCATGGTGAATCTTCTCTCACATGTCACGATTCCGTCCCTCCTCTGATTTGATCCAAAATGGCATCAAAACTTCCCCTTTTCTCACTCTTTCTTCATAATCCTTCATTTCTAGGATTTCCGAGTTGAAAGGAAGAAGAATCAGGTGAATTGCTAAGGATTTGATATGAGATCGAGATTTTCAGGGACGAGCTGCATTTTTAAGATGTTTTCACACCTTAGGGTGAGTGGGAGCTTCCTTTAAACAATATATTGCACGAAAATTGGTTAAATCATCCATAATCCTTAATTGCTTAGTATGCGACTACAAACCATGAATTGTCTGTTTGATCTAAGTTATTGCAAAATGATATGGAATGGATTCTTCCTCTATTTGGATGAATTTCATAGGATAAAATCATATTAGAAATGTATACAATACATCCTAATGAGAATTCCCTAAGTATTCATAGAGGTTATAAGAGAAAACTGAAATATAGGGAATTTGTCTATGACTGAAATTACTGTATAATATAAGAGAAATTTGTTTATATGGATCCCCTTGGTTATGAATGATTGTTTATCTGAATGTGTAATACATATATGTCAGATACTGTCTTGGATTTTTTAAAGGTGAATAGTGTCTATTTGATATCTCAGTAAAGAGGGTGAAATCCTAGATGTGAGGAAAGTTGGATATTTATGAATAGATATCGTGAAATCCATTTGAAGGGATTTTATTGACATGATAGACTTTATTTATTCAATTTTATTCTTGATGCATGATATCTCAGTGAATGGCATGGAAACCTAAATTCAATTTAGTTCCAAGGTTTCATACATACATTGATTGTTTATGATTCGTTAAAAATAATCTTTATTCAGTTAATGTTTATGTCGTATGAATTCCTTATGAGAGCCATGTGATAAGTGAATGAGGTAAATGAAACCCTAAGGTTAGGGTGTTCAATGAATCAAGTATTGTGATATCAATGTTCTTAGTATGAGATGTGGTGATGCTTAACAGTTCAATTGCATTATTCTAGTGTATAAAGTGCCAAGTTGACATGTATTCTGTTTATTTAAGAATTTTAGTCTGCTAGTATGTATAGTATGATGATTAATCAGAATATTACATTATTTTGAATATACTACTCTACCAAGTTTAGAATGATATACATGTTGTATTATAAACTTCAAATAAATAGACGCAGTACCATAGAGATACCATAGTCAAGTATAAGTAAGGAAAAGATACAATATAGAAAGAGTTTTTCCAAGAATAATAAAATAATAGACTTAGGAGCCCTGAACACCATAGATTCCTTATGAGAGGTCTGCATCGTAGGGATGAAATGACCTAACCCTGACAGTGTCCAGTATATGGGCATCAGAATGTACTAACAGGTGGTACTGGGGATGAAGCCCTAGTGGAAGCCTCCTTAAAATACAATATGTAGTATCCAACATCAACCAGAGATCCTGGTGGCACTAGAGTACAGAAAAGCCAATAGGTGGCTTGAATATTTGCATGTGTGCTCAGGTTAGAGGAGGAGTCCAATTTTTACGGCATAATAGGTGTGCTGAGGCCAGAGAGCCATTTTCCTATTGCAGACCAGTGACATTGTCAGGCTTAGCAATCTTGGGGTGTCAGCTAAGTCTTATACGGTGAGATCGTAGTTCACTACGAGTCTTCATATGTAGAGTACACTACATATGATCAGGGCATAATAAGATGAATGAGAGGTTAAACAAGTATGTGCGTATATTCAATTATTCTTTGTATGTTTCAGAATTTTTAGTTTTCTTTGAAATTAATCAAGAATGCTGATATATTGATTTAATCTTGTAGATATCTAGAGTATCATGCCATATTTATGATAGTCAATGATTAGACTCTTTAAAGCTTACTACTGTTATAATTGATATCAATTGCTCAAAAGTATATATGTAATTATATATCAATGCTTTAGACGGTTTCTTTGAAGTACTCATTCACTGAGTGAGTAGGCTCACCCCTCTACTCAAAATTTTTAGGGAAATCATGGGGATTGAAAATATAATTGCATCAGAGTAGATCTTCCACAAGAGTTAAGTCTGAGTATAGTTAAGTTCAGTCGGTCCTTGTCACTCTAGGTCCTTGTAAAGAAATATGAGAGAGTTGTAAATGATGATGTATAACATTATTTCTCTTTTAGCAATATATGCGAATCAGCAAGTCTTATGTGTTAAAAAGTATGAGAAACATAATGAATGTTTATACATGCATTTTACTGTTGAAATCAGATTAGAGAAATCAATGTTTAGATTCTCTTGTAAAGTTAGTTTATGTGGTTCAATGTGAGGAAACAAAGAGTTTGAAAAATAAGAAAAAGTTAAGGGTGATCTTTGTATTACATTAAATTCTCAATTTATGCCCTAATCTCATGATTAGTGGTAATTATGAGATCAAGGTGTAAAAACTTGGTATCAGAGCTTAGGCTGAGTTGTCAGGGACCATTAAGTTAGTAAGTTAGAGTCATACGTGTGGCAGATAGGAGATGTTATGATGTTAGCTCTGGGGATTTGAGTATTGGGATATCCTGGCCCGATATCTGAGTACTTGGATCAACCAATATCAAGCAACTCTGTCTATTCTTTCATGTATATCCTGGCCAGGTATACAATGGAAGGATGGGCTAGAGAGGAACCCTAGAAATATTAGGGTTAGAAATAAGATAAGTAACATGAATTAAGAGCATAAATATAAAATGACATAGAAGTTTCATTTCATATTGTTGTTTTATTGGACATAAATAGAAATGCTCTTATATGTTTGAATTCAGATATTCAATATTTTGAAATATATATGGGTCTTTAAGATTTGTTGTACACTATGCAGTTGTAGCATTTATTGATTACATTCTTTGTAACAAGTAGACTAGAAATGATCTTTGAATGAGCTTTCCTAAGTGGATATTTTTTCCACATGTTTGAGATTAATAGGAGTTGGTTGATCTTGAGTAGCTCTTGGCTTCAGGACTGTAGGTTTGGCCTGGTCTGGTTGGCAGGGTGCGTTACTAGGATCTAATGACTCCTATTGAAAATATAATAAGAGTAGACTCTGGATAAATTAGACCCACATCATAGTGAGAATGTACATGCACTAAGATGTTGAAACATATGTGAGAGATTAGAATAGCTAAGAATCAGTTGGAACTGATATCTGAGATCCAACTTTGGGGCCTCATATGAGAAACCCTTAATTTGGAATAAAGGAACATGACATAAGGTTCATATTAAGTTTAATGATTAGTATTATATGAACTCTAATAAATGAACTTGGCAACTCTCTCTCTCTAGGGATTTTTCTCCCGCTTCTCTCTAGCATCCTCCCGGCGGCCGCCGCTGGGGGGAGGGAGCGCCCTAGACATTTTCCTCCCCCTGGCTTTTCAACGTCCATGGTAGGGTTCTTGTGAGGGGTGGTGCGGATCTTCGCGGAAGAGATGCTTGTTGTCGGAGGTAGTGTCTCCGAGCCTTGGTGTGAACCTCGGAGGAAGGGGCAGGTCGTCGCTGTTGGTATTGCCTCAGATGTTTGGAATGGAAGGGTGATGCGATGCGCGCGAGGATCAGAACTGGGGAAGATTTTTGGCTACCTCGGCTCGGCCGACTCCACCCTGCTCAAGTGCGGCAGATGGAGAGAAGCTGCTTTGCTCCAGATCCATAGCTCGCCTGCTGCTCCATCTAGCCACTGAAGAAAGGGGTCGCTCTCCTTACCTCTCTGGTTCCCTTTCACCCCTCTTTCTGGTGCTACCTCGACGACCGGCTATGGCTATCCCGACGGGTTTGGCTTCCACGATGGGTGACTGGACATCATCCGGTTTGCTCGGAGCTGCAATCTTCTACTGCGATGGAGACGTCCCCATCTGCTGATCCATCAGCTACCTACAGAGCGGCTGATGATGGATAGGGGGGCCTCCATGAGCATTGACGGTAGGGCGATTCCAGGCTTTTGCCTTGTTTGGTGCAGGGTGTTCCTTCCCTGCTGATCCGGTGGATGGCCCATGGCCACTCGACCACGGCTTGGCTTCACCAACCGAAGTCATTAGCGCTCTCATCGGCCACAGCGAGGGTTTGTCTGGTTCCCACCAGGTCACGAGCCACGGGCTTGCCCTCGGCTTGTCCTCTCCGACTCTTTGGGCTTAGGAGGGAAGACTGAGATGAAGATGTGCCTCGTCACCTTCTTCTTCTCTTCTTTTGCATTCTCTGTTGCTGTTAGCATGGACACATTAGGTGTTCGTTGATATGCTACTGAGAACAGTAGATCAGACTGCACTGTGGCCACTCCACTATTAATTTGGTTACCTCCACAGGGACTCACCAGCGTCGGCTCCAATGGACGAAAAGCCTAAGTCTAAGACTAGAGAGATCACAAGGATTGTTTTAACAATCTCGGTGATCTGTCTAGTTGATCTGGGGCTATGCAGGTCCATCGAAGGAGCCAATCTTTCCATGGACCCTTCTTGGTTCAATTCCATATTAGCTGGCTGCTGTTCTGAAGCCAGTCAGTGAGTTATGAAGGATATGCTGTTGGCTAAATGGACATCTATAAATCCCTTTGTTTTGATTATGACAAACATTTCATTCTTATTGATCTAACGAGCTACTTGAGTGTACAGGATTAAGGTGGATGACAAAGCAACTAGGGAAATCCATATGCTTACATGTTTATGTTTTCATGCAATGTAATCGCTTTATAAAAACTTGTACAAATATATAATGTACAAGTACTTAGATTGCATGTAAATCAAGCGTTAGATTCTCCCTAGCTAAACACCACATTTAGATAAGTCATTCCCTTCAAATAGGATTACATTTGCACACTCATAGATATAATTAGTGCCTAAATTGAAACATTGAAACATGATCAATCTCGGTCGACCAACTCCTCGACCGAGACACTCTCGGTCGACAATCTTCTCGACCGAGAAAGATCCAAAGTAGCCGTTAGACACAACTGACAAGGTAGTTGGCAGTTGGAGATAAACGTTGCAAAACACTTGTTCCAGAGAGCCTGTCGGTCGACAAAAGCTCGACCGAGTAGGTGTCTCGGTCGACCATTCCTCGACCGAGATGATCTTTGACAGCAACTGCAGAATTAATTAATTAGCCGTTGTTAAAGCAACAAACTTGTACCTAACGGCTAGTTAAGCACTTAGAAACCCCTAGAAGTTGTCTAGAACGTCCTTAAGCATCCTTAGGCCATTCCTATAAATAGGACAAGCCATAAGACACTAAAAAACACTTGTTACACTTGAGAAATCCTTGAGCATACTTTGAGCAATCTGTTTGTGAGCAATTTGAGCATTGTGACAATTGGCTACTTCCTTCCTTAGCTCAAAATTCGTGTCCTATAGGCTAGTATCTCCTACCCACTGCAATCACAAGTCCATACACTTGGTTAGGAGATCTATACGCTTGATCTAGGCAAATCAAGCCTTGGGCTACAAAGGATAAGTTGTAATTTCCTTTTTCCTTTCTTGTTCTCTATTACCGTTTGTACTCTCCTTGCTACTCCTAGGTTGGAGGCTGCTGATTGGAGAGGGTGGAGATCTTCTTGGCAAAGAAGGTGACTTTGAGCTACTTCAGAAGGCTGGTGCAACGGGAGGTTACTTCTAGAGAAGGAAGGCTACTTCAAGGGGGAGCTTGGAGTTACTTCAAGAAGGCTACCTCAAAGTTGGTGCACCTACTTCAAGTGAAGGCTGTTCAAAGGGTGTAAAGAAAAGTATTGTATTTTGTATAAATCCTTGAGAAGGTAATAAAATAAATACTTTCAAAATCCCGGTTGGGTAAGAAACCGGGTAGTGGACTGACAACTTTAGTATTTGCTAAAGTTGGAACCACTCTAAACACCTGTCTCCTTCTTCCAATTTCAATTGTGGTTGTTTGAGTTCAATAAATTGTTAAAATTATTTAAAAACTCTATTCACCCCTTCTAGTGTTTTTACAATTGGTATCAGAGCAGGCTTCAAGGAACCCTAACCAGGTCTTGAAGAATGGAGGGTAATGGTGATTACAATCACAACAAAAGGTGCTGCTTGGACAAAACTACAAGATGTTGCAACTGGTGCTTAGGAACAAGCCACACAACAACTAGATGCCCATGGAGATCAAAGAAGGAAGATGAGAACAAAGATTGTCTCATTGCTACAACTAGCGAGGAAGAAGAAGAAGAGGTAAGTCTTTTTGATTTATCTAAAGAAGAACTAGTTGCTAGCCTTGAAGAAACACATATTAAATATGTTGAATGCAAGAAGAAATTAAAGAAATCTAATAAAGAAAATGATGAATTACATGCTAGGCTTCTTGCTATTACATCTGAAAACGAAGATCTTAAAAAGATCATTGAAGATCATGATATTGAGATAAAATCTATAGAGGCAAATTGTAATCTACTTTCTTTAGAGAAGAATAATTTGCAAAGTCAAGTGAATGATCTTAAAAAACAACCCATCTTATGCAACCATCTAGATTATGATTCTATTGTCAAAGAAAGAAATTCATTGTCTTCTAATCTAGATCAAGAAAAACTAGATATCAAGAAGAGAATGGAAGAGATTGCCAAGTTACAACAAAAAGTTAGTAATTTGAATAGTAATGGCATTCTTGATAAAATCTTAGATAATCCCTATCATCAAATCGGGAGAAGAGGACTAGGTTACAAGCCTAAAGGGAAATCCTATCAACAACCAAGTTGGAGAAAGTCACAAACACATCAATCTATATATGTACCTAAAGGAACATCATCACAATATGACAACACTTCACACAACCATAGAAAAAGATATGAGGTTGACTCGATATGCTGTCATTATTGTTTGCGCCTTGGTCATTATTCCTTTTCATGTCCTTACAAGAGAAAAGATGTCGAGTTAGTTTGGGTTCCAAAACCTCCAAACTAAATAAACACAATTAAAGTTGAGATATGACCAAGAACCTTAGTTTCATAATTCTACGTCTATCTCAACTCAACATAATGGGATAACAAATAAATTTAAGTATCTAAATATTTAACTTGCAATAGTTATGTTTTATTTGGAAGCAAATAACATTTTCAGGAATATTGTCGGTCGAGAGACTGTCGACCGAGATACCGTCGGTCGAGAAATTATCGACCGAGCATGTCATTGATTTCCAGTCTGTTGCAAAATTGCTGAATTCTTTGATAAAAATTGCTATCTATTCATGATTAATGATTGGATATTTATTTTGGAAATCATCTCTACAAATTTAAATTAATATTAGTTTATTCCCTAAATGATTTAAGCTTAAACTGAAATTATGCTTAGTTTAATGAAAAGAAAATTTCTATCATTATTCACATGATTTCCTTATTTTCTGGTCTCTCCATATAGAAATCATGTGATTAAAATCAGGTGATTATTTACTGTTATTGTTCTGTTATTACATCATGGATATGCTTTCACCATTTGGTACTGTGATTAGCTTGGATAGATAATTGTCTGCATGGATCCGTGATGATATATATATAGGCAAGCAAATGCTTTATTGGTAATATGTTATGCTTGCAAGATAAAATCTCTCAATTAGTATCTTTTAAAAGACTTGAGATATTTAGTGTGCCTTTAGTAAAGAATCTTATGAGGATACTAAACAACGTGAAATTTGATATTCATATTACTACAACAAAGCCTATATTTTAAGAAAAGGACAAATGTTTTCATATTAAGTATTATGCTTCAACTTGATACTTAGTCAAAACTTATGCATATATTATACTTCATAATGTTCAATTTGAAAAATCTGCAAATCTGCCTCTTGGTTAAAATGAAATTTGACCAAGGGGCGCTATGGTCGTAGTCAAAATCGACCTAAAATAAGTTTGACACAATAACTATTTGAATATCATTTTATTGTGATTAAAAGCAAAATCAATTTATGATCACAAAATTATCCCAATATTGTCAATAATAAATACAAATAAATCAAAAAGGATGAAAATCTTTGCAAATACCTAAAAGTTAAAGTTATGGCTAAATTGACATCTATTGCAAAACACTTATACCTTGGGATATCTATCTAAAGGGGAGCATAATATAAAATTAAGGGGGAGAAGTAATATCAAATATTCAACATGGATATCTTTTTGAAATGACAAAGGGGGAGAAAAGAATATCAAAATAAAATAAAGATCAAAACTATAATAACTGAGTTTCATAATGAAAAAGGCCAAAGCACTCACTTGCAAAACAAGAGGAAAAGCTACAAAAGGTAATCTAAAGGTATGAAACTCATATGGTTTATATTTCCTTTATTTATATTTTTGGAAATGTTTGTCATCTTCAAAAAGGGGGAGATTGTTGGCTAAATGGACATCTATAAATCCCTTTGTTTTGATTATGACAAACATTTCATTCTTATTGATCTAACGAGCTACTTGAGTGTGCAGGATTAAGGTGGATGACAAAGCAACTAGGGAAATCCATATGCTTACATGTTTATGTTTTCATGCAATGTAATCGCTTTGTAAAAACTTGTACAAATATATAATGTACAAGTACTTAGATTGCATGTAAATCAAGCGTTAGATTCTCCCTAGCTAAACACCACATTTAGATAAGTCATTCCCTTCAAATAGGATTACATTTGCACACTCATAGATATAATTAGTGCCTAAATTGAAACATTGAAACATGATCAATCTCGGTCGACCAACTCCTCGACCGAGACACTCTCGGTCGACAATCTTCTCGACCGAGAAAGATCCAAAGTAGCCGTTAGACACAACTGACAAGGTAGTTGGCAGTTGGAGATAAACGTTGCAAAACACTTGTTCCAGAGAGCCTTTCGGTCGACAAAAGCTCGACCGAGTAGGTGTCCCGGTCGACCATTCCTCGACCGAGATGATCTCTGACAGCAACTGCAGAATTAATTAATTAGCCGTTGTTAAAGCAACAAACTTGTACCTAACGGCTAGTTAAGCACTTAGAAACCCCTAGAAGTTGTCTAGAACGTCCTTAAGCATCCTTAGGCCATTCCTATAAATAGGACAAGCCATAGGACACTAAAAACACTTGTTACACTTGAGAAATCCTTGAGCATACTTTGAGCAATCTGTTTGTGAGCAATTTGAGCATTGTGACAATTGGCTACTTCCTTCCTTAGCTCAAAATTCGTGTCCTATAGGCTAGTATCTCCTACCCACTGCAATCACAAGTCCATACACTTGGTTAGGAGATCTATACGCTTGATCTAGGCAAATCAAGCCTTGGGCTACAAAGGATAAGTTGTAATTTCCTTTTTCTTTTCTTGTTCTCTATTACCGTTTGTACTCTCCTTGCTACTCCTAGGTTGGAGGCTGCTGATTGGAGAGGGTGGAGATCTTCTTGGTAAAGAAGGTGACTTTGAGCTACTTCAGAAGGCTGGTGCAACGGGAGGTTACTTCTAGAGAAGGAAGGCTACTTCAAGGGGGAGCTTGGAGTTACTTCAAGAAGGCTACCTCAAAGTTGGTGCACCTACTTCAAGTGAAGGCTGTTCAAAGGGTGTAAAGGAAAGTATTGTATTTTGTATAAATCCTTGAGAAGGTAATAAAATAAATACTTTCAAAATCCCGGTTGGGTAAGCAACCGGGTAGTGGACTGACAACTTTAGTATTTGCTAAAGTTGGAACCACTCTAAACACCTGTCTCCTTCTTCCAATTTCAATTGTGGTTGTTTGAGTTCAATAAATTGTTAAAATTATTTAAAAACTCTATTCACCCCCCTCTAGTGTTTTTACATATGCTGGTTGTTCTATGCCTCCTCTTTTCACACTTTTTATGTGGGTTCAATGCAAGTGAAGAAAGGTTTCAACGTGATGCCAACATCAGATTTCCTAATTCTTTGACTCCTTCAGTCGGGTTACAAAGCCGATATGAACATTGGATGTTTGGTTGATCCTATGCTGACTCAGAGGTCTTTCTCCCTAAGTCCTAGACATCTGAAGACTCCTGATCGTGTGTAATGGGTCTGTGTCTCCGTCCGAACTTCACCCTGAAGGGGTTGCTCTGACTGCAGTGCTTTGTGTTCTTTATTTGTGGGTGTACTTCATGCTGAACGCATGGCTCTGTATAGGCTCAACCCTTTTAGCCTGAGTGTTTGATGGTCATTAGTCGTCTTCCACATAGGTCAGGATTTGTTTCTTTTTGGTTCTTGGTTGCTCATTTGTTGAGTATCAAGATCTTTGTTTCTTCTTTACAGGGTGCTTACTGTACCTAAAGTTTTTGGCTATATAGCAACATGATTTTTGACTAACCAAAAAAATTATATGAACTCTAAATATGAAATGTGGAAAAGATATGAGAAAAGTATGTAAGGACCAAGATAGTAAGAATCAATCATTAGGAATGGATCATATAATTGAGAAAAATTCTTTTATGTACTCCAAAGCAAAGGGAAAATAGAAGAAAAGAGTTAAATATACAGTAAGTACATAGAAGTGAAGAGTCTTCAGAAGAGTTAAAGTAAAGAGAATTAGATGAAAATGTAAATCATAAGACTAGGATAAGAAACTTAGTTGAAACAAAGAGATAAATGTGTATGACACATGTAATGAATGACATGATAACTTAAACTCGAATTCCCGTAGCATAGTCATATGTAGTGCATAAATGATAATTGCATGTCTAGAAATCCATATGATGGTTATCTAGACTCTTTTGGTTGTTGAACCAATAGAGACATGCTAATATCATTTATTGTGCAATATGATAAAGGTTCTTCACTAGATTTAGTGAGAGGAAGATTATCCTATTAAGGATTATACATGTCGATGTGTATAGACCTTTTAGAATAAATGCTAAAGGTAATCACTAGTACTTCAATGTATTTACTGATGACCTCAGTAGATATGATAGTTTGTATTTAGTGAAATACAAACATGAATCTATTGTAGTGTTCAAGGAGATCATAAATGAAGTACATAACAAACTTGGTATAAGTATTAAATTTTGATATGATCAATATGGAAATACTATGAACCAAGAGTTTGAGAACATTCTGGAAGATTATGATAATGTATCATGATGGACTCCACCTGAAACACAATGATAGTGTATCATGAGAAGTGTATCATAAAAAAGGAATCACACCTTGATAAGTCAAAGTGTGATTACTAGCTAAAATTTCAAGTTTCCTTTTGGGCACATGCTTAACACTGGGAATAAAGAGAATCACAAAATGTTGTGGAATCTCAAAGTTCCTTAAGGAACACACAGAACTCATGGTTTTGGTATAACGCACCTAGATCTTGAATGATATATGATATCTTATGGACAAGAAAGTGGTGAGTTGATCATATGATGAGTCAACAGTCTACCTAGAAGCTAATGAGAGCCAAAAATTGAGATATGGCTTGAAGCCATGAAATCCAAAATGGACTCCATGTACATCAACAAAGTATGAATTTGGTTGATCCACCTAAAGGGGTAAAACTTGTAGGGTACTTCTAGGTCTTCCAGAAGAAGACTGACATGGAGGGCATGTTGGTTGAAAATAGTTTCTAACAAGTTCAAGGTGTTGAACATGGTGAAATATTTTCAACAGTTACCATGGATAAATCCATCTGGATAATGCTTGCCATTGTAGCTTAATATGACTATGAGATTTGGCATATGGATGTTTTAACCGCATTCCTTAAATGGAATATTGTGCAAGATGCGTATGTAATACAACCTAAAGATTTTATAAATCCAATAATGCAAATAAAGTCTATAAAGTTGCATAGATCAATCTTTGGATTGAAGTAAGCACCTCAGAACTGGATTGGCAAAAAAGTCAAGGAGTTTGACTTGAGTCAAAATGAAGATATAATGTGTGATTACAAGAATTTAGTGGGAGCATATGTATATTCCACATATTGATGGGAAATAACATCCTTATACTACAAAATCTGGCAACGAAGTGCATTCTAAAAGGTTTTTAGAGAAGCATCCTATGTGATAGGAATCAAGATCTATAGAGATAGATCAAGTGAGGTTCTTGTCCTATAAAAGAGAGCATACTTTGGCTAGAGTTCAACATGGTGGGAGAAAACTTTTCCATGTTCCATGGAGTTAGTCTCTTAAGAGACAAGTGTCCCAATTCTTATGAAGAATAAGGAACATATAGATAGATGTCATATACATTTGCAATTGGATCTATCATGTATGAACTCATCTCATTATCTTGTATGTATTGGACATTGTAAGAAAAAATGAACTAATTATCTTGTATGTATTGGACATGACAAGAATATACAACTCATCATCTTGTATGTATTGGACATGACAAGAAGATATGAAGTCATCATCTTGTATGACAAGATGATATAAATATCCACTTATCTCGTATGTATTGGACATGACAAATGGATATCTATCGAACTCCAGTTAGAGTTACTGGAATACCATGAAGGACATCTTTGTGTACTTGTGAAGTACTAAAAGGATTAGTTCTTTAGTTATGGTAATAAGGAAGAGTTGGGTGTAAAGAGTTACACTGATGCAAGCTTCTGAAATGAAAAAATTGTGTTTGACCTTGAAATAAGAATTGTTAGTTGGAAATGTTCCAACATAAAACAATTGATTAATTCTACAATAAGAAGTCGAGTACCTTAGTGTTACGAACACTGTAAAGGATACTGTATGGATCTAGAAGTTCATATGGATGAACTTGTAGGAGGTTCCAACCATTGATGACTCAGTAGTAATACTGTAACAACAATGGAGCTAATTGTTAGGCAAAGGAATCTCAGATAGCATACTACGACACTTCCATCTCATATGAAGTGAGGGGATGTGAAATATGCAATACACCGACTTGAAGCAAATGTTGCTTGCCGACTATAAAATTACTTGTGTATAAGAAACATTATGGACATGTTGAGATCACTTGGAATATGATTTGTGGGTGATTGGCTCTAAGTGCAAGTGGGAGTCTATTGGTATAGTATGCCCAGATAGCCAACCATTTGATGATTGCAATGAGGCATATGATACTTGATTTGATAATGATACATGTAATTCCATCTACTATGTTTGTCTCAGTCATGAGATGATGAAACATACATGATAGATGTCTAAAGAATGATATGACTTGATGACATATGTCTTCAGGTTAAGAACCTGAATAATGAGACCATATGTATGTTAAGAGTACATACATTCTTGTTATGTCCCTAGTTGGACATTACTGTGGAAGCAAAATAGACTACAATAATACATAAGACTAGAGTGTATGTTGGTTGATGATAGAGTCTCATCAGTCATTATATGTAATATCAAGTCACGCACACATATATATATATATATTAGAGAACACTATATCAGACAAACCCACCGTGAGAGTGATACATGGATACCATGGAATGGTATTCACAATCATCTCTCGTAGTGATAGTGGTGATAGTGATTCTTAGACCTAAAATCACTGCACTCGTCCCATGTCTTTGGGTACACTTTGACATCATCAAATGCATTGCTAAACCATGGGTGTTATAAAGGTGATGGTTGGGTGACTTTGACACATGGGGATAGACTGTGAGTGATAGAGATGGGATTTGTCCCTCCTACAAGGAGTATGATATCCAGGGCCCCTAGATAAGTGAGACTGAGAATTGTATGGCCATACTCATGTGATTCAATATATGATGTGTACTTACATGCATCTCAGATAGTCTGCTCTAGGCCAAGGAACATGTATTGAATGTTGAAGAGGATGACGTTCCATGCCTCAAGTTCAATCTAGATATCAGAGATAAAGGAACTATACGATCACTGTAACACTAATCACAAATTGTAGGTTTAAGTTGTTCTCCAACTTTCTGAGTTACTCGGGTAGCAATGATGAGTTACTAGATTCCTCTCATTGGTTGTGATCTCATAAGTTGTTATGAACATTCACTACCAACATAAATTGGGACGTACAAGGTGACACACATAGGATACCCCTAGAAGAGGAGATTATCCATGAATGATGTTTATATTGATACTAAAGGTGTTTAGGTACTCAATTAAACATACAATTGACTGACTGGACTCAGAACTATCAAGTTCAAGTGTTGAACTAGCTGGTTAGAGTGTCAGGTCGATTGGAGACTGCATTGGCAATATCAGGACTGCCAACTGACCGGTTCACCCTTGTGAGCCGATCGACTAGTGTGAGACAACCAACCGGTTCACTTAGTGAACCAGGCGACTCACAGTCCTTCCATTCGAGGAAATTGATATTTGCCCAGTTGGAGGAAAACTTTCATGTTTCATGTTTTCAATTTGATTGGAATAAGGATTAATCTTTGCATTAATTGGAAACGATTAAGGAAAGTCAATTCTGGGCAAGTCTGGGAAGTGAAATGACTAGTTCACTTAGTGAACCGACCGGTTCACACTCCCAACCGACTAGTTCACTAGTGAACCGATTGGCTCACCTTGTAAAATGGCCAGTTCATTTATGAAATGATCGGTTCGCCAGCCGTAGTACGAACTATTCATGGAATTTCCAGATCCTTCTACTCCCGAACAGACTAGGAACCCTGACCCTACCCTCTACTACAAATAGAGGGGTACTAGGGGCTTCTTAGAACACTTAAATTAGAATATTAGTTTCTCTACAAAGTTGTTGTCCTATCTAGTTCTGGTAATCGAGAGCCCAAGCAAGAGCTACCCGACTAGGGAGGCACAATGATGGAAAGACAAATGTAGAAAAGCAATATGAGTTTGGGAGAGTTGGCTGGTGCTAGTACACCAACAGGAGGGTCATCTCCTTCCTGCCAGTTCTTCTAGTATGGTAGGAGTTCCAAGTGGTATGTGTGGACTATCTGTAGAGGCAGGAGATGTCTGCCGCTCAGGAGGACACGTCAGCCACCGTCCGTGGTGGAGGCCAGAGTCCATGGCGAAGACCAGGAGCTGCACATACACTGTCTAAGACATGGTGTTGAAGACCGCACATGGATGCAAGGTATTGTCACTGGGAAATCCCCAAGACTAGGTATATCTCACTAAAACCTTCCTTCCCATTAAATATTCATTGATGTGATCTTCTGTTATGGGTTTGTTTCTGCTGCCTACTCTGAGGCCATAAAACCCAACATGAGAGAATTTTTAAAAAGCTAATCGGTCAAGTTTTTGAGTTCATAGAACTCGACTGATGGCCAGGTTGGAGAATTTTTAAGTTGGGTTCGACCGACTATTCTCCCTCTCAACTAGAGAAAAGTCGACTGATTCCACCTCCATATACCCTAAGCTGTCTACCCTTGCCCTTCCCTTCCTCAACCTAGCCCCAATCTGACCTAGCTAGACCTTCCTAGACCTTTCCCCTTGCCAAACCTAGGTCTGTGGACATTTTTGGTGGTGAGTTTTAGCTCTTCCTCTTTCCTTCCTCTCTATTTCATTTCCATGGAATCCAATAGGAGGAAGAGAGCCACCCCTGCTAATGCACCATCTTCTTCATCCTCTTCCCACTTGATCTCCTTTGATGACACTCTTTTTATCTCAAATGAGGCTGTAAATAGGTACAAGGACCTCCTCCTAAGAATCATTTCCCTTTCATGCTCTCTTTGAGCCTAGACCTAGAAGAAAAGAGGTCATAGATCAAGTTGTGAAGTTTTTACACGTTCACCATCTTTCTGCCTTGGGTGTTGAACGCGCGTGCTACAACAATTCCATAAATAGCACGAAAGTGGTTCACAAATTCTATGCTAATTTGCATTGGAATTACGAAACCCTCGTACCCCCTCCTAATACTCAAGTGGTCCTCACGTCAATGATAGCCAAGAAGAAATTCTAAGTCTCGTAGGATACCCTGAACATCTTTTTCTTGGGTACTGATGAAACTGACACCTGGCATAAGGATTACCCTGAGTATTTTGAACTAGTCGAGCCTGAGGCTTTCTTAAGCAATATGATCTCACTCTTCCTGACATTCATCGTTACTTGAAGAAGCCTCAATTCCCCTATAAGAATAAGAGCACCCTTCCATCCTCTACCTTGGATCTCAAGAGACACATTCTTCCCTAGTTGTAAACTGCAATATCCATCTGAAGAAAAATCAAATGGAGATTGCAGAAAACACTGTAGTGATCATGTATTGTCTCTTAGAGAATACCAGAGTCAAGTGGTCCAGATACATCATCCACCACATGACCTGCTTCGAATCAGGAAAGAACACCTGTGGCACCCACCCTCCCTACCCTACCCTGATATGTGGTCTATTTCAGTTTGCCATTGAAAAATCTCTTTTCCACGACTTTCATTACAAACCTGCCCAAAAAGGAGTTTTTATCAGTGAGACCACTATTCAGAAAATTCTGTGCCTATCCTCTCCTCCACCACACCTGGTGCCTCTGCCTCTACCTCTACCTCTACCCGCACACCTCCATCACCTCATCCTACTCGACCTGCCCGTGCCTCATTTCATGTATCCAATGAAACCCTTATGAGCTACATGATGCATCAAAAGTCATACAACCTTCAGGTCCAGGAGCACCTGCATCAGGACTTATGTTCAATCATGTCCAACATGAACATGTCCTGTGCTCATCCCTACCCAGCCTATCAACCCTACCTAGGAGGTGATTATGCATCCTTTGCATACAATCACTTTTACCCTGCCCCTCCACCTACACCTTCCACTGCTGCCACACCCTCTGCTGTTGGTGGACTTGCTCCTGTTGTCCTACCTCTGCCTGCTGGACCCTCAGCCACATTGCTTACCAGCCTTGGCAATTCTGCTCCTTCCCATAGGCCAATGAGCTCCATGCTCTTGGTATGTCTTGGGATGAGCAGAATGCTTGTTGGCTCGGTCGTGGTTTTGATCCCTCTGTTGATGAAGAGATGCCAAACCAGGTTGATGAGGAGGATGCTGGTGATGATGAGGATGATGGTGTTGCATCTGATGATGATGGCTCTACTGTTGGTGACTCTGGTAATGAAGACGATCCGACTACATATTTAGACGAAGATGACAAATACGAGCATGATGCTGTAGATATGGATAGCCTAGATATCTAGTTGCTTTTAGTTTTAGTCTAGTTGCTGATCATATATGTCTTTCTAGGCTATTTTGTATTAGCAACATCTGGGTACATGATCTGAGTTGTACTATTTTATCTTTTTTAGCTTTCATCGGTTTGGATTGTAGCTTCTTTATGAGAACTTACATTATGGATTGTAATATTAATTCTGTGCACTCTTACTCTTTGATATGTTATATCTTATGAGTTGGTGCCATATTTTACCATATTTTGATTATGACTTAGTTTGATTTCTTCTCTCAACTCTATTTGGTGTCTGTTTTTGAGATTGCATGTTATGTATATATGCTTGGTTGTGCTTGGAGAAGACCTATTTTTATGATCTTCTACCCCCTTAATTTTTGATAATGTCAAAAGGGGGAGAGAAATTCAATGTTTTGAAGCTCAACCATATTGTTCTTATTGACTATGTGATCCTTTTTCTTGTTCAATATATGCTTTATCATTTGACTTGCTAAAGGACCATATAGTATGCATGTGTTATATTTCTTTGTGTAGATAGACTAACTATGTAGGTTAAAGTAAGCATAGATTGAAGGGGAGCAATTCACATTGTTCAAATCTTGAATCTCCTTACAATTCACAAGGAAAAGGTATAATTTCAATATCCTTTTCAATATGATTGAGGAATGGTTTGTCATTGTCAAAAAGGCGGAGAATGTTGACTTGAGAGTTAAACATTGCCCATATTTTGATAATGATTTAACCATTCCATTCATATGTATCTAATATGTATGTTCAAGATTGATTTCAGGTTTTAGGTACGAGACAAGGATCAATTTACACAAGCCCTAGCTTGTTCAAGTTCAAGTCAAATGCAATACAAGTGTGCAATTTGGAAAATCACTCCAAACAACCTTAGAAGAATTTTTTAATCACTTGTATTGATGATATGACTTGTAAGTAAGATGAGAAAAAAATGAGGGACACATAATACCAAGGTTTAATTACCCAAAAGTCAACTTCAAAAATTTGTCACATGCTGTTCATTGGTCAAGTTGGAATTTCGACCGATCCTATGATGGATTTTCTGAAGATGACCCATCGGTTGAGCTGCACACTCACTGAACTCGACTGACCAACTCACTCAGTAAATCTAATTTTATCTCATTGGTCAAGTTTACCAGAACAAAATCGACCGATAGTTTAAAAGTTGGCTTTGTCATTTAGTGGATCGGTCGAGTTACCTTTATTGAAACTCGACCGAATGTACTGTACGGAAAATGCAGAAAAAGTGATTATAACCATTGGTGAGTTGTTTTGGGTGAAAATAGATTCGTTGCTTAAAACATTTATATTTTGACCCTAAGTGATCCCCAACTCACGGGAACACCCCTAGCTATAAATAGGACCCCTTGGAGTTCATTCCAAGTTATCTCATTCATGCTATTCTAAGTCCTTGCTATAGTTGAGTGTGTTGCACCTCCTTGAGCCCCTTTCTCTCTCTAGTTTACACTTCATTTCGTTATTGTGAGTGAGTTAGGCATATTGTAAGAGAGCTACTCCCTTGTTCATGTAAAGCTCTCATCTTCTCTTACTTCCCTATCCCTTTCCTCCATGAAGAAAAGGTGAAGCAAGCTTCCTCGAGTGAAGGAGGAGTTGTTGATGTTCCTCTTAAAGGTTGATGAAGAGGTTGTGATCTTCTCCAGGTAAAGGAGAAGGAAAAGGTTAAAGATCCAAGAGGAGTTGATAAGTCCTTGAAGGCGGAAGACTTGTGCTTAAGTCGGTAAGACCTTGGAAGAAGGTTAAAGACTCTTGCAAAGTGTGTAAGTACTTGGTAAGGTGGATTTATCCTTGTTCTTGGATGGGTAAGTCCTTTGGTGGTCTTGTGTTGTAACTCTTATTGGTGATAATATAGAGAAAGCACTTGCAAAGTCCTAGAGGTTAACCTCTCTAGGTAGTGGACTGAATCTCTCCTAGTTTGGAGAGTGGAACCACTCTACATCACCTTGTCAAGTGCTTGCTATCAATCTCTCTCACCCTTGCTATGTTTTTTAGTTAGGACTTCAAACTGCACTTAAGCAATTGCTTTCAATTTGATATAATTTGAAGGTCTAATCTATATTTTGAGAAATTTTGTAGCTCTATTCACCCCCTCCAGAGCCCTTGATCCAACAGTAGCATGACAGACCAAAAGAGAACTAACACCATTACTTGGAGGAAGCTTGTGAACACAAAACATGAAGGGGGACTTGGTATCAAACCATCAAGGATCTAGAAGGAAGCTCTATTTTCAAATACTATGTGGGATTATTGTACACAACAAAAGTTTCACTGGATAAGGGTAGTGATTTCAAAATATGCTCATCTGAAAGACTTGGGAAGGGTACTGGATTGTGTTTACAAAAATACATTTTAGGTTATCGATGAATGCATATTTGTCCTCGTTTTAGTTGCATTTTCAACTTAGTTTTGCATTTGATTCCATCATTTTACTTTAGAACTAGCTTACATTTAAGTTTTACTAGTTTTATGTTTACTCTAGGAGTTTGACCTAAATTCTTGGTTTTCATACATTTTTGAACTTCATATCTCATGTACCAGTGTAGGAGATAGCGGTCCTACTAACCAACTAGAGGGCACAAGAAATTTTCAAATAAATGGACCATGTTTCAGTTGACCTATCTCTTCATTGATTGATGATTCTATCAACTGATGCCTCATGGGAAAAACCCCATGACACACCGATGCCTCCTGCGGTGGGTTTGCATCTTCATGAAAAAGTCCATAAATTTGCATCACTATGTCATTCCACCAATTTATAACTGATAGAAACCATTCCATGGGTCAGCATATTTTTTCCTTCCATCGATTTGTTAACCCTATCATTCTACCAGTTGACAACCAAAAAAGATCCATCACACAAGTATAACGATGGAACCACTACTCTTGCCTTCTGATGGCCCAACCACTGACAGAACACCAATTCCAGTCTTCCAATGGTATTTTTGACTCTCTGCCTTCCTTCTAGTGATTGTTTTGCACTTGCCTTCTAGTGGTTATGCTGCATTCACCTTCAAATGGTTGGTTAGGCTCATCTACGAATGGTCAGCCATACTTTGTCAACCATTGACTGATATACACTCAATAACCAATGAACTCCATATTTACCCTTCCAATGATCCTCCTTACCCTTCACCTACTGACTGAATTTTTGTGGGTCGTAAGACCTTTTGTATACCGCCCGCCATTTTCTCTTCACCTCTATGTAGGCCAAAGGTTTAAATACAAGATGTATGGGAGAGTTCCAAACCCTAGCCTCCACCTATAAATACAAGGTCACCACCTCTAGATAATGAATCCTCCATTGACGACGATAGGCTACAGAAACTAGCTCCAAATATCCACCACCAAATCCATAAGTTGTTTCCATCGGTTGATGACCATCAATTGAGGATCCTTCAACCTCCACTCTCACCAAGGATCCAAGGTTCTGGCCTCAAAAGAGGTTATTTTTATGGAGCCTACTTCCATCAGTTGACAACTTATACCTCTGTCAATCTATTGCTCCTTCCTTATGGTAGACCGATCTTAATTGTGTAAGGAAGATGATGGCCCAAGACCTTCCTCAACAAATGTCGAGGAGTGATCTTACTTCTTCATTGACTATCATCTTCCTAGAACTTAAAGACATACATTTGTACACCACAACTACCCCTTCTTGGTATACTATGATGATGGATCTCCTCCTTCCTCTATTATCAATCTTCTTACTGCTATTATGAGGAAGTAATCCTTTCTCTAGGGTGCGGGGAGTAGCCCCACTACCCAATTTTGTTATTTTCATTGCATCTATTATTTTATGGACCAATATATGTTTAGAGTCAATAGTTTTATGCTTTTCCTCTTGCATGATCATCAAGTTGAAATGTTTGTCAGACTTAGTGTAGAGAACTTTGAACCCAAACTATAGGATATTGATTTGATTCTTCTTTAACCCTTGATGAGAAATGTGGATAGGTGTTTTCTAAGATGATAAATACATTATATCTAGGTAACATGGTGACTATCTTAGAGTAATATCTATCCGATTTTAATCCTGACAATGAAAGGGGGATTTAGTCAGTCCAACATACGAATTTCAATGCTTAATATGATGTAGTGAGAGAGTGAATGAAGGGTAGTGGTGGTGAACCAATCCACCCTAGTGTTTTAATTCATTGTCTACTCAACTCATAATCTAGTTGTTTATATTTCCATCTTAGTATAATAAAACTACAATTCCACCTTTTGTGTTAAGTACTAGTTCTTGTGTGGTTACATTGATCATAATAATTTATAAAAATTGTCCTCTGGGTTCAAACCTAAACTATATTATGATAAAATCCATCTGCTCACTGGTGGCGATTATTACACGTAGTCTAGGTAAAAATATAGGGACTTTTCCCTAGGTGATTCTCCTATGTAATAACTCACACATCACTTGCACTGTTGGAATGCAACTAATAGGCCATGTAATACTAAAAACAACTTCTTCTTGGAACAACAAATGGGTGAAGGCTTCCACCATTCTACATATACACGCTCATCTAAAAATCCCTAACAAATTAAAAGAATGGAAACTTAGCTCCATGTTCCATGAAGTCAGATGGGGCACACAGTTCACACAACACTAAATTGAGGATGACGCCAGAGAGGGGATTCTTGACATGCTTCCATCAAATGCTGAGCATGAGTTGATGGATTGAACTTTTTGGGAGACAATCATGGATTCTTTAGCATGAATGTTATTTTTTAGTACCTACTAAAACATGTTAGAAAACCTACCCCAGGTTCCTAGACTAGGATATGGAAACTAAATGTACCTCAATGGACCAAAAACATCATGTGTAAGGCTCTACATGAAGGGCTCATGAACAATGTGAATTGAAGAACAAAAGGCTTCTATGGAAATGATAATTGCTTAAGATGTGGTAGCTACCCAACAAAAACTTTGAATGTTTTAAAAGATTGGATCTTCTCTATGAACATATGGAATAACATTAGTTCCATACATATTGTGGGAATAGTTATTCAATTGGACCTTAGAGAATGGCATGCTCACAACCTAAAGGACAAATATAAAGGGAGGAAATGATCATCCAAGTTTGAAATTAAAAAGGATCTATGATGGAAATGAAAAAATGACCTTATTTTCAACAAAAAATTTGTGCAACTACCCTAGTCCACTTGTAAGATTGATAAGCAGACCAAGTTAGTCATCTAGGAACCCATAAAGGAAATCACAGTGTAGATAAGCATGAAACGGAAGCAACTTTGTGGACTGCACCTCTTGAAGGTAGTTTAAAGCTTAGTGTTGATGGTTCAATTCACAAGAGGAGCAATATGGCTGCTACAAATTCTATTATTTGAGATCACGATGAAAATAGGATCTTGGGGGAGCTATGGGAACCAAGAACCAAGATATTCTTGAGGTGGAGCTCTTGGAAATTCTTCATGGTCTTCAGGAAATATTGGAGGAACTAAGGCAAATCATCATTGAGTTAGATAGCAAACTGTCCAACAAATTTCTACTGGACAACCATGACACTCCTACTAAATATATACCCATCATCCATGCATCTTATAGTGTCTCAGTACCAAACCAAGTATTCACCTAATGTACAAATGAAGAAGTACTAATCATTTGGCTAACTATTTGGATAAGTGCACGACTAAAAACATCTGTATCTCTTGTACTTGAAATGTGTGCGTAGAAGTCACATATGTGATATACTCAATGCCTATTAAAAACTTGGGTGTGTTCTACCTTGATTCTCCCCCCTCTCTCTATCTTTAGCACCCGCATGGGTAACTTGGAATTCGCTACCCGTGCCACCTGAAAAGTAATTATTTGGTTAGAAAAGTAACTCTATGGATAAAAAATAACTATATTGACAAAAAATAACTATTCGACTAAAAAAGTAAAATTGGACAAAATACACGATAAAAATTCTAGAATAAATAAATAATTATATATTTTATACAAATGTAAATGTTTATGCATGTAAAATAACAATTTGGAAGGTAATGTAACCATGTACATGTGTCAAGTAAAAAAAATTCAAAAAAAGTAACTAAATATGGATCTGGTAGCTACCTGTGCTGGCAATGAATGAATGCCCCATATATATATGTATGTAAACTAGCCTACACCTGGATGTCCTAGGATCCCAAGAAAATTGGGCCAACAACTAGGTGTTTGGAAACTTATGGTCTATGCCAAAATAATGTCCCAAAGTTTAAGTCAATGTTAGTGCACCTAAACATACAATTTCAAACTAGATTTAGGTCAACCCTTTATTAAAACATTGTTAAAATAAGAGTTGCTTCCAATTTTTCAGTTAAAACCACCAAACATATTTTGTGCAAAATGTATTACTAAAAGTTAATAAGTGAGGTATAAAGATATATATTCTCATGACATTAATATTTGTAAGAGGCCGCGACAGTCTCCATTGGAACCCAACCATTGACCTCCATTTGCAAGAAATCAATCACGTATGTGGAAATAGGTCTGTGCCAACAACTAGACATACATATAGTTAGATTTCTTTTAAATTTAAACATGGATACCCAACTAAAAATAAAATCGAGAGCCAAGTGGGTAGCTAGTGCATTGATACTATCACATGTGAATATGAGTGACACATCCTAGGTTCACATGGTGTCTAGTTATATTATTATTTAATACTAATACATATATCACCTGCATGTCAACCATATAATTTGATCTAATTTGTGATCGTTGCTCCATACATAGAACTTTTAATGATGAGTCAGATATGTGGTTCTCTCTCCTTGTTAGCACCCAATTTTTGGTTCCCAACCTTAATCCCAATGTTTTTTGACCTTCCAACTAAATTTTATTTGCCTTATCCACCTATTTTCACTCCAAATATTAGAAAACATACCTTCTACAAACAAAGACACTATAATAAGTCAAGCCAAGTCACTCCCACGTACATCTAGCCAATTGGCCCCTCTAGGGGCCATGTGCACATACATGTATGCACATGTGTTTATGAAACTCTAGTTATGTTGTCAACTTCATACATAGGTACATAAACCCTAGTTTAATCCAATTTAAAGTGGAACAACCACCGTTCTCCTAGTCCTCACCCTTAAGCACGTCAACATTATATACATACTCATCATAATGCACATACCTTGAAAATTTAGAGACATAAAGAAGAGCTCATGGTTTCACTATCAAATGCTAGAGTTTGGGGTCTCTCATGTTTCTTCTCCTTCACCTAAAGCATCTGCCTAAACCTGGGCTATAATTATAGATACTGGCTCTCCCAGTACCTCTATTTTTCATGATCCATTCTACAACATGCCAATCATTGGTCTATGGGATTCTAGGTGGAAATCCTCATACCTTCCTCTCATCCTCCCCTTTTCTATTTTATCTTGCATTTGTTCTCATGTTAATAAAGTATGAAAATGAAAAAAGATGCCATCTTTACTTTTCATTATCCAAGAGGGACAATAATGATAATGAAGGTGAGGCCTTGGTACATGCATTTATTTATGCATTAGTATAATCATATCCTTATGGTATGCTGGAACATGATCACCAATTGAGAATGTGTTTTTGCATCCTAAACGAGAATAAACCATAGAGGTGTAACCTTGTGATGAATGCTTATTATTTCTTATTCACCGCCATCGATTTTAACCATGATAGAAAAAGGTGCCACATATTTCATAGGCCAATCCTTAGGGAACAAGTGGTAATAGTGGAATCTTTACATTATATAAATGATCCTTTCCCCATTTATCTCATGTTTCTCATTTTTTTCTTGTACAAGGACATGCTTGACATGTTTGCATCATGCTCATTTAACCAAAAATGTTGCAGGATGATCTATCTTATATGTCAAAAGACAAGTCTTTTTAGACCTTTCATAATAAGAATGATCATACTTTAATGTTGATAAACTTTCCATTTTCCCTTTGTATTCCCTATGTAGATCCCTAATCTTGAAGAACTAGTTTTTTTCATTCATATTGGAAATGTTTATAGTTTTATGATTGTATACCCCAAAAATTTTATATCTAAAAACGTTTATTGTCTCAACCAATATTTAATCATCTATGATTCTCTGCAATTTACCAGAACAAGATGCTAGTGCAACTCTAAGATTCAAAGACCTCACATTTCAACCAAAAAGTATAGAAAATAGTTTGACTACACTATTAGGAATAAATGAAAGCTGATATGTGTTGCATCACACTCACCCATGCTTTTGTATTTTTATCTAAATTCCTACTACTGTTCTTTGTGTTTCATGCACACTATTGAGAAAAATAAATAAGGGAAGGGTTGTGTATGTACCCACCATGCTCACATACGCCCTAGGAAATGAGCCAGTTGGAAATGAGCAACCTTACTGTTGAAAACGTGCTAGCATTGCACTTTGATGAATTTCTATTCATCATGTTTCTTAGTTGGATTTTAGATTTAATTTTGCCTCTTCTAACCATAATTTACTCAATACTCGCTTGTTTAAGGGTTTTAGTAGCTTATGCAATTTATTTGGTGTTTAATTAGTTTTTATGTTTAATTTGTAGGTTGAATAACAAAGAAGAGAAGAAGTCATAAAATCTTAAAAAAAATTATTTGATATGTCAAAACTTGATGCAAGGAGAATAAGGTAAGTCAAAAACTTCTTGTAAAATTTTAATTAGATAAGTCAAAATATTAAATTCTCACTCCCCAACTTCATCAATTGGAGAGGAGAACATTAAAGTGTACTCTAGTATAATGGCTCATTATATCACATCAAATATTAGAATTAGGTGATTACAAAGTTATTGGATGCATAATTCAATTGTCTATATAATGAATATATTAACAGACCACTTACAATCAATGGATTTGTCCTTAAGTCTTTATTTTATCTAGTTTGCAAATATGTAGCAAACTTCTCATAACCACTAGATTATATCCCTAGGGCATACTATTAAAGCACCAAATGTGTATCTAGAGGGTACATGTCATTCCATACACCTCCCATACACAATCCTATTCACCATCGAGGAGAGCCAAAGATTGGAGATGACATCTTGAAGTGGAGATATGCTTCATTGAAGGACATGATCAGAGATTGCAACTATCGACCGGGAGTGGTGACTAGGCCACTAAGCTTCTCCACGATTCTATATTCTCCAAGAGATTTTTCTTCTTATCAATCTTCTCTTGTATCATTAATATGAACATAGAGTAGATTCCTTGTTGCGGTATATGGATTAACCGCGATGTCAGAACTGTGATCTTACATTGTGAATAATTGTTTGTTTGAACTATTGGATTTTTTATAAACTAATTAATGCATGTTTTATGGATTAGCTACCCATGCTACATTTCTATTACAATCCTAAGTGTCGAAACATTACAAATTAGGTTATGAATAACATTTACTCTTTGTTAAACTCCATATGAGACCCAGAATGTGCTATTCAGGATGATGGATTCAGGATTTGTAGGTAGCATGACCTTCATATGAGAAAATATGTCCTTGTGAATTCCATACTCTAAAAGGATATGGAATTTCTTTGACCTTAATATTATAATCTTACAAGTGATTGAACAATGTATGAAAGTAGATGTGTAGAAGTTGTTGTAAAACCCATCGCTCCGATGACTTTTACCATTGTTAAAAATAATTTTTGTCATAGTTTGATTTCATTTCTTCTGTTGCTAGTTCTGTTAATCAGACAAACCTTTTAAACAAAAATCCTTGTAAAGTACTTTTTCTTAATTATACTAAAGATCCAAATTATTCTTAAAGAGTTGTCCTTTGGTTTCAATATTTTATTATACCATGATAAGGCCAGTCTGCTTGCATGTGGTGTTTTTCATGCTATTATGGTAAAAATTAGGATTTCATATCTTAGTAAATTTTAGTGTTATGAAAATTATCACATCACACTATCTCTCATCTCTCTCTCCTTGTGGGTAATGATGAATAAAGTTCATATGTCAAATAATATAATCAAAATCTTGGTCATCACGTCCCTTTTTATAGGAGAGGCAATAGAGTAGAGTTTCTATTAAACCCTAGGAAATAAAAAGGCAATGGGCTGCATTTTAGTGTCCTACTTGCAGACAATCAGTCAGTCGACTGGCCATCCAGTTAGGAAAATGGGCTGTAACATAACTTAGAAATATGTCAATCAGGTTACTGATCTAGTCCCCTCAACTAATTGGACTATCCAACGACCTGTTGGGCTGATTTGAACTTAGTCAACCAATGAAACTTTTTAGTCGATCGACTGGTCTACCAACTCACATGATGAAACTTTCCAATTGGCATACCATGCTTGGAGTTAGTATATCAATGATCTAAATTATTATCTAAATCTTTTAGTAACCAACTAATATTGTGTCCATAACTATACTTCTCTTCCTTGTGCATCCTATGCATGTGACCCTATAGGCTCCAAATTACATTGGTAGCTTAACACCCTAAAAATCAATATATAATTTATAATCTTTAAATAGTTTTCCTAATACAATTTAAGTTTTGGACCTAATGCAAATAGCCCAACTAATAATTATTTCATTTAAATAATGAGGTAAACGATAAAGTATTGAAATATCTTTTCTCTTTTCCTTTATGCATTAATAAGTTTCCTTTTATCTCAAAACATATGCAGAATGGATTTTACCTTCACATCTTCACTCATCCTTATGAATTATTAAAAAAATAAAGTGAATATAATCCTCAACTTGAAATACATAGAAAGAAAATACTCAAACAAGACATACATATATTAACTTCTATTTTTCCTTTACATAAAAGAAATGTATTCACTTTCTCTCTTTTCTCTCTCCTATATATAAATACTACAAGATATATAAAAGGCAATAATAAAGACCATTAAGTAGATAATAACTTGTGAACACAAATTTTGACTCAACTAACTAACACAGAGAAGTCATTTCAAATTATCTAATCTTTTAAATAAATATAAACAAAAAAGGGACCTGTATTGAATTAATGGTCAACTATTTATCATAAATTCAAATCTAATTGTTTAAGAATACTCTAGACCCTCTTTTTATCCTATGGCCAAAATTTGAAGTCATTTTGACTTTGTTTGAACCCTCAAATAACTTAGAAAAGATTCCAATAAATATTGAATGGAAATAAAATATATATCCAATTAATACGTTAATCTAACCTACAATTTCTAGTTTTTGTTTCTTTTCATTTCTTTATTTACTTTTCCATGCACCATACAATGGTTGTGTTTTGTTTCTCATAATCCAATGACTTTTAAGTCACCTCCTTCATCCATTTGCTTCGCAATCCTAGAACTGATGTACAACATTTCTTTCTCAAATTTGTTCTCCCTCATCTCATGGACTTTTTGTGAGATTTCTTCTCCAATGATTCTATCTCTTTCTGCTATTTTGGATGATCCCTAACCACATTTTCTAACTTCTCTTTCTTTGTTGGAAATGCCTTTCTACAACTTTTCTTCTCTTTCTACTCCAACCTACATAGACCACCCCAAGGCCCTCCTCACACCTATATAAAGGACTATAAATGAACTCCAAAAATCAGCCTTTGCTCTTCCATCACCAATTACCTTGAACTTCCCCATACCTTCTTACTTTATAAATTTTGATCTTCATGAAGTTCATAATCTATGCCTTCTAATTTTTTTCCACTTTAGTAAGCATCCTCCAAACCCTATCGACATTTTGCAGCCACTACCACACCTCGTGTTTTCCCAAGCAATCTACCCTATATGTCCATCTCGAGTTCATGCCAAAACATGTCACCATGGTGCCTCAGGGGCTCTCTAACCTTATAAAAGGTGCGAGCAGGTCCATAGGAAATCAAAGAATGGTTTTCACATCTTGGTTTCCACAATTTCCCCTTCTCATCATTATTTTTGAAATCGAGATTGTTTCACATATTTTCTAGTATTTTAGGTGAACACCAGGGACACAAAGGTCCTTTCCTCCATGTGATTATTCTCCACTTTGGCTTGGTTTCACAAGGCTATTTGACTTTTATTTGTGATCTATTCACAAGGTTTTCCCAGGATTTGATTCTTCCAATTGGGCCTCGGTCATGGCTGGTACAATTCTTGAGCTCCTGTGCTCCTCTGAACTTCAACCAAGGGTCATTGACCTTGGCTAATGCTAGGAGGCTGATGGCAACTTGGATTACCCTAGAGAATCTGTGATCCTTATGAGAGATTGGAGCTTGGAGCTCCTATAGAATGGCTCTCACTTTGGAGCATGTAGGAACAAACTAGGTCATTGAATGACCTTGGTACCACTGCCATCTTAATCAAACAAATAATATCACAAGGGTTATCCCATGTTTTACACACACATTTTGTTTATGAAACTGTGAGAATCAATGGTCTAAATGACTATTTTACCCTTGCCAATATAATCAACTATAAGGTGCACCTTTGATTCATGTCAATATATGACAAAAGACGGCGATCAATAATTGAAGAAAAAGTTGATCTCAAAAGGTAATATTACAAAAACCCAATCTATCAAACATGTAGTATCTCACAAGATTGTAGTCAACACTCAAAAGTAAGGATACCACTTTCATCATGAACTCTATAACATACGATGGTTAGGACCACTTGTGAAAATAGTTTTCAGCAATTCCCCCATCCCATTGTTCCATCACCAACAATTGGAAAACACCAGAATTCTCAAAATATGGTTGTATGGGTACAATAAAAAATTCCCAATGCCAGCTGCCATCTCAACATCAGTCGCTTTGGGTAGTATATTCCTTTGCAATACTGAAGATACAACCTCATCAAGATCATCAATAATTACCAAGATAATGGTAGCCACCAAGCTATGCATCATGGCAAGGATTTATGTACAGAAACCTGTTATGGAGGAAGTCAAAGAAAGAAAAAAAAATACTAGTTTCCCTCCCACATGGGAATCATATTTTGTAAGAAATATGAGGAAGAATGGTATTAACTGAAAGTTTATGAATTGTGAGATGAAATTTGGAAAATACTTTACAAGACACACACGTAATTGTACTATTTTTGTTTAAAGTTAGGGTAAGCCTCCACATAATACATGTTATTAATGCATTCACTATCTTGTTGTGTTCTTCCACAAACCTAACTTGTTGCAACTTCATCAAATCAAGGGCATGTCCCTCTAACCAAATGGTAACCTAGAGCATCACCATAGGAAAAATGGTTCAAATTAGGGGAACCTTGTCTATGCATAAAGGCAATACACCACAACAACCGGTGTCAAGGAGGGTTTTTTTACTTTGCCCCCGATGCGTTTAAGATCTTGCAATTCAAATATTGGATATATGACTCTACAATAATTTTGTAGAGTGGGTTGCTCTCTTCATATTTCCTGAGACTTTCACCTTGGAGACCAGGGAAGTCATCATAGAAGAAGATGCTTCTCATGATGAGAGGTTAATCGTAAGAATTGAGCACTTACATAATTTAAATAATAATAAAATGTAGTTGAAAAACTCACAAATTTTCCTTAGAAGGGTTTTGATCTAGACAAATCATTGCCTTTTTGCTCGATTAGAATTAATACTTCAAATGAATCTATCTCCACATACACTTCTTTAGACTTTTATTATTGAACATCATAATGGAGTAGGTGGTGTGCATGTTCTTATACCATTGTGATGAGGTCGGAGAAGAGCATTAGAGGAGAGGATGTGAATATATAAGAGGATGAGTAGCAGGAGGAGATGATAATGAGTAAAATACTATTACTTGACCAAAACAACAAAAATGTCAACAAATTAGCAAAGTTTTATCTTGTATGCATGGTTAGAATCATCCACTACTACAAGAATCCCAAATAATACTATATTTGTAGTATTCAAATAATGGTTCTTATTATATTTTTATTTTGGTACTGCTTATGTGCAAATCATTGAGCATATAATTACCATATATTGGTTCATACTCAAATGCTAGTAAATACAAGTGTGAGACTATAACATCATTTCTTACTAATGGCATTCACATACCAAGTTACTACATCGTGCCATTATCCATTACTTGTAATGAAATGTTGGTTCTACAACTTTATAATCCTATTACACACTATACTAGTTGCAGTTCACATGATTTTTTTAAGACTGTTGATAAAAAAATATGGTTCGAATATACATACAAAATAAAACAAGAAAGGTCATAATTTGATTAGTAATATTTCAATATTCATTTAAATTACTACACCACAAAGTATATGTTGTACTTCATAATCATTAAGTAACTTGTGATAGTAAACATTTGTAGTAGTCCTGACTAACTTTGTAGCCAAATTCATACAAAGATTAGCGATATTGAGTCGACATCCAATGATCTAAACATTATTGTGGGAAATTTTCCATCCAATTAGTCATCTCCAAGTGATAAAATACCATATCCAGAATGATCTTGCACATCAGGGACAACATGCACATTCCATGTCTAGTCATCCCAGTGAACATCCACGACCATAGACAAGTACTTCTTTAAGCCTCTAAAGAGGACTTCACCAAATCTCCTACAAGCAATCTTGAACACATGCTGGAAGGGGACATACCTTATGCACAGATACCTTTTGGTACAAAAGTCAATAGAAATTATAAAGAAATGATCATCCCACCATATATGGATCATACACTATGAGAATGCATCATCATATGCAAAATGCAATTACATTTCCTATACTTACATGGTAACAACATTTCTGATCAAAGTTTAGATTGATTGCAAAGTAAGCTAGTTGAGAAAATGTATGTATCATATCCCACATTCATAACATTTGTAGATGATAAAAAATTGTTATTCATTTAATTGTTTATGTATATAATTGAGCTTCTAAAACCTCTGACTAGTTTACTTTATTAAAAAATAAACAAAAACCTACTTGTGCCTCAATGTTACCAGTATATTCAAGTGTAAACAAATACTTCAATGAAAATGTCATCCAACCACTCATTATCTCACAATGTCTTCATGATACTTGCATTGAGAAATGTTAGTCCATCGTAATATATTGAATAGTCACTACATGAGGTTGTAAGGACATTTGGCATTTACTATAAAAAGGCAAATAATTCTTGTAACTCACTCTGGAGTTCTACAACCCCAAATGACATCAATAATTGATTGGTGTATTTGTAGAAGAATGCCTTGAGTTTCATGAGGTGGATAAGGATCAACAATACTCTCTTTGACCTCTTACCAAGAGATCTAATAGACAATCCAATCATTACAATCAATGTTTTAGTATATATAGTTGTGTGTGCAAACAATTATGTAGATTGAAATAATTAAGGAATGGGATGAATGATGAGATGCATGTTGATTGATAAGTACAAGTAACAAGATAGAAGTGGGATATTTAATAAGCTTTAGAGAGGTATGAAGAGGCATATGTGATCAAGTGTAGAAATTCTGATGTGAACTCTAACATAGATGCAACAAGCTACAACTTGTATGCAAAAATTCCTGTAAGCTACTAGTCTACAACTCTAGGGATGAGGAGGTACTCGATACAAGAGAGTAATGGTAGATTTTTATTTTGTTTTAGCAGTGAACAATGTATAATACAATAAATATGACACCTCATAATAGGGTTTATGAGTCAATCAAGCTTAATCCTAGCAGGTATATAAGTAGAACATGCAATGAGGATAAACTATCGGTAGATAAGTTGTATTAGAACTAGATATACGATATGTATTTTCACTAATGGGAATATTTTTTTAGTTAACTCGCAAAAGCATTCATTGTGACAATGAAATTTTGTTAGCTATGACACGAAATCAAATTAGTTGTTTTTGAAATGCTGGGAAGTTGTTTCCTCATATCCAATAATGTAATGTTTGTTCCTTTGGGAACCCTAGTTTAAGAAATACTGAATCATGGTCCATATAAGATTGAATCATGCTATACAAAATATTAAATCATTGTGCCAAAAACATTTTACCCTAGGTACTACATCGTGACACATCTAGTACTTCATTAGGTTTAAATATTTTAGTTTTAAATGGGTTGTAAGGTGGCAGTGTGCACACTTGATTGAACAAAAGCTAACTATCTATTTATTTCAAAGAAAATAATTATTTCCATCACATGTTGGTTATTATAAAAACTTGATGGTGGTTGCTTGAGATGGAAAAGTGGTTACTTGGTCGAATGTTGCTGAGTAATTAAAAAAAGAAGGTGATCAGAAGATGATTCATCTTAGTTATATACATATTTACATAGATACAATGGTTGATCTTGAAAGATAACATGACAACAACCCATCCTATTAAAAACCTTCTCCCTTAGTGGATTGCGGTCAGCCATCAATAGCATGGATACTATCTTTGTCTTGAACTCCCTGATATAAAGTTGTTGGGGTCATTTGTGAAAATATCTATCAACAATCCCCCTATTCTAGTGTTACACAATCAACAATAGAAACACACCACAACTTTGATAATTGGGATGGACTGGTGCAACCAGAACCTCCCAATGGCAATTTCCCCAATGAGTATAATTCTTCGAAGTCCCCAGATATAGCCTTATAGAAAACATCACATATTTCTTGAGATCATGATAATCGATATCAAATATATCTTGGCAAGGGAATATGTTGAGGCAGAGAAGCCTCTTACAGGTGAAGTCGATGCAAATATACAAATATTGATTTCCCTTTCATGTGGGAATCATACCACAATATATATGAGAAAGAATACTACTAACTAAAAGTTTTATGAAGCATAAATATAAAATTTGAAATTTTATAGGACACACATGTTGGGTTTTGTGGAGGCAACATGCGCAGAGGAAGCAATAAAATTTTCTCCGCATACCCTACTAGCAGATCTCGTTGACAACAATGTATTCAGAAAGAGGGAGCGTGAGATATACCTAGTCTCGGTGCAAATATGATGTCATCCATTCATGTAGTGATGTGTGTCACTCCTCACGTGCACAGACAGTTCTCGTCCATCCTTTGAACGTAGGTGCTCAATGTCTACGTCTCTACTTTGTCCACACAGATGGATTGAAACTCCACGCCGTGCTTCTCAAGATGATGGGAAGGAATAGCCTTTTGTTTGACAAAGTGATGGCATCGTTTAGCTCTCCTTTTCTATAAGAGTGTGTCTCTTCAAAATCTAACCGTCATGCCCCTATATATAGAAGAGGAAAGGAAGCAGGATTTCCCAAAACCCCTGGGTAAATATAAGGTTGCGGTTGCATTTAAAACAAACTGCGCATGGAATATTAAAAGAATACCCTAGAATCAATTAATTAACCAATTAGTCATATTAATTAATCAATTAACTTTCATTATTTGGCTTTAGCCAATTGCTCGAGACTAGTCAACTGACTAAATAGTTAAATCTAATTATCTGACTTAAATACTTTAACCAATTAACTCATGTTATATTTCAATATTATTCCAATAGATTACCTAAATATTTTTTTAATCAATTTGATTCGGAACATTTTCAGTCACATGCTCTATTATACTCCTATTTCAATACATCCTATGTGTCTGACCCGATAGGCTTCAAATTATGTTGGTAGTGATATTTATAATCATATTATGAATTCACAAGCAATGATTGGTATCTAGCAAGACTTCATTGCAACCCAAGTAATTGACGAAGTTGTAGAAAAACTTAACCTACAATCTGTGATTGGTGTTATAGTGATTGTATAGTTCCTTTGTATCTGATATCTACATTGAACTTAAGGTATGGAATTGTCATCCTCTTCAACGTTCAATTCATGTTCCTTGAACTAGAGCGGACTTCTTGAGATATGTGTAAGCTCAATATCACATATTGACTCACACCAGCATGGTCATTCATTTCTCAGTCTCGCTTATCAAGTGTCCAGGATATCAAACTCCTGTTGGAGGGACAAATCCCATATGCATCACTCATAGTCATCCACATGCGTCACAGTGCACCCAAGCACCACCTTTATGGAAACCCTTATTCATGATCACAGTAGATGAAGTCAAATACACCAAACAACATGTGATGAGTGTAGTGATTTCAGGTCTAAGAACTAAAATCACCACCATCACTATGAGAGATGACTCTGACTACCAATCATGATTTTCATGTGTCACTCTCAAGGAGGGTATGTTCGATACACTATTCTCTAACAAGTATCTATGTACTTGGTTTGATATTACATATCATGACTAATGAGATTCTGTCATCAACCAACACACACTCTAGTCTTAAGTGTTATTGCTGTCTATTAGCCTTCCACAATAACATTTGACTACGGACATAACAAGAATACATACACTCTTGACATCCATATGATCTCACCATTCAGGTCCTCAATCTGAAGACATGCTTCATTGAATAATATCATTCTTTAGACATTTATTATATTACATCATTATCTCATAACTAAGTAAATAAAATAAATTAGAAGTTGTCTTTATTATTAATCAAGTTGTTTACAAGTTATGCCATTACAACCATCATATGATTGGCTCTCTGGACATACATACTAACAACACACGTAATCATATATGATGTGGTCAATGTTAGGGTGACCATTTAGATAATACATATTAGTAATAAATTCTATTAGTTGCTCATATTCTAGCATATAACTAACTTTTCATTAACTTCATCATCTCTCAGGAATTATCTACAACCAAATGGTAACATAATGCATCAATTCTTATAATTTGGTGTAAGAAAATTTAAACACCTATGCATTCATATAGGAAAGATGATGCAATGAAAGTGGAAACCTAGTACAATAAACCTATACACAATAATGTCTAGTGGAAGGTAAAGATTTTTTTACTCTACCTTTGCTACGCTTAAGCTCCCACCAGTTCAAAAATGGACATATGACTCCATGATATTTTAATAGAGCCCTTTATTTCCTTGGAGTTGTCTGATAATGTGAACTTAGAGCCTAAGGAAGTTGTCATAGAAGCAATATCTACGCTTCATAAACATTGAGCATTCACACAGTCTCAACAGGGTCCACTTACACAATCATAGAAGAGTTTTCATAGTTCTATCGACTAAATAAGATTAAAAAGAACATGTGACAATCACTAATAAACCTCGGGAGGGTTCCACACCATGTCTTCCTCATTTATAATTGGTTCTTTAAAGGATTCCCTCTCCAACACTACTTTTAAAGGATTCCCTTTCCTTACCATTTTGGTCATCCTTGTATTCTACTTTTACTTGTATGGTTTGTTCTCTAACCATTGTGAAGGTGTTGGAAAATATCAATAGAGGAGGGGGAGGAAGAGCAGCGATAATGAACACCAAATAGTAATTCATGCTACTAGTAAACGAATTAATAAACAAATAGCACATTACCAACATTCCTATATGCAACATCTATTTATCATTGCTAAATGGTACTCGAGTAGCACAAGAAAATGAAGAAGTGCATGCGTCGAGTCAGTAGATACGCCATAGGCATATCTGACTAAAACTTCTATGTAGCTAGATATGTGATAGGATATAGATATCCACCCATGGGAGTAATGAAGGAGTGTAATGAATAATGCAACAAAATTGGTCAGAATATTAGAGAAGGAGTGTAATGAATAATAAAACAACGGTGTTAGAATATTTGATCATGTGTGAAGAAAAGGATGAAAAATGATACAAGCAATAATGTAAGGGGTACTGCGAAGAACGTAACAAAATTGATGAAATATTGGAGTAGGTGTGTACTTCATTAATAACGCAAAATGTGATGCTTTCCAATGGCCGGCAAAACGCCTTTGTCACGGCTCCGGTAAGCATCCGACAACATATTCCTCGAATAAAAAGAGGAAATGAAGGACAAGCTTGTTCGTACAAGCCAAGGATGCTACCAAATGCATATTGTATGATTTAGGATATTAAAAACAAAATAAAATGAGCACACACCATTTTAAATTGTTTCTTCTACTGTATGTATAATTATTTACTTTTTACAGTGTGTTAAAATAACATACGGTGGAAGCAAAAAAAAATGGTGTCATCAAGTAGTAAAGTAGACCATAAGTGTAAGAAAGAAAATAACAACATACTCAGAAAGGATACCTCTCCATCCCCCCTATTTCTCTCCATCCCCCCTATTGCTTCTGACTTAGCTTCCTGGTCATCAGAGTGGAGCGAGAAGTTTGTATGTTCTACAAACGTTGTTAAGAAGCAGTAGAAGAGCAATAAAAAAGATTATGAACAATAGGAGGGGAGATGAGGAGCAGTTGATAGTAGGGTTATGTTATATGAAGCAAAACTGACTCAATTAGTGGCGGTGTGATAGTGGTAGGTACTGCATAAATGCAGGACAAATATTAGTGCACAATAAACAAGATATCTGTCTAGATACTCATGGGATCAAATAATCACTTTCCTACGAAAGCAGGTTATTTGTTCCGCGGAATGCTGGTTATTTGGTCAATAGAAAGCTAGTTACTAGCTCTGTTGAACACTGGTTAGTCAACGAAAAGCTAGTTATTAGTTCAACTATATTCTGTTCATCATTAGATGGTGGGCACTTCTAAGCATTCTAGTCATCATCCAAAATTTTCTTACGTTTGTTTGGTTATACTCCAGACGTTGTGAAGATGTCCGAGAATATCAACAAAGGAGGGGAAGGAAGAGCGGAAACAATGACCAGTAGATAGTAATTTGAATGTTAGTTTGTAGATCAAGAATTAGTTCCGCTAAAGTTGGTTGTTAGGCCAATAGAAAGCTAATTATTAAGCAATTCCTAGTTATTCGTTCAACAAAAATTGGTTATTCGTCTACTCCAATGTTGGTTAGTTGTGAAGTTGAAAACTTGTGACTTGTTCCAGCAATCATTAGTTGTGAATTTGAAAATTGGTTGCTGATGTTAACGAACGTCGGTTAGTTGTAAAATTAAGATTTGGTTATTTGTTCCAAAGAAAACTAGTTAGTTGTTTCAATGAATGTTGGATGGTTGTACTACAAAATTGGCTGGATAGACCACAAAAGGCAATCATGTGTAAAAGTAAAATCTACATAGAGAATGTGGACATATGAGTCTATGAGGGACAATCAGATCGTTCGTTTGGAGTCTACGATAGTCGTCAATGAAGAGGTTAAGGCCATACGAATTAGAATATAAATAAGAATACAATACATATAATACTCATAAATCCTTATAGACAAAGTTCCTACACCAGTCAATCGATCAAACTTTGTTGCTCGGTTAGAAGTGGTTTTTCAAAGAAATCCCTCACTTGTGTAGCTTCCGAATCAGTTTCTTGGTCATAGGAGCGGAGAGAGCAGTTTTGATGTGCATTTTGAAATGTCAACGAGGAGCATCAGTAAAGGATACCATGAGAAGCCACCGTGAATAATTGATGTAGGAGGATGTGCACGGAGATGAGAAAGGAGAAGCTACCGTCAAAAAATGAAGATTGAAAATAATAGCTAATAGCCACCACTTGGGTAGAATATTAACTAGATGTATTTACCCTAACGTGGAATGACGATCCTGCATGCAGATCAAACTGTGGTAGTGAAATGAGGGATGACTTGGCGTTGGCGTTGTGTGTTTGAGTGAAGTATTTGTGGGGATTAGGAATATAATCCAGTCCATGTCTTAGTGGTATTTGGACTTGGGAGATGATTGGTTTGTGCTACCAATCCTAATAAGAGTCAAATCCAAGAAGGAAAGATGAAGATTTCTTGTGTGCATCATAGAGTTGGATTAGGAGTGGGTCTAGGATTTGGATAAGGATTTCTAGTTACAACCACATACATGGCGGCCTATAAATAGAGGCCCTGGGGGAGGCCATTGAGATCATCACACCATCCACCGGTTCAGGTGTGATCCCTCAAGTTGCCTGTTGGTGCCTTTTGTAGTAGAGGGTGCTAGAGAACAAGAACAACTGAAGGAGCTCTCTTGGTAAATACGAGAGGGTCAGCGACTTCGCTTTGAAGTGAAGTAGCGGCTGACAGTCGGTGACAAATAGGGTGTACTAACAAAGTAGCTCTTTTAGTTGATAAGAGAGGGCCAACGACTTTGCCTTAAAGCAAAGCAGCGGTTGGCAGTTGCTACCCGGATTTAGGGGTAATTAGATCTGGGAGGTGTGAGTTGTAATCTTTATTACATAGTGCTTATTGACGGGATTGCCCTGTGGTTTTTCTCTTCTTGTCTTGGGGAGAGTTTTCCACGTTAAATTTTATATTTCTTCTTTGGGTTTATATGCTTGTTGGTAATGCTTCCGTAACAACTTTTGATCACGTCCATGACTGTATCGGTACAACATCCCCAACAAGTGGTATCAGAGCTTTGGCTGCAGATACAAGTCCAGATGGGGAAGAATGAAGATGCGACGATGATCAAGTTGACAAGCTCAAATTGACAGATTTGAAAACCCAATATGGAGGGCATTCTCTATTGCAAAGATCTGTACGATCCAATAGAGTGACAAAAGTCAGAGACTACGCCAGATGCAGATTGGAAGAAGCTAAACAGAAAAACCGTCGGAACAATGCGGAAGTGGCTCGACATCTCTATGGTCCATGATGTCTCAAAAGAGACCAATGCCAAATATCTATGAGAAAATCTCAAGAAGTTATATGAGCGGAAGACTGCCAAAAATAAAACTTTCTTGATATGAAAGTTGGTGAACCTCAAGTACTGGGATAATACAAGAATCGCCGAGCATATGAATGAATTTCAAAGTCTTGTAAATCAACTGGGGTCCATGAAGATGGTTCTTGATGTTGAACTCCAGGCTCTACTTCTTCTAGGATCGCTACGGGACAGCTGGGAGACACTCGTAGTGACAGTCAGCAATTCTGCACAGGAAGGCAAGTTGACACTTGACCAGGTGAAGAGCAGTTTGCTGAATGAAGAGACTCGAAGACGAGCCTCAGGTGACAACGGATCAGAGTTACACTTCATAGAGGGTAGGAGAGCTGACAGAGCGAGAGACCGTGGCAGATCTCAGAGTCGTGGTGAGTCCCAAGACTACGAGAAGTCTCGTGGTAGATCCAAGTCGAAGAGTAGTAGAGGATGCTTCCATTGTGGCAAGCCAGGTCATTTCAAAAGGGATTGTAAGGTTTGGAAAAAGAAATATGAGTCTGAAGCCAAAGACAAACAAGATGATGACAAGAACATTGCAGTGACAATATCAAATGACAGGAACGATGAGGATGATGTGGTCTTAACAGTCCAGGAGCAGTGTTTGCATGCTGATGCTGATGAGGATGATTTAGAGTGGGTGGTGGATATTGTAGCTTCTTGCCATGCTTCACCATGTGAGGAGTTCTTTACTTCATACATGAAGGGGGACTTCAGTAGAGTGAACATGGGAAATTCCAACTTTTCTAGAATTGTCGAGATTGGAGACATTTGTGTTTAGACAAGTGTTGATTGCACGCTCACGCTGAAGGATGTTCGTCACATTCCAGATCTGTGGCTGAGTTTGATTTCTGGTTCTTTCTTTGATAGAGAAGGTTGTCATCTTGATTTTAGTGGTGGAAAATGCAAGATCACCGAGAGGGCTTTGGTTATTGTACGGGGAAAACTGTCTCACACATTGTACAAGACCAAGCTTAAAGTGCTCAGAGATGGCAGTATATATGAAGTTGAGGATAACCACACAGATCTATGGCGCAGACGGTTAGGACACATGAGTGAGAAGGGCTTGAATCTTCTATCCAAGAAGAGGTTGATTCCTTGTGGTAAGGATAGTGGTCTCAGTTCATGTAATGCATGTCAGACAGGAAAACATCGGCGAGTTTCTTTCAAGACAAGGTCTGCACTGAAGTCAAAGCTTGTATAGTTAGTTCATTCAGATGGGTGTAGTCCGTTTGAGGTGGCTTCACTAGGTGGAAATAAGTATTTTGTCACGTTCATTGATGACGCATCTAGGAAGGTGTGGGTCTACTTACTGAAGACCAAGGATTAGGTTTTTCAGTGCTTCCAGAAGTTCCATGCCATGGTAGAGCGAGAGACCGGTGAAAAGTTAAAGTATCTCTGGAGGGAAAATGGAGGAGAGTACACCTACAGGGGGTTCCAAGCGTACTGCACGCAGCATGGCATACAACATGAGAGGACATAGCCCGACACACCACAACACAATGGTACAGCTAAAAGGATGAACCATACTATTATGGAGAAAGTCGGATGCATGTTGAAGACTACACAGATGCCAAAGACATTCTGGGATGAGGCAGTAAGTATTGCCCTCTATCTGATAAATAGATCTCCATCAGTTCCTTTGGGGTTTGATAGACCTGAGAAGGTATGGACAGGAAAGGATGCCTCTTATGCTCATATGTGAGTATTTGGGTGCAAGGCTTATGCACATATTCCAAAGGAAAAGAGGCAAAAGATGGATGATAAAGTGGTGCCATGTATTGTTTTTGGCTATGGAGATCAGCAATTTGGGTACAGATTATTGGATCCTGTGAAAAAGACCATGACTAGACACGAAGATGTGACTTTCTGTGAGAGTCAGACAGTGACAGAGCCTGAGATTGATGATGTAGAGGCTGCAGGATTAGGTGACAGTTCTTCAAACGATGAGTATGATGATGCTTTGGCTTCTTCACACGTGTAGTCTTCCGATGACAAAGAAGAATAGCATAATCACCCTGAGTAGCAGAGTGATAACACATCGAGTAGTCCAGTTCCAGATGCACATATGAGTAATTCAACTTCACAGGCAGAGACTTCTGGTTAGGGGGAGTAGGATCAGGATCAGGAAGAGTCCTCAGAGCAGCAGTTGAAGAGGTCTGATAGATTTCGTCATCCTTCATCCAGATATCCAACATCTCAATATATCTTGTTTGCTGATCAGGGGGAGCCAGAGACTTTTCAGGAGGCACAAACTCATAGAGACAGAGTACAATGGCATCGGGCGATACAGGAGGAGATGAATTCTTTACAGAAGGATGATATCTATGCGATTGTGGTGCTTCCTAAGGGCCAGAGACAACTAAAGAATAAGTGGGTCTAGAGGATGAAGAGAGATATGTAGTACAATGACTCCTAGTTAGAGAAGGTCGCTCCAAAGACTTCTTCAAGATAGCGCACATGTGAAGAAGGAGGGCAATACATTGGACATGTAGTTGCTACATCCAGACTGGAGGATCTTGATGTCGAGTTACATCGACAGGGGGAGCATCATCAAATAGTTTTTAAACCTTGGTACAAAAGGTCAGAAATATGATTTTCATCCAGGAGGGCTCGACTGACCATTCAGGGGGAGCCAACAAAGTTCCAAGTGTGGACATGGAGAAAGAAGTGGCATTTCCAGGATACTTCTTCTCAGTTGCTTAGGAATAGAGTGAAATCAGGATTGGACTTCAAGAAGATGGATGAAAATGACATGATGCTGACATGTTCGTGGAGAGTGGATCCGTCACAGGTGGTGATGAGGTCCACAAGCTACTCCATATGATCGTTGAAGACCACGTCTCCCTCATGGGCTGGAGGGGGAGATTGTTAGGATTAGGAATATAATCCAACTCATGTCCTAGTAGTATTTGGACTTGGGAGAGGGTTGATTTGTGCTATCAATCTTAATAAGAGTCAAATCCAAGAAGGAAATATGATGGTTCCTAATGCAAGGGTTTTGAGTCGCTTTTATAGGCTAGTTTTACACTCATTTTATGCACTTATTGGTCATATTTGTGGTTAATATCACATGATTCAATTCCTTTAGCCTATTATCTTTGTCTGCATCAAATTCATCTTATTTTACATTGTTTTGTATAGATTATCATATTTCTCGGATTTGATTTGTGTTTTTCTCCCATTTTCAGGCAATTCACAATTCTGGACGCGTCGATACCATTGACGGTCCGTCGATAGCATCGACAGAGCAAGAGTGACAGTGTAACATACTGAAATCTCCTATGTACCTCTTTGTACTCTTTTCTATAAGTTTTGTCCTTCATTTTCGTTCCATTTGTCCTTGGTTTTGATTTAAAAGAAATTAAGATGGTTATTGGATAAATGTTTCCCATATATTCTTATTTCAAGGTTGCATGCACAAATGCCTCAGTTAGAATTAGATAGTGGGTCTAAAATGCAATTTCCCATTAAGTAATAAAAAGAGTAAAATAATCCATCCTAGAACCTTCTAGTGTTTCCTAGAATATGAGAGACAAGAAGAAAATCCGAATTTTATAAAAGGAAGAAGATAAATGTAATAATTAAAGGTAATATGAGAATTTATGGGTAAAGAAGATAATTACAAAGATTTTTGCAACAAATATTATAATCTGAAACCATCATGATAATTTGATAATTTAATTCGTTTCCTTGAGCAAAAATTAACTTAAGGGTCAAGTATCATTTAAAATGGAACATAAATATAATTATTAATAACATTATCAAAAGAATATAGGAAATATGCCAATAAAGAGAAATAAAATACTTAATGCTCTCAAATCAGGAAAATAACTTCAAATTTGTATTCTAAACATAAAAATAAGCCTCTGTGCAAATTTGCAACTAATTTGGATAATATATGAATAATGAGTAAAATAGGAGAGAGAAGGTGTGTAGAATGTTCTATTTATTTAATAAATATAAAGATAATTTCAACTTGTGAAGATAATTGCAAAATCGTGTTCCAAACCTTTAAGGAGACTTATGGGTGAAGTTACACTAATTTTAGATAATGTTATCACCTCTTTTGAAGGAGGAAAGAGAAAATGATATATTAATTATTTCACCTATCAAACTTTCTCAAAATGCAAAACTAACTCCATAATTGGATTCTACGCGTCGAAATAAGTCAAGATATAAAATTTCATAATTTTTGGACAACGTTTGAGCCTCCAAAAGAAGAGAGAGAAAAACATTTAAAAATCTAATAGATTTAGTCGACTTTTGCTAAGGGTTATTTCCCTGATCTAACGTGAGATCGGACGGCCGAGATTCTTTAGTGGACCCGCGTCCACCGATCCGACGGCACGCGATCGTCTCCTACCTCTAGCCGTATTAGGCAACAGGTGCTTGTTTCCCAATTTTTCAAATCGGAATATCCAGAGATTTACTCAACCGTTTTTATTAAATTTTGTTTTGTTGGATTCCTTGCGTGATTGTGCACCGGATTATCCTAAATTTTGCGGGTTTTGGCGAGTATTTGAGAAACGCCCAAGTTGGCCGCCGACCTCCTCTCCTTGCTCCTACCTATATCCTAGTTTAGGGTTCCTTGTCTATATATAATGCAACCCTCGCAACCGCCGACGCCCTAGCAACTCGATCGTATCTTCAATTTGGTGTTTCGCAGACATCTTGACCTTCTTCTAGCCGCTGGTTGCTCCTGCCCTTGCGGCACCTGTTGCATCTTGTTCGTTTCGTCTCCGTTCAATTGGAAGTTATCACCAGGTTCACCTCTTCATCCTCTTTCTTTCGACTACCTGAACGCGAGTTTTCGTTAAGTATTGTGAAATTGCCTAAATCGGCCGAGTAAGCTGCTCGTGCGTGAGGTGGATCGGGCGAGGAAGATGACGATGCACGTTTTACGGTTTTGCCCCGCCTATCTCTTCTTTTCTTCTTTTTCTGCTCGGGGCATTTGCGCCTTTTTCCCCTGTTTTTGGCCCAGCCGCGCGACCGACTGCGGGCGTTCACGGAGCGCGGGCCACCGCTCTCTCTCGCTTCCGACCGCTCAGTCCTGAGTGCGGTTGCCTACGTGGCAGGCTGCCATTGGTCGAGATAAAACATTTTTTATAAATTAATCTGTTGGTCAAAAATTAAAAATAAATAGTGTTTTGAAATCAGGTAAATGAGATCTATCTAATAAAAATGTTTTTGAGATCTGGTTTTGAGGTTTTGGAAAATGTGTTTTTAAAATCGATTTAATTATCTTAAAATCACTAAAATTAACCCTAAAAACCTATATTTCCAAAATATACAATATTATATGTTATTTTGATCAGGAAAACCTAACTAAGATGGTTATGAGGTTTTTGAGGTCTGAATCGAGAGTTTTTGCAAAAAGTTAGTGAATTAGGGTTTTCAACCTTTTAAATGAATGCATGTAATTCTAATTTATGAATATAATGATGTATTAGGTAATTTGGGTTGGTAATTCGACTGAAGAGTTGAAAAGGGGAAATCTAGGACACCTGAGGCTAAGGTATGTGTTTAGTATGTGTTTTGATTGTGCATCTACCTATCAGTTGGGAAATCTTTTATCCATTACCTATATTTCTTTATGAGGTTTAACTTGATCTAAACCCTTGAATCTTGAAACCTAAATTGCTTATTTGCCTCAAATGTAGATGTAGTATTCTCTTGTTTGGGTATTCAAACCCCACTGCCATGTTACATAATCTTTTTCTTATTCTTGCCATAAATCTCTTGTTAGCATGAAATTAAATGTTCTATTTAATCTTTAAGTAGTGGTACTTATGTACAACCACCCATAGAGGGCATGTATAAAATCGCCCTAGGGGAATGTTTATTATTCTCCCCATTAAAAATTGTAGGTGATTCGGAAATGTTTATAATTCTTCCCTCACCTAAGGTTAGAGGTCCGATAGGTGCCTCAACCCTACTTAGTTAGATAGACATATTAAATGACATGCTAAAACCTTTAATTATTTTGTTAATGGCAAGTTTCCCTATAAAAACCTCATACTCTTTGATATCTTCTTACACCAAATATCTAGCCTAATTTACTTGTTACAACTTTCTTTGCCTTTGATAGATTATTGGTGTAACACATACTTTTCTTTATTTTCCCTCTTGCTGGGTGTCTTCCCAACCACCCAGGTGTTGGTGCTGAACAAGGAGAAGGAAGGGCTTGAAGAAAGATTCCTCTGCTGTGATCGATAGCTTGACAAGAAGGATGGCTAGGTTGCTATAGCTAGATCCTCTTATCTATCTTATCTTTTCTTTTAGAAAGCAATGATGTAATAAACAATAAAGCCATTAGAAGGCTTATTATTTCTTTCTTTCTGCTGCTACTGACATTTTATTATGTATCTGGAATCATGCTTATTTATTTGGAATATTATGCAATCATCCTCAAAGTCTAAATTTTTGTTAAAATTGTGGATGTTTGTATTTCCTTTAAATTTTAGTAAAGAGGTGATCTCGCCTCTTTACAGCATGGTATCAGAGCCTTTGGGCGACTATTAGGGCATGCAGTTGAGGCAAGGGTGTCTAGAAAGGATCAGGGCATGGGGGCTGGAAAGATTTTCCTCCGACCCACTAGCTTGGCATACGGGGACTCCCGTGCCCATATGATCCGGCCTGGCCTGCGCCGAAACGAACTGCCTGAAATAGTATGCTTTTAGGCAATAGCATTCTAGTTATCCTTTTCTCATCTCTATTTCTTTTCCCTCTCATCTATGATTCTTTACTCCTGAAAATTTAATATGTTAACTCTAATTTCAGGAGAGGTGACCTGTTTGACAACACAAACCAGGAGTCCACCACTGACAACCCCGACACTCCTGCGACTCCTGCTATTAACCAACCAGCTTATGGTGTTCCCGCCTTCACACCTGAGCAAGAACTGGCGATGTTGCGACAGTTGTTGTCCTCCACCATGATGGGACAACTCAACACCATTGCTGCTGTTGCCTCCAAGCCGAGGGAGTTCACCCTCACTGACTTCATCAAGATGCAGCCACCCTACTTCAAGGGTGAGAGTGAGCCTAACATGGTGGATAAAGCCGACGACTGGGTGTTGGCCCTGGATCGGACCTTCGAGGGTATGGCTTGCCCTCCTCACCAGAAGGTTCAGTTCGTGACATACGTGCTGGATGGACCGGCGCGTGTTTGGTGGAATGGTGTTGCCCGCACTCGAGACACCTCCTCCATGGAGTGGACTCAGTTCCTGAAGTTGTTCAGAGAGAAGTACATCTGCCCTGCCTTCCTGAGGAAGAAGGAGGCTGAGTTTTACAGTCTCAAGCAAGGAAGCATGAGCGTGGCCGACTACGTTTAGAAATTTCTGCTGTTAGAACGTTACGCCACCGACCTTGGAGCTGACAGAAGAGCGACCTTGTTCTTGGAGAGCCTGAACTATCATGTTGGTCGAAGCCTCGTTCCCCAACTTCCACTCACATTTCAACAAATGGTGGACAAGGCTCTCACCATCGAGTCTTATCCGGGATTTCAGGCTTCCAGTGGCTTCAACAACAACAAAAGGAAGAATCCGAACCAGCATGAGAACCGTGGACGTGATCGCTGCAACAGATGCAATCGCCACCATCCTCCTGGAAGATGTCCCACCAACAATGCACCTGCTCGTGTTGGCAACCGTCCTCCACCAACCTGCCATGAGTACGACCAGGTTGGGCACATTCGACCCAACTGCCCCCGTTTCCAGCAAGGGCAGAATAATGCTCAGCAGCCTCAACAGCCGAGACAGAACCCTCCACCGCGGAACAACAACAACAACAACAACCAGAACCCGAGGCGTCCGCCAGCTGAAAGGCGGAATGGGAGAGTGTTTGCTCTCAATGCTGAAGAAGATGGTGAAGGCAATGAAGTGATTGAAGGTACACTACACCTCAATATGCATCCTTTAAAAGCTCTGTTTGATTCTGGTTCCTCCAATACCTTCATATCTAGATCAGTTTGCCTCTATGCTTGAAATCGAATCTGAGTTTATGGATCATGTGTTAGATGTAAAAACTCCTAGAGGAAAAATCTGCTCCTCGTACCTCCAAACTCCTACCTTGAACCTCTGTATATCCGGAATAATGTTTCCCACAGTTTTTGTCTTGCTTGATATGACTGTCTTTGACATCATCCTGGGTATGGATTGGTTAAAGAAGTATAAAGCTGTTCTGTTCTGTGAGGAATCCAAGGTTAGTCTGTTTCATCCTGATGAAGGAAGGGTGTGTGTCAAGGGCAAGAAGCGAGGAGAGCGACAGTTCATCATCTCTGCCATCAAAGCTGAAAAGCTCGTCTCACAAGGGTGTAGAGCCTTCCTAGCCTCCATAGTTCTCGATGCTACACCTCCTGCTCTAGAACATGTTGATGTGGTGAAGGACTTCCCAGATGTCTTTCCTGAGGAGTTACCCGGGTTGCCACCAAATCGCGAGGTGGAATTCTCCATCGAGCTCATACCTGGAACTTCACCGATATCAAAGCCACCTTACCGCTTGGCTCCTGCTGAGCTGGCGGAGTTGAAGAAGCAGCTTGAAGAGCTTCTCGATATGGGCTTCATTCGCCCCAGTGTTTCCCCTTGGGGAGCCCCTGTCCTGTTCGTGAAGAAGAAAGATGGCTCTTTGCGGATGTGTATGGACTACCGCATGCTCAACCAGGTGACAGTGAAGAATCGTTACCCGTTGCCACGCATCGATGACCTATTCGATCAGCTGAAGTCAGCCACCGTGTTCTCCAAAATGGATCTGTGAAGTGGCTACTACCAGATGCGTGTGAAGGATGATGATGTTCCGAAGACAGCGTTCAGAACTCGCTATGGGCATTATGAATTTATGGTCATGCCTTTTGGTTTGACGAATGCCCCTGCTGCGTTCATGGACTTGATGAACCGAGTATTCTGACCATACCTCGATAAGTTTGTAGTGCTGTTTATTGATGACGTTTTGGTTTATTCCGAGACGTTGGAACAACATCGCGAGCACCTGCAGATTGTACTCAACACATTGCGAGAAAATCAATTGTATGCAAAATTCTCAAAATGTGAGTTCTAGATAAAGGAAGTGATGTTTCTTGGTCATGTGATTTCTTCCGGACATATAGCTGTTGATCCTGCAAAGGTAGAAGTTGTGACAAAGTGGAATGCTCCGAAAAACCCATCAGAAATCTGTAGTTTCCTTGGTCTAGCTGGTTACTATCGGAAGTTTATCAAAGGGTTTTCTGAGTTGGCTTTACCTTTGACCAAGCTGACTCGGAAAGAGGTCAAGTTCTCATGGACCCCTGAATGTGAGGACAGTTTTCAGAAGTTGAAGATGAGTCTGACTTCTGCTCCCGTGCTTGCTTTGCCTGTTGAGGGCATACCCTATGTCATCTACACCGACGCATCCTGACAAGGCTTAGGGTGTGTTCTGATGCAAGATGGAAAGGTGATCGCCTATGCTTCTCGACAGTTGAAACCTAATGAAGCTAATTGGCCTACGCATGATTTGGAGCTGGCTGCCATAGTTCATGCTTTGAAGATCTGGTGACACTACCTCTATGGAGAAAAGTTTGAAGTCTTTTCTGATCACAAGAGTTTGAGATATATGTTGACTCAGAAGGATCTGAACTTGCAACAACGTAGGTGGATGGAATATCTTAAAGATTACAACTTCACCATCACCTATCATCCTGGTAAAGCAAATGTCGTAGCTGATGCTTTAAGTCACAAGAAGGATGTTGTTTGTGTTGCTCTGAGATGTTCTGTGTGGGAAAACCTTGAACATGTGGCCAGTTGGGGGCCTCATCTTGTCGATTCAGTGGATGAAGATAAGTTGTGTGTTCATATGGCCAGTTTGACCGTTACACCAACCTGGATCTCAGAAGTCGTGCCTGCACAGTTGGAGAGTTCCGAGCTTGAAGAGTTGAAAGCTTTATCTGAGAAACCGCAATCTGACTTCTCTGTCGGAGTGGATGGTGCTATCCATTTCAGACAAAGGTTGTGGATACCCAATGTTGGTGATCTGAGACAGAAGGTTCTGAGTGAAGCTCATGGTTCCAAGTACACTATTCACCCTGGCACAACCAAGATGTACAAGGACTTACAGTGAATCTTCTGGTGGAAGAACATGAAGAATGATATAGCTTTGTTTGTGGTGAAGTGCTTGACATGTTAGCAAGTCACGATTGAACATCAACGACCTGGTGGTCTTCTTCATCCTCTTGAGATTCCAGAATGGAAGTGGGAGAAGATCACAATGGGATTTGTTACCAGTTTCCCTAGGTCCAAGAAAGGTTATGATGCTGTTTGGGTGGTGATTGATCGGCTTACAAAGTCTGCTCATTTCTTGCCTTTCAAAACCACGTATAAAGTTGCTAAGATGGCTCAGTTGTATGTGGAGTGGATAGTTCGTCTGCATGGTGTCCCTGCTGTGATAGTTTCTGATCGAGACCCGAAATTTACTTCTCGCTTATGGGGTCAGATTCAGGAAGAGATGGGTACTGATATGCATTTCAGCACTGCTTACCACCCGCAAACTGATGGTCAGTCCGAGAGAACAGTTCAGATTCTGGAGGACTTGCTACGTGCTTGTGTGATGGATTGGGGTGGTGCCTGGGATCGATATATACCATTAGCAGAGTTCGCTTACAATAATAGCTACCAAGTCAGTATTGGTATGCCACCTTTTGAAGCTCTCTATGGTAGACCTTGTCGTTCACCTTTGCACTGGGATGATGTTGGTGAACGTTCCCTAGTGAAGACTGATGACATGCAGATGATGCTTGAGAAGGTAAAGTTGATAAAGAAACGAATGAAAGTTGTTCAAGACAGACATAAGATGTATGTTGATAAAAAGAGGTCTGATGTAAGCTTCTTAGTGGGAGACTATGCTTTTCTAAAGATCAAGCCTATACATTCTATTGCAAGATCTAAAGTAAAAGGCAAGTTGAGTCCTCGCTATGTTGGACCATTTGAGATCTTAGATAAAGTTGGGGATTGTGCATATCGTCTAGATTTGCCTCCTGCTTATGATAAGATTCATAATGTGTTCCATGTTTCTGTGTTGAGGAAGTACATTAAGGATCCGTCTCATGTGCTCACCTTTGAACCTGTGGAGATTAATGAGAATCTGACTTATGAAGAACTACCTGTGAAGATCCTTGACTCCCGAGTTAAGTAGCTGAAGAGTAAGGAGATAGAGTTGGTGAAGGTTTTGTGGAGATCCCATGGTTTAGAAGAAACCACTTAGGAGTTGAGAGATGAGATGTTACGTACTCACCCTTCCCTCTTTGTATGAGATTTCGGGGACGAAATCCTTTTTAAGGGGTGGAGTGTTGTAACATACTGAAATCTCCTATGTACCTCTTTGTACTCTTTTCTATAAGTTTTGTCCTTCATTTTCGTTCCATTTGTCCTTGGTTTTGATTTAAAAGAAATTAAGATGATTATTGGATAAATGTTTCCCATATATTCTTATTTCAAGGTTGCATGCACAAATGCCTCAGTTAGAATTAGATAATGGGTCTAAAATGAAATTTCCCATTAAGTAATAAAAAGAGTAAAATAATTCGTCCTAGAACCTTCTAGTGTTTCCTAGAATATGAGAGACAAGAAGAAAATCCGAATTTTATAAAAGGAAGAAGATAAATGTAATAATTAAAGGTAATATGAGAATTTATGGGTAAAGAAGATCATTACAAAGATTTTTGCAACAAATATTATAATCTGAAACCATCATGATAATTTGATAATTTAATTCGTTTCCTTGAGCAAAAATTAACTTAAGGGTCAAGTATCATTTAAAATGGAACATAAATATAAATATTAATAACATTATCAAAAGAATATAGGAAATATGCCAATAAAGAGAAATAAAATACTTAATGCTCTCAAATCAGGAAAATAACTTCAAATTCATATTCTAAACATAAAAATAAGCCTCTGTGCAAATTTGCAACTAATTTGGATAATATATGAATAATGAGTAAAATAGGAGAGAGAAGGTGTGTAGAATGTTCTATTTATTTAATAAATATAAAGATAATTTCAACTTGTGAAGATAATTGCAAAATCGTGTTCCAAACCTTTAAGGAGACTTATGGGTGAAGTTACACTAATTTTAGATAATGTTATCACCTCTTTTGAAGGAGGAAAGAGAAACTGATATATTAATTATTTCACCTATCAAACTTTCTCAAAATGCAAAACTAACTCCATAATTGGATTCTACGCGTCGAAATAAGTCAGGATATAAAATTTCATAATTTTTGGACAACGTTTGAGCCTCCAAAAGAAGAGAGAGAAAAACATTTAAAAATCTAATAGATTTAGTCGACTTTTGCTAAGGGTTATTTCCCTGATCTAACGCGAGATCGGACGGCCCAGATTCTTTAGTGGACCCGCGTCCACCGATCCGACGGCACGCGATCGTCTCCTACCTCTAGCCGTATTAGGCAACAGGTGCTTGTTTCCCAATTTTTCAAATCGGAATATCCAGAGATTTACTCAACGGTTTTTATTAAATTTTGTTTTGTTGGATTCCTTGCGTGATTCCGCACCAGATTATCCCAAATTTTGCGGGTTTTGGCGAGTATTTGAGAAACGCCCAAGTTGGCCGCCGACCTCCTCTCCTTGCTCCTACCTATATCCTAGTTTAGGGTTCCTTGTCTATATATAATGCAACCCTCGCAACCGCCGACGCCCTAGCAACTCGATCGTATCTACAATTTGGTGTTTCACAGACGTCTTGACCTTCTTCTAGCCGCCGGTTGCTCCTGCCCTTGCGGCACATGTTGCATCTTGTTTGTTTCGTCTCCGTTCAATTGGAAGTTATCACCAGGTTTGCCTCTTCATCCTCTTTCTTTCGAATACCTGAACGCGAGTTTTTGTTAAGTATCGTGAAATTGCCCAAATCGGCCGAGCAAGCTGCTCGTGCGTGACGTGGATCGGGCGAGGAAGATGACGATGCACGTTTTACGGTTTTGCCCCGCCTATCTCTTCTTTTCTTCTTTTTCTGCTCGCGGCATTTGCGCCTTTTTCCCCTGTTTTTGGCCCAGCCGCACGACCGACTGCGAGCGTTCACGGAGCGTGGGCCACCGCTCTCTCTCACTTCCGACCACTCGGTCCTGAGTGCAGTTGCCTATGTGGCAGGCTGCCATTGGTCGAGATAAAACATTTTTTTATAAATTAATCTGTTGGTCAAAAATTAAAAATAAATAGTGTTTTGAAATCAGGAAAACGAGATCTATCTAATAAAAATGTTTTTGAGATCTGGTTTTGAGGTTTGCGAAAATGTGTTTTTAAAATCGATTTAATTATCTTAAAATCACTAAAATTAACCCTAAAAACCTATATTTCCAAAATATACAATATTATATGTTATTTTGATCAGGAAAACCTAACTAAGATGGTTATGAGGTTTTTGAGGTCTGAATCGAGAGTTTGTGCAAAAAGTTAGTGAATTAGGGTTTTCAACCTTTTAAATGAATGCATGTAATTCTAATTTATGAATATAATGATGTATTAGGTAATTTGGGTTGGTAATTCGAGTGAAGAGTTGAAAAGGGGAAATCTAGGACACCTGAGGCTAAGGTATGTGTTTAGTATGTGTTTTGATTGTGCATCTACCTATCAGTTGGGAAATCTTTTATCCATTACCTATATTTCTTTATGAGGTTTAACTTGATCTAAACCCTTGAATCTTGAAACCTAAATTGCTTATTTGCCTCAAATGTAGATGTAGTATTCTCTTGTTTGGGTATTCAAACCCCACTGCCATGTTACATAATCTTTTGCTTATTCTTGCCATAAATCTCTTGTTAGCATGAAATTAAATGTTCTATTTAATCTTTAAGTAGTGGTACTTATGTACAACCACCCATAGAGGGCATGTATAAAATCGCCCTAGGGGAATGTTTATTATTCTCCCCATTAAAAATTGTAGGTGATTCAGAAATGTTTATAATTCTTCCCTCACCTAAGGTTAGAGGTCCGGTAGGTGCCTCAACCCTACTTAGTTAGATAGACATATTAAATGACATGCTAAAACCTTTAATTATTTTGTTAATGGCAAGTTTCCCTATAAAAACCTCATACTCTTTGATATCTTCTTACACCAAATATCTAGCCTAATTTACTTGTTACAACTTTCTTTGCCTTTGATAGATTATTGGTGTAACACATACTTTTCTTTGTTTTCCCTCTTGCTGGGTGTCTTCCCAACCACCCAGGTGTTGGTGCTGAACAAGGAGAAGGAAGGGCTTGAAGAAAGATTCCTCTGCTGTGATCGATAGCTTGACAAGAAGGATGGCTAGGTTGCTATAGCTAGATCCTCTTATCTATCTGATCTTTTCTTTTAGAAAGCAATGATGTAATAAACAATAAAGCCATTAGAAGGCTTATTATTTCTTTCTTTCCGCTGCTATTGACATTTTATTATGTATCTGGAATCATGCTTATTTATTTGGAATATTATGCAATTATCCTCAAAGTCTAAATTTTTGTTAAAATTGTGGATGTTTGTATTTCCTTTAAATTTTAGTAAAGAGGTGATCTTGCCTCTTTACAGACAGAGCCAGAGAGGAAGCAAATAGTCGATACCATCGACAAAGTGTAGATGGTCTCGAAAGTCCAACAGTGAGCCAAATATCGTTCTGTCGATACCATCGACGGGAACGGTCGATGGTATCGAGATGCCATCAGGCGGCTTCTAGAAATTGAAGAAAGCATCAACACCCCATCGATGATATCGACACTGTCAGATCAGAGTTTTGTCCAGCACGACTTCAATTGGACGACTGCGTTCTTTTGGCGGTCGTAAGTGGTACCTATACCTAGAAAAATACAACCCAAAGCCGTCATACACGTTCTATTCCATTGCACAAGTTCTGAAGGAGAAGGGAGCGAAGAACGGAGCCGAGCATTATGCCCCAGGAGATTCTAGAGATGTAAACAGAGCTTTTCACCATCGGAAGGCTGCATAATGCTCATCCTGCATCGAGGATCGTCCGGTTCTTTTCCGTTCAGGGGTTACACCATCTCCATCGACATTTTCTCCATGTTTTCTCATTCCTTCATTGTGTTTTGTATTGAGATGAACATGCAGGGCTAATCCCCTTTGTTTCTAGGACCGAGAGTAGCCCGGGAAATCGTTGTATGACTCTTTTTACATAGTTTATCACAATTTGTCCCACAAATCCGTGGTATGATATCGTTTTCTCCATTGCTATTGTTGTGCTTGATCACCATAATGGTAATCTAATACCTTTAATTGCTTTTGATGAAGAATTAATGGTTGAAAAGAGGTGGTAATCACATTAACTAATAAATCATTTGGAAAAGGTGATGTACAGTTAATGGTGGGAACCCAGAGATATATTTTTCATGCACCTAGTCTATGGTATAGGTTACTACTGGCGTGGAACTGACCTAGATTAAGATAGTGAATTGTATCGCAGAAGTGAGAAATTCTGGCTACAGGCCAATATCCAGAAAGGGAGATGAGTTGTGATAATTGTGAAAGAATTAGTACAATGAGAACCCGCGGTGAAACCACAATCCTAGAGATTTCTTTTGAATTGATTAAACCAACCATTTAATCGATTGCTTTGTTCTTTTGTTTTTATTTTTCTTTTTCAAAACAACTTCCAAACTTTTATAATAAGTTTAGCTGATCGTGAGTAGTTAGTAGTAGTGTACCGATAATTACGTTTCCCTATGTTCAACTCAGGCCTTACAAGGCCTATATTACATTCATGCATACACTTGCGTTATACGCACGGTAAAGTTGTGTTAAGTTTTTGGCGCCGTTGCCGGGGAAACGACAATTTTCGGCACTACGAGTGCTACAAGAAGCCACTCTAGGCCACTTTTAATAATTTTAATAATTGAGAATAAATTGCCTATCTTTCAAATTCTTTATTCATCTAGCATTGCACTTAATCAATTTTTCACATTTCAGGTACTAGTGCATGGTGAAGACGCATAGTACAGACTACACACAGTCGACACCTGAGATTCTGCCTTTGGGATCGGGTGACGAGGAGGAGCATATCCACAATCAACTCAAAGACTTAGACACAGACTCTGAACCTGAAGTAATGGCTGAGGAACATACAATATGAGAGAAGATCAAGGCTTCTTCCTCATCTGCATCAAAGAGGCCAATCAAAAAGCAGGCTATCAACATTCCTACATACAAGATTGATCTGGCAATGATAAACCTGATCAAGTCTAATGCATTTCATGGGATGAACAATGAAGATTCAGTGGACCATATCAGCACATTTGTGGAAAACTGTGATATGATAAAGATTGGCAGGTTCCCGCAAGAAGCACTCTACTTAAAGCTTTTTCCCAATTCTCTAGCGGGAAATGCATGTGAATGGATGCACAATCTCGATGACGAGCACATTGAGACCTGGTACCAGATGGTAGAGGTCTTCTTCGAGAGATTCTTCCCGCCTGAGAAGACGAATGACCTCATGAGAAAGATCCATAACTTCTGTAAAAAGGCCGGCGAGATTTATTCAGAGACATGGGAACACATTCAGATCATGCTAAGGAAGTGCCCACATCATGGGTTGGACAAGGACAAGCAAGTTAAAATTTTCTACTTTGCTCTCAATGAGCATGACAGAAGCAACTTAGATTCAGTGGGCTTGGGCTTCTTCTTGAACAACACAGGTATAAGGTGTTGGGAGATCTTGAAGAAAATGGCCAAGAAGTAGTCGTGGGGTAATAGAGATGCACCAGAACAAAATAGAGTTGTAGGGGAATCAAAGGAAATTAAAGAGCTAAATGAGAAGATGGACCTGATAGCAAAGAGATTGCTAGTAAAAGAAGATGAAGGATCTGATGATGAGGCACATGTCAAATTCATGCGCCAACAACAAAGATACAGGAATAATGATTACTCTTGGAGGAAGGATAAGAAGTTCTAATGGAAGGATCCCAATAACTTTCTGCAGGATCCAGATGCCAAACCAGAACCTACTGCAGAGGAGAAGAGTAATGAGTTGCTCAATAAAATTGTGAAACAAAACCAAGAACTCATGAGCACTTTCAGCAAGCATATGCAAACTCAAGGGGAATTTATGAATCAGTTTGGGCAGACGCTACAAAGCCACAGGGCACAAATGAGGACACTTGAGACATCTTTAGCGTAGATGGCAGCGGAGATTGCAAGTCTATAGAAGCCCATAATGCAAGGTTTCTCGAGGAATACTGATGTTCCGGAAAGAACTATCAAGCTAAGGCCATTCTATTGAGGAGTGGAAAGAAACTTTTAAGCTCCAAGGCCGATGAACCGAGCACACTACAACAAGAAGACATAGGTGGGGCCATAGAGGATGTCGTAGTTATAGAGACAATGGAGGATGATGTAGAGAAGGCCACAGAAGATCCCATTGCAGAGAAAGAGGATGCAAAGAGGACGCCTTATGTGCCACCACATCAGAGGGCACAGACCGTCCCGGTTCCTTATCCTAATAGTCTGAAGGCAAAGAAAGTTGATGCACAGTTCAAAAAGTTCATGGATAGATTTAGGAAACTTTTGGTCAATATTCCCTTGCTAGAGGCTATTGAGAAGATATCCTCCTATGGTAAGTTCTTAAAGGATATAATTACCAAAAAGAGGAAGATTCCTGACACTGAGGTGGTAGGGCTTAAGGAACAGGTCAGCGCCTTTATTCTGGGAAAGTTGCCACCAAAGCGACAAGATCCGGGTTGTTTTAATATTTCATGCTATATTGGGAAGGTGAAATTTGGTGAAGAACTGTGTGATTCCGGGGCAAGTATCAACTTTATGCCCCTCTCTACATTCAAAAAGCTTGGTCTTAAAGAATCTCGACAAAGCAACATGACAATTCAACTTGCGGACGATTCTGTGGTACAACCGTATGGTATTTGCGAGGATGTATTTGTCAAAGTTGACAGGTTCGTGTTTCCAGCTGATTTTGTCGTCATGGAGATGCAAGTTGAGCAAGGGAATGAGCTTCTCTTAGGAAGACCTTTCAAAGCGACTGCCGATATGATTTTGGAGATGGGTAGAGGTCGGTTGACAATGGGTATAGCTGATGATAGATTCGAGATAGTCATACCACCAAATTCAAAGCAGTCACAAGCGAATGAGCAATGCTACAAAGTGAAGCACTTTGATCATAACATCTCTCTTTGCTTAGGGAATTCATTTCTTGATATGGCTCACGTCATGACAAAGGTAGATAAGGGAAAAATTGATGTGGATATCATGGAACAAACAAAAGTGGTTTTTCTTGTTAAAGTTGTGGGTTATCCCAATGATGAGGAAGAGGAAGTCTCACCGTCTACTGAGGATGAAGCTATAGCAGTCTCCATGCTTGACTCATACCCACAATTACCTCTTGAAGCTTGTTTGTTTAACATAATGGATGATTGGATGAGAAGTACGTCATTACAAGAATGTGTTAAGATGCTTCAAGTTTGCTACTATGCCAAGCACTATGAAGAGCTAGGACCGCTGTCGCCACCTCTTCATCTTCTTTGATCAGCCCGCCAGATTTAGAGCTTAAGCCGTTGCCCCCTCACTTGAAATAATTCTTAGTGGCTGATGCAAAGCTACCGGTGATAATTTCAGCATATTTGAGTGTCGTTGAGGAAGAACAGTTGATGATAGTGTTGAAGAACCACCGTGGTGCATTTGGGTGGTCGGTTTCTGACATCAAGGGGATTTCCCTTACTCTTTGCCAACACAAGATCCGGCTCACTGAAGGAGCAAAACCTATGATTCAGCCACAACGTCGCCTCAACCCCATCATGATGGAGGTCTTCAAAAAGGAGGTGATAAAGCTTCTCTACGCGAGCATCATGTATGCTATTTCAGACTCTACATGGGTGAGCCCAACACAGGTAGTCCCTTAAAAGTTGGGAATCACGGTAACTCAAAATCTTTTGAATGAACCTATCACCACCCGATTGGTAACCGGGTGGCGTGTTTGCATTGATTACCGTCGGTTTAATTCCAGCACTTTAAAAGATCATTTTCCTCTCCCATTCATTGATCGGATTTTAGAGCGGCTGGCTGGCCACTCTCACTTTTGCTTTTTAGATGGCTATTCTGATTATAATATGATTTCCATAAACCCCAAGGACCAAGAGAAGTCTACTTTCACTTGTCCTTATGGGACTTTTGCATATCGCCGGATGTCGTTCGGTTTGGGCAACGCACTAGCTACTTTTTAGCACTGCATGCTTGTCATCTTTTTGGATATGGTGGAGCGCTGTCTAGAGGTTTTTATGGACGATTTTTCTGTCTACGGTGCATCTTTTGATGAGTTCTTATATAACCTAGACAAGGTGCTACAAAGATGTGAGGACACATATTTAATCCTCAATTGGGAAAAATACCATATGATGGTTAGAGAAGGCATAGTGCTTGGATACAAGGTGTCTAGCAAGGGACTGGAGGTAGATCCAGTGAAGATTGAGGTTATTTCCAAACTACCTCCACCGAATTCGGTGAAAGGGGTGAGGAGTTTCCTTGGTCATGCGGGGTTTTAACGCCGATTTATCAAGGATTTTTCTAAAATTGCTAATCCATTATCGGAATTGCTTGAGAAGGATGTTGTTTTTGACTTCAATGATAAATGTATGCATGCCTTCAAGGTCCTCAAGTAAAAGTTGATATTTGCACCAATTGTTCAAACACTAGATTGGACTAAGCCCTTTGAGCTTATGTGTGATGCGTCAGATTTTGCCATGGGGGCCGTTCTTGGGCAGCACCTTAAGAACAAACCCATAGTTATTTTCTATGCATCTAAGACTTTGAATGATGCCCAACTCAATTACACCACCACTGAAAAGAATTACTTGCCATGTTTTTGAATTTGAAAATTTTATGTAATATTTGGTGGGGTCTAAAGTTGTGGTATGGATGGATCATGCCGCCATAAAATAATTAATGGAAAAGAAAGATGCAAACCCTAGACTCATTAGGTGGATATTACTCTTGCAAGAATTTGACTTGAAATTAAGGATAAGGTGGGCATTGAGAATGTGGTTGCAGACCACTTGTCTCGGTTAGAGCGGGTACATGAGAGAGATATGAACATACCCATTACCGAGACCTTTCCGGATGAGAAAATCTTTTCCATTCAATCTAAGGACCCTTGGTTTTCACATATCGTGAATTATCTCGCATGTAAAGAAATTTTGGATGATTGGACTTATCAAGAGAGAAAGATGTTTTTCCATTCTTTGAGATATTATTTTTGGGATGAACCTATTTTGTTGAGACAATGCAGGGATGGGATTTTGTGTAGGTGTGTACCTAAGAGTGAATATGATAGTGTGCTTAGTAACTGTCATACATTGCCCACCGACGGTCATCATGCGAGTATGAGGACTGCGGCGAAGGTATTAGAGAGTGGCCTTTATTGGCCTACACTTTTCCGGGATGCCTATGATTATGTGAGGAGGTGTGATTCATGTCAAAGGGTAGGTAACATCTCAAAATGGCAAGAGATGCCCCTCAATGTATTTCAAGAAGTTGAGGTATTTGATTTATGGGGAATTGATTTCATGGGACCCTTTGTGTCTCCTAATTCCAATTTGTATATTTTGCTTGTTGTTGATTATGTGTCAAAGTGGGTAGAGGCAATACCCACAAGGACTAATGACGCTACAGTAGTGTGCAGGTTTGTGAAGGAGCATGTTTTTTGTAGGATTGGTGTGCCACGAATGATCATTAGCGAAGGAGGCACCCACTTCACGAACAGGAAATTCTCTATACTATTGAGAAAATATGGGGTCAAGCATAATGTAGGTACCCCATATCACCCACAGATGTAGGGCCAAGTGAAGGTGTCCAATAGGGAAATTAAGATTATATTGGAGCACACAGTGGCCTCTTCATGGAAGAATTGGAGTGCATTATTACCGGACATACTATGGGCATATAGAATCGCATTCAAGACACCTATAGGCACCATGCCGTTTAGGTTGGTTTACAGGCGGGCTTGTCACTTGCTGGTGGAATTAGAGCACAAGGCGCACTGGGTGCTAAGGAAGCTAAACTTGAGTATGGATGATGCAGGGAGAAAGTGAATGTTAGAACTCAATGAGTTGGATGAGCTAAGGATGAATGCATACGAGAACTCAAGGATCTACAAGGAGCGGACAAAGAAAATACAAGATCGCCACATTCAATTGTGAGTGTTCAAGAAGGGTGAGAGTGTCCTATTGTTCAATTTGAGGTTGCAAGTTGCATCCTGAGAAATTGAAATCCCAATGGAGTGGACCTTTTTTTATAGAGGAGGTGCGACCCCATGGTGCTATCATGGTGAGAGATGGTGAAAGAATATTCTTGGTGAATGGTCAAAGGTTGAAGAACTATTATGGGAAAGACTACACAAATAAAGTGCATGAGATCAAATTCATGGCATTAAATGAGGGATAAGGAGCATGCATGCGTCTAGCCCAAGATGTTAAATGAGGTTCTTGTTGGGAGGCAACCCAACCTTGGTAGTGTACATGTTTGTTTCTTTACATTTTTTGTATTCCTAGGTAGTTTTCATTAATTTAGCACTTAGTCTCTAAAAATGATACCCTGATGTGTTTGTTGAGTGTGCAGGCTGGAGAACGGTCGATACCATCGACATCTGGGTCGATGGTATCGAATTTGGAACAGCGGACAATTCTACCAAAATTTCATTATGTCGATACCATCAATGACCTCGTCAATGGTATCAAAACTGGAACAGGCAGAAAAAGGATCGGGCATCGATTGTATCGACTCGTCGTCGATGGTAGCGAGTTTTCTGGAGATTTTCAGACAAATTGTCTCAGTGATTTCGATAGCATCGACACACTGGTCGATGGTATGGACATGTCTATCGCAACATTGAATTGGTCAGACTTCACGGGGATTGAAGGAACATACAGGTATCGACACATCGGTCGATAATATCGATGACACATCAGGGATCCGAGGTCTTCATCGAGCGGTCCACAATGCCTATCCATCGACTGTGTCGATGGTATCGACACCCTGTCACGACCATCGACATGAGGCCGATCCATGTCCCCACATCGAGCCGTCAACAGTCGTCGATTGTAGTGAGGGACAGATTCCAACAGCTGTCGATAGCATCGACGGGATTGTCGATGGTATCGATGCATCGACAACAGACCCGATCGTCCCTTATAAAAAGGAGGGAAAATCTTCATTCTAATCACACAATCTCATTGCCTACCATCCACATCTGAGGCTTAGCATCCCTGAACGCCCAAGAGCAACCAAGATCATCGCCGACAATCGTCTCTGAGCATCTTCTTCGGCTTTGCGGATCTCAATCTTCTCCGACTGCCCCGATCATCTTCTCCGAGCTCCATTCTCTTTCTCACTCGTTGCAGTGCAACCATGGTGAGATCGGGAGCATCATCATCTAGGGTTGTACCACCTACAGTACCTGCCCCGCAACAAGGACTGGTTCCTCACTCGAGGCTAGTCCATCCATCGCCAGAGGTCAAAAAGGTGTATGAGGAGCTATGGAAGCGCTCCATCGAGCCGACACGGTATGGAGACCGGCAGTTGATCAAGGATTTGGGTTTTGAGGCCAATTTGGCCTATGTGCTGCAGGGACAATTAGGTGAGTCCCCTAGGGGGTGTCGTGACCACACCGACGGTCATCCATTCTTCAGCGAATGGCCCACTTACAGGGAGATCTTCATCGAGTTCACGACATCTTTGGACATTTGTGTCATTCCCAATGAATTAGTACCGGCGCGCATAGAGTGGAAAGAGGGGCACATTTCTTTCTGCCTTTACAACAAGGACTATACGGTGACCCTTCGTGAGTTCAACGTAATTTATGGGTGGGTCCATAACGACCTCCGCCAGCTAGCACACAATGCAGATTAGGACGCCATGGTTGCCAAGCTAGTTATTGTACCGGTGGGATACTTGATCAGCTGGCACAATGCCTCCATAGCTGATTTTGAGCATCCATTTGTTAAGATATTGTACCGGATTATCTCCAACACATTCTTTGCAAGATCAAAACTGTCTCAAAGCAAATTCCAAGAGACATACTTGTTCTTCCTCTATAGTCTACTGGAGTGGGCACCTATCAATTTTGGAGCTTTCTTCCTCATGCGTGTAATGGCGGTTAAGAGGAATGTTTCTCGTAGGGCTCCCATTTATTTTGGGGGTCTAATTATGCCGATTGCGATGTACTTGGGCTTGGATTTGTCTAGGCTACCCAAGATGGAGTGCAAGAACACGCTCAATTTGAGCCATTTTGTGAATGCAGGCCTCATTGAAGTCTGACATGGCATCTCCTATGCCACATGTCATGTGCGAGGTGTGTTTCAAAGGGTGCAATTGCCCAACCCTGCTTTCAACATCAGACCAGGCCAAAGCTATAGATGGCCGATCATTGATGTTGATGATGAGGAAGAATAAGCATCTCAAGAGGTGGAGGCTCCAGAGGGCGACGATGATGAAAAAGGGGAGGAGGAAGCCACTATTCCTCTTCGATGGTGAGTTGATCCGAGAAAGTGACCACGAAACTATGGAGCATCCTCTTATTCCCAGCCACAGCCACCAAAGCCCTCCCACGATGAAGATGACCCCTATTTTATGCAGGGGATGTATACCATGCTCCAGTTGATCCAGGAGTCCCAACAGACAATGCTGCAGTCACATCAGATAGCTTTTGCAGGGATCCATGATATGCAGAATAAGCTCTATGAAAATCAATAGACGATCTTTGAAAACGAGCACCAACTCTTTGCCAACCAGTAGCAGGTCTATGATAGGTTGGGAAGGATAGAGCAGCAACATCAATTGTTCTACGATCATTACTGGAGCAAAGACTACTTTAGGGGATATCCACAGCTACCGCCCATGCCACCCTATGATCCCAACTTTTAGGGGAAGTATCCAGAGTGGAACCCCCATACCCACCAGTACCAGCCGCACCCACCACCTCAGCAGTAGCAGGGTATCAGTGTTCCACCTTCTGATTTTGTTCTTGACTATGAGGCCATAGTCGAATTCAATCTTGGGGGGGGGATGGAACAATTTCTATCTTAGTTTTATTTTATTTTCTTTTAATTGAGCATTTTTCTTAGTTTTTTTTTGCAATTTTTCTTATAGTTTTGTAATTTGTTTTATTTATGGCTTTCTAGGACCCACTTTCTGTCTAGTGTAATCCGTGGGTGTCTAATGTAAGTGGGTCATCTCAATGTTTTTCATATGGGGCTGATGTGTGAATTGTTTGAAATTGAGCACATAACTTATGAAAATAATTGAGTAGGCCAACTTTAAAACATATGATCATAACTGTATATCCTTATGGTTCAAGAAATGAGGACGGATATGGATGTTGAGCTTTAACTAACCAAACGGTAATGGGACTTTAATTTGAAGTGAGAAGAGAGAAACATCTTAGTTACCATGTGCACATCGCAGTAAGGAGGGACATATAATCTTTTCCAATAGCTCTGTCATTTAGTCTTGTGCTTTATCCACCTTACTTCATTCACACTCCACCAAAAAGAACTGGGAGCACACTATAGTTTTTCATCTCTTGATTGCATGTCATTTAGATAGGATTGCATTATAGCTAGATTTTGCATAAAAAAAAGAAAAATAAATTTTTTTTGTAGATCAGTTATGCATGTACACATTCTAGAGTGCATGCCATTGTAGTTGCATAATTACTTTCATGTAGTTTCACTTTGCATATTTTTGAGCATATAGGACATTATGTGCCTTATTTCTTCTGAAAAATAAGAAAAGCAGATAATTTGTTCTATACTCTCTGAAAAGTAGATTGTAATGCATCAATTGTAGTAGTTATGTGAAAATAAGCCCATAACAAATTATATTTTGTAAATATTTCTATAGTCAATTGAGAAAATTGGGGCTTGAAAAGAATTGAAGAAAAAAAAGATAAGTAGAAATCAGAGGGAGAAAGGAACTTGTTTCACCTGCTTAATAGGAAAAATAAGCACATGATGTGATTTTTTAGACATTCAATCTCACATCGAGATGGAATAGTAGAGAATGCATCATTCCACCTAAAATGTAGGCATTATGTCATTTTCATATGCATATGCATCATTTAGGTCATTTTTGTTGTTTTTGCATGTTAAACTGTATTGTGCTTTCTGTTATTTCACAACCACTCATTCCATCCACCCGTTGCTCAAAACGGTAGGCCACCCATGATTATCTCCTCATTCTTGTATAATCAGGAGATCTACTTCCATTGTAGATGGTAGTTAGGATTTGAGCAACGTAGATAGGAGATCACAAGATGCACCTCGCATGAACCAGAGGAATTTATTATATTATCTGCTTTATTTGATTGTGTTCATTGATTACGGGGTGGACATCTCTCATGGATGATCATTGTCACCTTTAGGGTAGCTATCGTTCCGTGGTTAGTGTGAGCCGGTATGTGCCTTGCAGGTGGGAATCATACTGTGATGTCTTTTATGTGATTATGTTCTTTAGTTGACCCTCACAATTTTATTCTATAGTTTTGTTGCTCGAGGACGAGCAAAGTTCAAGCTTGGGGGAGTTTGATGCAAGGGTTTTGAGTCACTTTTATAGGCTAGTTTTACACTCGTTTTATGCGCTTATTGGTCATATTTGTGGTTAATATCGCATGATTTAATTCCTTTAGCCTATTATCCTTGCCTACATCAAATTCATCTTGTTTCACATTGTTTTTTTATAGATTATCATATTTCTTGGATTTGATTTGTGTTTTTCTCTCATTTTCAGCCAATTCACAATTCTAGACCCGTTGATACCATCGACGGTCCATCGATAGCATTGACAAAGCAACAATGATAGAGCCAAAGAGGAAGCAGATAGTCGATACCATCGACACTTTATCGATGGTCTCGAAAGTCCAACAGCGAGCCAAATATCATTTTGTCGATATCATCGATGGGAACGGTCGATGGTATTGAGATGCCATCAGGCGGCTTCCAGAAATTGAAGAAAGCATCAGTACCCTAAGGTGTCGATACCATTGACACCCCGTCGATGGTATCGACGCCGTCAGATTAGATTTTTGTCCAGCACAACTTCAATTGGACAGATGCGTTCTTTTGGCGGCCGTAAGCGGTACCTATACCTAGAAAAAGACGACCCAAAGCCGTCATGCACGTTCTATTCCATTGCACAAGTTCCAAAGGAGGTGGGAGCGAAGAACGAAGTCGATAGCTATGCCCCGAGAGATTCCAGAGATGCAGATGGAGATTTTCACCGTCGAAAGGCTGCAGAACGCTCATCCCACGTCGAGGATCATCTGATTCTTCTCCATTTAGGGGTTACACCATCTCCATCCACATTTTCTCCATGGTTTCTCATTCCTTCATGGTATTTTGCATTGAGATGAACATGCAGGGCTAATCCCCTTTGTCTCTAGGACCGGGAGTAGCCCGGGCAATCGTTGTATGACTCTTTTTACATAGTTTATCATAATTTGTCCCTCAATTCCGCGGTATGATATCATTTTCTCCATTGCTATCATTGTGCTTGATCACCATAATGGTAATCTAATACCTTTAATTGCTTTTAACGAAGAATTAATGATTGAAAAGAGGCGGTAATCACATTAACTAATAAATCCTTTGAAAAAGGTGATGTACAGTTAATGGTGGGAACCTAGAGACATGTTTTTCATGCACCTAGTCTAGGGCATAGGCTATTACTGGAGTCGAATTGACCTAGATTAAGGTAGTAAATTGTATCACAGAAGAGAGAAATTCTAGCTACATGCCACTATCCAGAAAGGGAGACGAGTTGTGATAATTGTGAAAGAATTAGTACAATGAGAACCCACAGTGAAACTGCAATCCTAGAGATTTCTTTTGAATTGATTAAACCAACCATTTAATCGATTGATTTATTCTTTTGTTTTTATTTTTCTTTTTCAAAACAACTTCCAAACTTTTATAATAGGTTTCGTTGATCGCGAGTAGTTAGTAGTAGTCTACAGATAATTACGTTTCCCTATGTTTGACTCGGGCCTTACAAGGCCTATATTACATTGACACATACACTTGTGTTATACGCATGGTAAAGTCATGCCAGTTCCCTATGTGCATCATGGAGTTGGATTAGGAGTGGGTCTAGGATTTAGACAAAGATTCATGGTTGCAACCACATGCATGGAGGCCTATAAATAGAGGCCCTGGGGGAGGCCATTGAGATCATCCCACCATCCACCGGTTGAGGTGTGATCCCTCTAGTTGCTTCTTGGGGCCTTCTGTGGTAGAGGTTGCCGGAGAACAAGAACAACTGGATGAGCTCTCTTGGTAAATAAGAGAGGGTCAACGACTTTGCCTTGAAATGAAGTAGCGGTTGACATTTGGTGACACATAGGGTTTACTATCAGAGCAGCTCTCTTGGTTGATAAGAGAGGGCCAACGACTTTGCCTTGAAGCAAAGTAGCAGTTGGCAGTTGCTACCCGGATTTAGGGGTAATTAGATCTGGGAGGTGTGAGTTGTAATCTTTATTACATAGTGCTTATTGGCGGGATTGTTACAACCTCAATTTTTCCATGTGTTATAATTGAAATGTAATATTTTAGGAATATGGACTTGCATTGAAAAGGTTGTATGCTTTGTTTCAAAGGGTGGGATTCTTTGCAAAATATCTTCTTTGATAGGAATTTCATGATTTCTACTGCATTATTGATAACCTCCCATTTTAAGATGTTATCTTATTAATTTTTCTCAGTGTTCCATACTCTTTCTTAAATAAATTAGACATAATCTTTAATTTTCCACTCTTTTGTAAATATGTCATTAGCCTAACTGTTCCCCTTTTATTTCTTACAGAAAAGTACAAAAAAAAAACTAAAAAAGTCCCAAACGGTCCCAAGACCGAATGGACACCAAACGGTCCCAACACCGAATGGACACCAACCGGTCCCAAGACCGAATGGAGAGCAACCGGTCCCAAGACCGCATAAAGTTACACGGTCCCAAGACCAAATAAAGGCAAATGGTTTCAAGACCGTAAGGACTCAAACAGTTTCCAGACTGGGAGAATCCAAACGGTTTCGAAACCGAGAGAGTCTAAACGGTTTCGAAACCGAGAGAGTCCAAACGGTCTCAGAACCCAAACGGTCTTCACGACCGTTTGGGCCCAAAACCGCCCAAACCGTTTGGACTTCACTCAAAGCCTATAAATAAGACCCCAAGGGTCCTCACAAAGTATAAAGTTTTCAGACGTCCAAAGGCTGCCTCTGCTATTCCAGAGCTATTCCATCCTTCATCCACCGCCCTGAGGCTGCCGATCTGAGATCTACACTCCATCCAGAAGCTTATTTCTCTCTTATCGCCAAAGAAGGTAGGAAGAGGAGGATTCATCATCAAGCAACCTATGAAGTGTGAAGATCGTTGCTCTCTCTCCAAGGGGTCGACCTTCCTCCCTCCTTCGTGGAGATGATGTTCTCTCTCTCTCTCTTCTTGCCTCCTTCTTTGTCCTTGCCATGACAGATTAGTCTTATACACTAGGGTGCGGGGAGTAGCCCCGCTACCCATGTTTTCATTTTGTGCAATGTAATCCATAAGTTTGCAATAGAGATATACTTTCTTTTCAGTTCAACATCAATCGTTTAAATGAATGCTTGTTGCTTGATCACCAACTTGTGTTACCTTTTATCTTTTAGTATGAATTGTCTACGTTTTTACTATTAGATTTGAATCTCGATTGAATGTTGGTTCTTGATGCATGTAGCCACCATGCATCTATTTCGGTGTCTAGGAGTGTTTTCCAAGAAGTGGAGTAAACTCACTTCCATCATTGTACTTTCATACTATGAAATGGAATCAGTTGACGTATGAAAGTACAACCTTGATAAGTCAAGGAACACACTTTGCAAAGGGAATGATGCAAAGTAAGTGACCATTCGTTTGGGGATGGCTGGCATTGCAACATTCCCACACTTCTCGTAGTTAGTTCTTCGAAAGGAAGCTAAATCTACAAAGATACTAACTATTTAGACTCTTATTGCAGGTTATGTTTTTATGTTGCATGTTTTGATCCATGCGTAGTGGTGGTGAAATCCGATCACATCCTAATGGTTTCTTAACATTGTTTACAACCTTAAATTTACTTTCTTGCTTTTGTTTTACTTGCACTTAGTTTAATCAATCAAATCAGCTCTTTGATCTAAATACCAAATGTTAAGGAGCTAAATGAAATTCTAATGTTTTCTATCTTGTTGATCCTAACAAGACCGTTGTCCTGTGGATTCGACCCTTAACTATACTACGATAAGGCTTCCACGTATCCTAGCATATGTGGGTGGAGTTTTAATATAGTATAAGTAAGGCTAAACCTAAAGATTCACCATCTTTAGGATTTTTAGTGGTGCACACAATTCCACGTGAGTGGAAGCTTCATCAAAAATTGGTGTCGTTGCCGGGGACAACGGAACGATTTAATTTCATTTATCATCTTGCTAGTTGGTTAGGGTTTTACACCTTTTTCTTTAAACATTACTCCATATCTTCTTGAATTCATCATATCTCCTGCATCATCTAAAAAGTGTGTTTCTTCCTCTACTCAGGCAGAAGACGTGTATGCAACCATCATATGATCTCGGATTCTCCCCTGATCCAGAGTACGACTCTGAGGTAGAGAGAAGCTTCCACCACCGCATCAGACTTAACCGCCAAAGAGCCAGACAAATGGTTGAAGATCAATGCCAAGCTGCACTAGTAATGGATAGGGTCAACGCTGTCATAGCCGCTCAGAGAGCACAACTCATTGCTGACATTCGTGCTCAGGTCCAAGTGGAAATCTGAGCAGGCCCGCATCAAAGAACAGGCCCGCATCCGAGCTGAAAATGAAGCGGCTAATGAAGCTGCCCAGTTAGAGCTAAGAAACAAGCAACTGCCAGACTATGCCATCCCCAAGAACTATGAAGACAATCATCCAGTCCGGCCACCAATCATCAACATACCCAATTTCGAAATCCGGACATAATGGATTCAAATCATGCAGGGCATCTCATTCTCCGGTGGTTCTGGAGATGACTGCATGGATCACTTGAAGAGATTCAAGGCACTTTGCCGACTTGTCCCACAAGCCGAAGTTGCCTTCGACGCAATAATGCTACATCTTTTTCACTTAATTCTATCTGGAAGGGCTTTGAGTTGGTACAACTCACTTGATAGGGAGCCAATCATCACCACCTGGGCTCCCTTGGAAAGAAAGTTCCTAGAAAAGTTTTTCCCTCTTTCATTAACCTACGAAATTAGGGGTCAGATCAACCACTTCGCCCAACTTCCTAGAGAAACACTCACAGAAGCATGGGAAATATTCAAGGAGCTTCTAACGAAGTGCCCTCATCACGGTATCCCCCAAAATCAATTAATAGAGACGTTCTATAGGGGGGTGAGTGATGATATCAAGCAATTTCTAGATTCCTCCTCTGGAGGAAATTTTATGAGGAAGAACTACGAGGATGCTTGGAATAGCGTTACACTTGGAGCTGAGAACCAATCCAATTGGGAACGATCATCCGCTAAAGGGGTCCTCAAAGTTTATAAGGCTGAGGAATCAATGGAAATGAAAGCTATTGCTGAAGCTTTAAAGACTATAGCTCACAAACAGCAGGCGCTTGAAACTTCATTTGGAGAATACGATAAGAAGAAAAACCCCCAAGTCCAATAAGTTAAAGCTACCATAGGGACCTGTGAAGCCTGTCATGCATATGATCACCCTACACTGTCATGTGGCTTACTTTATAATGTGACGATGGATATGCAACCACCACAATAGTAGTACGAAACGATCATCGAACACCCTGAAGATCAGATGCCTGAACAAGTCAAATCCATTCATTCCATACCAGGACAAGCTTACTATAATCCAAATCAACCAAGAAACTACCCCGGGTTTCAATATGGAAATCCTACGGGGACTGCTAACCCGCAACATCAAATACAAGGTGGATCTTCCAATAGATTGCCACCCGGATTTCAAAGTAACTATAACCAAAATCAAGGGAATCTTATAAATAATTTCCCAAGATCCAACTACCCAAGAAATCCCTCTGCCTACTACCAATATATCCATCCTCCTCTGCACCCACAATTACATCCTCAACTGCAGCAATCGCAACAACCTCAGTTAACACCACCTCCGCAACAGCCACCTCAAGGGTAGCAACAACTCACTCAGTTTCAATAGAAAAATGCTCCTTCCCAGCCAACAGATGAGATGACTATGATTAGGAAGATGTTACAGTCGCAAAAAACCATGCTTGCCAATTAGCAAGCTCAACAGAAGGCTATGGAGGCTCAACTAGCACAAATTGCTGCCCAATTGAAACCACCAGTAGGCACTTTTGCTGGTCAACCGGAGTCAAACCCAAGACACAATCAAAATAGACCAGAGCAATTGAATGTCATCACTATAATATCTGGTCGTGTCTTTCATGAAGCCATAAGAATCACTCATGATGATGATGATACATCTAGTTTTACTCCAAATGCAAGCCCGAATCTAGGAATTGAGAAATCTGCGGAGACTGCAAAAGGCAAAGAAAAGGAACAAGCTCCCAAAGAGCCTGAAGTTCCGCAATATAAACCTAGGATACCATATCCAGGAAGATTGAGAGAGACTAAAATGGACACTAGATTCTAAAAATTCAAGGAGGCAATGAAAAAACTTTAATCGATATCCCGCTCCTCAATGCTCTCTCTGAAGTACCAGCTTGGGCTAAATATATGAAAACCTTGCTATCAAGGAAATATATTACTGAAGAGCAAGAGACGGTCAAACTGGCTCAGACCACCTCTGATATCATTTTTAATAAGATGCCAAAGAAAAAGAAGGACCCTGGTTCTTTCGGTATTCAATGTTGTATTGGAAATGCTTCGAGCAAAAAGGGATTAGCTGACTTAGAGGCTAGCATATCTATTATGCTCTACTCCATGTGTAAAAGATTGGGTTTTCCTTACTTGCTACCCACAACGATGACAATTCAATTAGCTGATTCTACTATCACTGCACCCCTAGGAATTATTGAAGACATTCCAGTCAGGATAGGCAAGAATTCTTATGTCCCATGTGTCATTATGGATATCAAGGAGGATCTAAGATACCCAATAATATTCGGCAGAACCTTCCTTGCCATAGCCAGTACACTCATTGATGTTGAAGCTAGCACGATCATTCTGAGACTGGGAAAAGAAGCAATTCAGTTCCAGGTCCTCAACAGCATGAAAGGCCCCAACATTCAAGAGGAAGTTTTCTCTTAGATGCAATACATCAAATGTCCCAATTGGAAATATCTGAACCATCTGATGATTTAGAAAATGTCTTAATAAATCCAGAAGTTGAATTCTCAGCCAACGAATTAGTTCAACAATGCCTGCAACACTTAGAGAAAGCTGAAGAAGCACCAACAACCACTTTTGAGGAGCTCAAATCTGTCACTATTTTAGAAACAACAGAAGCACCTAAGGCTCCCGAGATAAAAACCCTACCAACGAGACTTAAGCACGTCTTCCTAGATGAAGAAAAACTATGTCCAGTAATCATCAGTTCCACTCTGACAAAAGACCAGGAAGAAAGGCTTCTCGTTGAGTTAAAGAAACATAAGAAAATCATTGGGTACAAAATAACTAACCTGACAGGTATAAACCCATACCTATGCATGCATATACTGCCCATGGTAGAAGAATTCAAACCTTCAAGAGAGCACCGGAGAAAGCTGAACCCCAATCTTAAAGAGGTGGTTCGCCTCGAGGTCCTCAAACTTCTATATTATCTACCCAATTTTAGATTCCCAATGGGTTAGCCTTGTCCAAGTGGTCCCCAAAAAGGGAGGAACCACTGCCGTGCTAAGTGATAAAAATGAGCTAGTGCCCACAAGGACTGTCACAGGGTGGAGAACGTGTATCGACTATATGAAACTAAACAAAGCAACAAGAAAAGATCACTACCCTCTACCTTTTCTTGATGAAGTCCTCAAACGCCTAGCCCATCAAAAGTTTATCTGTTACCTTAATGGTTATTCCGGGTTCTATAAAATCCCTATACACCCGGAAGACCAAGAAAAAACAACTTTTACTTGTCCCTTTGGAACCTATGCTTTCAGAAGAATGCCTTTCAGGCTGTGCAACACACCCACTACCTTCCAAAGGTGCATGTCTACTATTTTTGCAGGGTTAACCGAGACCATAATGGAAGTATTCATGGACGACTTTTCAGTCTACGAAGATTCTTTTGACAACTGTCTACTCAACCTTGGACAAGTCTTACAAAGATGCGAGGAAATGAACCTTATCCTAAATTGGAAAAAATGCCACTTTATGGTAACTGAAGGTGTCGTCCTCGGACATAGAGTGAGTGAAAGAGGGATTGAGGTAGACAAGGCAAAAATTGATGTCATCTCGAAACTGTCGCCGCCAAAAGACGTAAAAGGAGTACGAGCATTCTTGGGTCATGTTGGGTTTTATCGAAAATTCATTAAAGATTTCTCGAAAGTAGTAAAACCCATGACCCACTTATTGACCAAGGACACCGAGTTCAATTTTGACCAAGAATGCTTACAAAGCTTCACAACCTTAAAGAACGCTCTAGTCTCTGCGCCCATTCTGAGAGCACCTGACGGGTCACAACCATTCGAAATAATGTGTGACGCTAGAGACTATGCTATAAGAGCGGTGTTAGGGCAAAGAATTGACAAAAATCCTTATGTAATATACTATGCGTCCAAGACACTTAATGAAGCGCAAAAGAACTACACCAATATAGAAAAGGAGTTCTTAGATGTCATCTATGCGTTTGAGAAATTTTGCTCCTACCTGATCGGATCAAAGGTGACCACTCCGACATACGATATCTAATTCATAAGCAAGACGCGAAACCCAGACTTATCCGCTGGGTGTTGATGCTTCAGGAATTTGATTTGGAAATCAAAGACAAAAGTGGAGTGGAAAACGTCATCGTTGATCATCTCAGCCACATTGAAGTCAAGGATGATGATAAAGTACCTATCTGAGACTCCCTCCCTGATGACCAACTTATGAAAATTACCACCGGATTCCCCTAGTATGCCGACATAGTGAACTATCTAGCTACATGAATCATCCACCCTTCCGCCTCTCACCATGAAAAAAATAAATTCCTCCATGATGTTAAGCAATACTACTGGGATGAACCTTATCTCTTTCGTCTATGTGCATACAGACTTTTCCGTCGCTACCTACCTGAAGAAGAGATTACTCCTGTCTTAGAACATTGTCATTTCGGCCCCACTGGGGGACACATGAGTTCGAAAAAGATCACTCTAAAAGTTCTACAATCGGGTTTCTTTTGGCCAACAATAGCAAGAGATTCCCATGATTTTGTAAGATCATGCAATAAATGTTAACTTTCTGGCGGTATAACTAAAAGGAATGAATTGCCTCTCACTATGTGGTAAGAAATCGAACTTTTCGATGTTTGGGGAATATACTACATGGGTCCCTTCCCCTCTTCATATGGATTTTCTTACATACTGGTCGTAGTGGATTATGCCTCGAAATGGGTAGAAGCTATACCCACAGTTTCCAGCAATTCAAAACCAGTCATTAAGATGTTTAAAGTTATCACTTTCCCCAGATTCAGAGTCCCCCGAACTGTCATATCTGATGGAGGGACCCATTTTATGGAACAAAGCTTCGAAGCCCTCCTAAAGAAATACAAAGTCAACCATAAAGTTTCCGCACCTTACCATCCACAAACTAGTGGTCATGTCGAAGTTTCGAATAGACATCTGAAGGCAATCTTAGAGAAAATCGTCAATAGACATCGTACCGACTGGTCCATCAAGCTTCCCGATGCCCTTTGGGCTTACCACACAGCTTATAAAACACTGATTGGAACAACCCCGTTCCATCTGGTATATGGGAAATCATGTCATCTTCCAATTGAACTGGAACATAAGGCCTGGTGGGCCATTAAACAACTGAATTTTGATTTTAAAAGCACTGGAGAAATAGACAACTTCAGTTGTAAGAACTAGAGGAGCTCAGAATGATAGCATACCAAAGTTCCAGGATCTACAAAGAACAAACCAAGATGTGGCACGATGGTCATCCCAAAAGAAAAGACATCGCTATTGGAGACAAAGTCCTTTTCAACTCCAGACTCAAAATGTTCCCCGGGAAACTTTGTACAAAGTGGTCCGGGCCTTTTACCATCAAGCACATATATTCGACTGGAGCCATCATAATTGTTGATGACAATGGTGGAGAGAGGACAGTCAATGGCCATAGAGTGAAGAAATATTATACTCCAGCTGACAAAATTCTGAGACAAACTATTGAGATCCGAGACCGCACAACATCACCATAACAAAATCAAAACTTCATCGAGCCAGCGACGTAAAACCCAGGCGCTACTTGGGAGGCAACCCAAGATCTGAGTATCACCATTTTTATTTTTGCTTCTTCATTTGATTTAGGTTTATCATCTTTAATCTAAAAATATAAAATTCACATAAACAACCAAAACAAACATAAACATATAAAAATCAAAAACCTAAACCATCTTAAACGGTTTTGAAACTGTTTGGAGCTAAACGGTCCCGAAACCGTTTGGAGCCGAAACAGTATCAAACTGTTTGGAGCCCAAACGGTCTCGAAACCGTTTGACTTTGGGAATTTGTAACGAAACCCCCAAATCCTATAAATATAACCCCACCCCTCCCCTTTTTCCTTCTTTCAAATCTTGAACTCTCTAAACCCTCGTGCGAGCACTGTTTCATTTCCTCCGATTCTCGCTCCCGCATAGCTCGCGACGTCAGTTCGTTCCGCCATCATCACCGACATCACCTTCGCTTCTGAGTGTCTTCACGACTTCCACACCATCGTTACCGCTATTCGTTGCCTCACCGTCGTCATCGTCACTCGCAGCATCAAGGTAGACCAGCGCCACCGCTATCACCGACACTTCCGTCATCACGCCACACTTTGTTTTTACCTTTGCCGACGCCTACGTCGCCGATGAGGTTCTCGTTTCTGTCGACACGTGCATCGCCTCCGTCATTCACCTTTTCCACCACTGACCGCTGCACCCCCGACATTCCACCTTCCTCGCGGTTTCGACTGTTTGGAGCCAAACGGTCTTGAAACCGTTTGGTCTTACAAACCGCTTGGATTCCGCTAAAACCTCAAAACATTAACATTTATTTTTTCTTTTAATAAGCTTGTTATCTTTACAAATTCAAATCCTTTTAACACACAATTTTCTGCTCATATTTCAGATATGGAAGCACCCGCAAAAGAAGCCACAGGAACCGAGGACACTCCCTTCTGGATAAGGGAGCAACTGATAGAAGACTGTGCCAAGCTCCAGAAGGTCATCGACATCTACCACACAACTGGACAGGTCCCCCTGAAAGTCAACCTGCTCGCGGTCATGAGTGAAATTGACCGCCTCAATAGGTGTCTATCCGAGGAGCCTGAGTAGGAAGTAGAAGACATTTCTTCAAGTGACGAAGGCTTAGAATACGAGCCAACCCCCGAGGAGGAATCCCCAACTACAAAGTCCAAGGGGAAAAGGAAGGCCCAACAAGCTGCCAAAGAACAACCTACGAAGAAATGGGTAAGGAAGCATGTCCACCCCATCATTGCTAGGGAACAAACCCTGGCAGGATACATCCCATCAACTGCTACCACCACCACCATTCTCGCTACCACCAATGCTCCTGTCTTCCTCGCCATAACCACTACCACACCACCACCAGAAAACCTATTCATACACACCCTCCCATCCATCGATAAAACCTTGAAACCAACAAAGTACATCTGTTCCAGCGTATTAAAAAAGTTAGTGATATACGATAGAATCCTCACCCTGCTCGATAACGCAAATCTCACAAGACTGTGTTTTGTCCCCGAGATCTCATATGTCGAGCCCACAACAGAATTCGTTACACATCTCAAAAAAGAATCTGTGGACATTATGGATAGAGCAAGGGACGGAGGTGACCGTAGGCTGGTCACCAAACTTTTTGTTAACAACGTTGTCATAACAGAAAATCTATTGAATGAAATCTTCATAGACAACTAGGAGTAGCTAAAAAAGGCCAAAGCTGTCAGCACAGAGAGCTCCACATTCAATAGACACAACTTCTGGAAATCCCTAATAGGGACCCCAAATTATGAGGCGAAGACCTGCAAGACCTATAATATTTACTCTGGGTTAGTGTGCACGCTTCACAAAATTATCACCGGTACGCTCTTCCCCAGAACAGAGGGCAGGAATGTTATCACCTCTGATCTTTTTATTCTCTGGTCCGTTCTACATGGGATGTCGGTCAACATTGGATGACACATGATATAAAAGTTTTCAACATACGCCCTAGGGAAAGAAATCTGCATGGGCAGACACATAACTTCCATTCTTAAATATCTCAAGATGGAAAGATTACTCCCCAGGTGCACACAGATCAAGGGCGACATCCTTACCAATGAGCAAACCTTGAAGAACTCTTACATTATCAAAGAAAAGGATGCCAAATTGCACTACATATTCTGCCCAACAGTAAAATCTTCCAGAACTCAGCTACCACTTTCGGAGCTCGCAGATTATGACAAGGAAACACTACTCTTCACTGACGAAGAGCTTACCAACATCCTAGCTTCGGTCAAAGTACAAGAGAAGAAAACCAAAGCGGGCCAGACAAAACTTAGTATCACTACCTCGACAGCTAGGGTAACAAAAATACCGGTAAAACGACCATCTAAGGCATGTTTACCATCACAACAACTGTCGGGGATGCCAACATCAAAGCTAAATCCTAAGACAGAATGCCCTCATCTTGAGGAACATATCGGTACCTCCTCATTAGAATCATTTATCATGAACCTAAATGTTGAACCCACCACACAACCATCCACTACTATCCAACCATCTACCACCCTCCCACCTTTCTCCACAACAATCCCAACAACAATTCCTTTCCCCACATCCACACCTCCATCCACATCTTCCACCTCAACCTTTTTCTCTTCGGGCATCCCATTCTCCACTCCAACACCCGCCTTCACCTCCTCCGCCCCCATCTCCACCCTTTTCCCCTCAACATTCTCAGTCCCACCATTCTCACTGGGAATGTCACCATTTTTTTCATCCGCCACCACCCTGACACCGCTGGTGACTCCATCTACAGTCACCACACAGTTTGCAGGACCGTTAATAGTGTCTCTTTCGCAAGGCACTACCACCTTTCCACCCCGACCCCAGCCATCCCACCCTTCCACATCTGGGGTCCCTTTTACAAATGTCGGTGACAAATTCGGACGTCAATTTGACACTATCCAAACCTCTTCACCGACCCTTCTAATATATTACAGTCTATTTTTTCTTGTATGCAGGGTCTAACTACACAGGTCGCCAAGATTGACGAGCAAAACCGTGCCTTACCAGACATCATCTCCAACATCCACCAACAGCAGGAAGCATCGGCCATGAAAGTCGAACGCATCGACGACCGCCTGCAACAACTGCCACAGTTAGTGCTTGGGGTGAAAAGCTAGCAAGACAATCTGGCCAAGCAAGTTGACATGATTTCTGCGCAAAATCAACCGTTTCCAGACACCTTGCGCAAGCTTAAGCAGCAACAAACTGCTTTAAGCACGCACTTGGATGACATCAACACCACCCTCATATAACTCAATAACCACCAAGAGGAGTCATCCAATAATTAAATCAACCAATTAAGAGCTCAAGTGACATACCTCTCTACACGACTCCTCTTCGCCGAGGCTCGTTATTCAGATCTTAAAGAAACTCACAATGCACTGCTTGAAACACATGAGCATGTGCAAGTGGCTTTCGACGAACTACAAGCACTCCACCGGCAGTGCAAGAAGCCTCCACCAAAGAAGACCACAGATAAGGTGGTAGACAAAGAAGATGATGAAGAAGAAGATGAAGATGATGATTCTGACTCCTCGGCTGAATCCAACAATAGGACCTCCTCAGACGATAAATCTGATGACCCAGACAATGCTGGGGAGGGCCCCAGCCGAGAAGCTACACCAGAACAACCGAAAGATCACCAAGAAGGTGATAAAGATCCCAAATCCCCTACTCACAATGACAACGTTAACATGTCATATGGGGATCAATTTCTTGACTATTCTGCATTGGGATCTATGGGGGAAACCACCAAAGAAGCAACTTTTGCCGAGTTCCAAAAATGTTTATTTGGAACCAGCATAAGCCAACCACAACCACAACACTATGCCCCAGAGAAATCTTCACCCCTTCCCCCAGAACAGGAAGAATTAGAAAGAGTCAGTTTAGATACAGATGAAGATCTCGACTCTGCTTCTGATTCAGAGAACGACAAAGATCTGCAACACTACATAGAAGATTTGGAGCAAACTTCTTCCCACCCTCTGTAAGAGCTTCCCCCGCCGCCACCTCTACCTCACAAGATGCACGATTTAGACATGGTGGTCATCTCTACCCTAGATGCTCAAGATATCTTCAACCTAAACACTATCGTAGATGATGCCAAAGAAGGGGGAGATGTTATCTACCAAAATACAAAGACTCAGCGCAAGTTGACACATGAAGACTTCCGCACCATCCTTTGACAATAGTCAGTGGTGAAGATGGCAATCTTCCGTGTCCTCCTTTCCAATTCCATCAAAATCTATAGAAGCTCTAAACGGCAGCAACCATTACTTAACACTTCACTTGCTCTGGCCATGAGTCTATTATATAAAGATTTATAAAACAAATTTATCGAGCAGTTGTAGAGGGGGATTGCCAGAAAGGCACGCTATATTATCGTGCCCTTTCAAGTTTCTGGCCACTTGCTGCTAATGATCGTGGACACTGCGACTCGAGACGCCAAGGTTTACAATTTTTGCGCCAGTGAACTAAAGGTCGGTATAATTAATTTTGATGGTATTGAAGCTGGGGAGGCCAGATGCATCCCTTTCTGGCTTCTGAAACTAATCTGGGCTGCATGCCCATCCCTTTGAAATGGTTGGAACCAACCCTGGTTCCAAATCATAAACCCACAAGTCCAAACATAAGAAGGATCCAGGGATTGCGCTTTCTATACTATACGCCACATCTAAGCGCTCAATCAACAAATCCATTTCAATGAGCTGGCCACAGAGGATTTTCATTCTCTATGAGGATGATACGCCATGGAGCTAATATGTGACAGAAGATTCTTCAAGGACCCAACTATGTCACGTGACGACGTCCCTCTCTACCTCTACTCAGCCATCCAACATCCTCAAAAACAACCATTCCGGTAAACAATAAAGGAGTTGGAGAAACAACAATCCGCCAAGGTCCCCGAGAAGAAGCAATGGGACCCTTACTCTTTTGATTTGGTGGATGATAAAGGGGACACCGAGTTGCTAACCGGGGCTACCATAAACAGACCATCTTCACAAAAGGTGCCCCTGTCTGCCATTACACCGACGTTCCCTAATTTTGACCTCAAAGCCTACAAAAGTCTTTCCGACAATGAACTTCGACTCATCATGTCTAGGCTTTACGCCGAGAAAGATGATCTCAATTTTTTAGCCAGAGATATTCTAGTTATGGCAGATGTGCTACGTGAAAATATACAGTTCAAAGGGTCTCTATCTGTGAGTTTGATGGCCGCCTATTAATATCTCCTCGGACAGAATCACCCTACAATCTATATGGCATCAGCATATATGAAGGATGATCTCCTAAAGCTAAAGAACTTCGGAACAACTGAGGCACTCATTTCTTTCCTCCAACATACGACTCCGAAGTTTATCATGCTTCCTTTCCTTCATTCAGAACACTGGATGTTAATGGCGACAAATCTCCATGACGAAACAACAATCATATATAACAGTTCCGATAGCCAGTACAATCCAGATCAGCAACAGTATACAACAAAACCAAGAACGCCCAAAGAGGAGGTGGCTAAGGAGTGTGTTGATCAACTACATGACCTTCTCAGCAAGAACACACGGGCATACAGTAAAGAACACTTTCATCGCCCTGCCTTCAGCCACAAATGTCCCCAACAGCTCCGAGAGTCAAACAACTGTGGTTTCCACGTCCTCTATTGGATGTACACCATCATGGTCCTTGGATGACCAGTAGAGGACATGACATATGTGGATTACCACGCTCTACGTGGAAAGTTCACAACTAATCTTCTCCAAATGCCTAGAGCTAATAAAGGACTAACAGAAGCCTAATGCCCTTGTCCTTGTACTTCTCAACCTATCACTTTGACACTCTAAGGACAGAGTGAGTGATAAGTTAGGGGGGGAGTACACTGGACAAGGGTGAGGTATCATTTTTAAAATCCTTCCCTCTCTACCTTCTCTTTCAATTCTGTACAAAATATTTAGCTTTCTTCACACATTTTGATTTTTTTAAATTAATTCCTCTATTAAAATAAATCCTACACATAAGAATAACATCCCTCTTAGAAAATATCATCCCCAGCTAAATTTAGAATCCAGCTAGTCCTCAAAAGCAATAACAAGAATAGCATATAGGCATGTAATGGCGAATTAATAAATTACCTTCACACTAGATTTTCATGCCCTTGCTTCAATTCTACATTTGACTCTCCACAGGTCAACACCAGGGCCAAAACAAGACAAACACTCTCAAGGACATGAGGGAGATCAGGCGACATCCAAATCAATAAACCTCGCAAGTGGACCACCAAGTAGAAACCAAATAAGTGCATGTCGAGAAACTCTAAGAACAGCTTTCTTCTCTTTAATAAAAGAGGCTTGGCCGCCCAATCAAAACCCCTAAAATCCCAAATCCTAAGCATGTGAGTCTACAAATAAAAGCCAGAGTGTTAAATAAAAATATGAGAGTTGTGCCACGCATAAGGATCTATATGAAGAACCAATAAAGGTCTCACCCGGCTGGTACATTCAGTTGCCCTCACAAAGGCAGATGTGTCGTGCTCGGTAGTGGGACCCTAAGGTATCCAAATATATGAAAAGGTTGATAAAGGACTCGCCCGGCCGGTACATTCAGCTACCCTCACAAAGGCATATGTATCGTGCCCGGTAGTGAGATCCTAAATGCATAGACAAACCCTCCCCCACTTGAAGGGGGAGTTACACAACAAGCCTTTAACCAACCTTCATACCCACTCTAGCTTCCGACAGGACTTTCAGAGAAGTATAAAACTGATTAGAGTCGACGACATGCACAGAATAAAATCAAGAAAAAAAAGGTGGTCCCAATGCAAGCTACGTGATATGGAAGAAACCTGAGACCCAAGCAATTCTCAACACCTGAGAGAGTTAGGGCAGGTAAAATCTCTAATACAACCTTAGGAGATCTCTAGTTTAGAATTGAAGCAAGAGTATGGAAATCTTAACTAAATAAAATCGCCTCGCCACTACATGTCTTAGCTCTATCTATCTTGAGGACAAGCTAGACTCTAAGTTAGGGGGGTGATAACCTCCCATTTTAAGATGTTATCTTATTAATTTTTCTCAGTGTTCCATACTCTTTCTTAAATAAATTAGACATAATCTTTAATTTTCCACTCTTTTGTAAATATGTCATTAGCCTAACTATTCCCCTTTTATTTCTTACAGAAAAGTACAAAAAAAACTACAAAAGCCCCAAACGGTCCCAAGACCGAATGGACACCAAACGGTCCCAAGACCGAATGGAGAGCAACCGGTCCCAAGACCGAATGGAGTGCAACTGGTCCCAAGACCGCATAAAGTTACATGGTCCCAAGACCGGATAAAGGCAAATGGTTTCAAGACTGTAAGGACTCAAACAGTTTCCAGACTGGGAGAGTCCAAATGGTTTCAAAATTGAGAGAGTCCAAACGGTTTCGAAACCGAGAGAGTCCAAACGGTCTCAGAACCCAAACGGTCTTCATGACCATTTGGCCCAAAATCGCCCAAACCGTTTGGACTTCACTCAAAGCCTATAAATAAGACCCCAAGGGTCCTCACAAAGTATCAAGTTTTCAGACGTCCAAAGGCTGCCTCTGTTGTTCCAAAGCTATTGCATCCTTCATCCACTGCCCTGAGGCTATCGGTTTGAGATCCACACTCCATCCAGAAGCTGCTTTCTCTCTCATCGCCAAAGAAGGTGGGATGAGGAGGATTCATCATCAAGCAACCTACGAAGTGTGAAGATCATTGCTCTCTATCTCCAAGGGGTCGACCTTTCTCTCTCCTTCGTGGAGATGATGTTCTCTCTCTTTCTTCTCGCCTCCTCTTTTATCCTTTCCATGAGCGAGTAGTCTTATACACTAGGGTGCAGGGAGTAGCCCCACTACCCATGTTTTCATTTCGTGCAATGTAATCCATAAGTTTGCAATAGAGATATACTTTCTTTTCAGTTCAACATCAATCGTTTAAATGAATGTTTGTTGCTTGATCACCAACTTGTGTTACCTTTTATCTTTTAGTATGAATTGTCAACGTTTGTACTATTAGATTTGAATCTCGATTGAATATTGGTTCTTGATGCATGTAGCCACCATGCATCTATTTCGATGTCTAGGAGTGTTTTCCAAGAAGTGGAGTAAACTCACTTCCATCGTTGTACTTTCATACTATGAAATGGAATCAGTTGACGTATGAAAGTACAACCTTGATAAGTCGAGGAACACACTTTGCGAAGGGAATGATGCAAAGTAAGTGACCATTCATTTGGGGATGGCTGGCATTGCAACATTCCCACACTTCTCGTAGTTAGTTCTCCGAAAGGAAGCTAAATCTACAAAGATACTAACTGTTTAGACTCTTATTGTAGGTTATGTTTTTATGTTGCATGTTTTGATCCATGCGTAGTGGTGGTGAAAGCCGATCACATCCTAGTGGTTTCTTAACATTGTTTACAACCTTAAATTTACTTTCTTGCTTTTGTTTTACTTGCACTTAGTTTAATCAATCAAATCAACTCTTTGATCTAAATACCAACTGTTAAGGAGCTAAATGAAATTCTAACATTTTCTATCTTGTTGATCCTAACAAGACCATTGTCCTGTGGATTCGACCCTTAACTATACTACAATATGGCTTCCACGTATCCTGGCATATGTGGGTGGAGTTTTAATCTAGTATAAGCAAGGCTAAACCTAAAGATTCACTATCTTTAGGATTTTTAGTGGTGCATGCAATTCCACGCGAGTGGAAGCTCCATCAATTATTAATCCAATAATGGATATAAAAGAAAAGAAAAGAAGAAAAGTTCAAATAATAGAGAAGGATAAAAGATAATGGATTTTTAAGTAATGCATTTATGAGAAATGTATATAAATCTCTAGAAAGTGGAATTTATGGCCACATTTGATTAGATTTCATTTACAAATGATTACTAATGGAAAGGATAGTCAAAATAAAGAAAATAGGAAAAGAGGAAAAGAGAAAATATATGTTTTAATGCATAAAATATGCCTTATAAGTCTTTGATTTGCATATGAATAAAAAGGGGTTTTCCTTCCTCTTTTTGGATTCAAACTTCGTACAATGGTATATTAAGTCTTTATAGACTTTCCCTTAAAATTTGGGGTTAAAAGGGTACACGGTTTGAGAGATATTGATTTTACAAAAATCCTAAAGTGTGGGCATTATAAAAGGAAAGTGTTAAATGTCACAATTTTGTTTTCTACTAGGATTTTATTTGATAATGCACGTGGCACGGAAGTCGTTGATCTTAAATCCAACGACATCTACATCATCACCCACCTTGCGCCAAGATGGGAAACTAGGCAGTAGTGCAGGGGAATTTTCGAGGGTGATTTCCTCGCAGCCTAGTGCGCGAGAGAGTTGGGAAAGCATCCCAACGAGTTCGGGAGCAAAATCCGCACCTAGACATCCTAGATCTTACCTAGTTTGGAAACATGTAGAGGATATGCCGAATCTATAGGCTCCTAGGCGGCTACCCCTATACCCATACTCTATATAAGGGCAAACGAGACCAAGGAAAGGATACCATCACGTTCGCAAGAGTCCTTGGAGTCTAACCCATGTTTTACCAGCCTCTACTTTCCTAGAGATCTTTCTCTTCTCTGCTCTCTTGCTCCTATATGCTTCCAGCCAATGGGGCTGGTGTTCTGCTCTGTTTGTACCAGCTCAGACCAAATCAAAACCAGCATTGGCTTCGGAAGGGCCAGGCAAAGGCGGGCACATCTTTGCCTGCTCCTCCGGCGCCCCCAAACAAGAGGTCACCCCCCAGTCGACCAAGCGGGTGCCTGGTTCGCGAATTGAATGAATAACAGAGGTAGAAGACAGTGGAGCCAGACTCAGGTCTCAGGTTAGGTGGATCTGAAGGAGGATCTGTGAGCCAATTGCTGGAAAATAGAATAAGGGAGCAAAGAATGACGTGGTGCTCTGTGATTCGTTTGAAGGTAATTATTTTAGAAAATTTATATCTAATGATCGATAACTCGGAATCAGACATGTTATATATGAATCTTACTCAAAATAATACAAGGAATCCAATAACAATACTAGTATAGACTAGTTTTGATTCTAGTTCTAAAAGTGTAATATGAATAAGAAATCCTAGTTTTAATGTTAGGGGATCTAGCAAATTGATGTGCATGGTTTAAAGGGATATTAACCCGTTGTTAATAAAAAGGGCAAATTAGACCAAAAAGGATGATCTTTATGCCTAGTTGGTTTAATTTAGGGATTCCATGTACATGAATATGCTTTAATGGGCATTGAAACCCTAATGTTAGTAATTAAGATTCTTAATGACTTTAATTGATCAAATTCATGTATAAAGCTGAGATATGATGGTTCTAAGCTATTTTTAGTATAAAAGTTCCTAATTGTGGATAAATACCCCTAATATGGTTATTAGGGTTTTCTAATGGATAAATGTGGAATTAGGGATAAATAGAGTTCATATATGAATTGAACTATAAGAAATATGGGCTGTCAATTCGAAAGAAACCAAAGATGATAATTGGCCTTAATGATCGTGTCATAACTTAAAAGGATAAAGATGGTAGTTTTAGTGTAAAAGAGTTATATTAGACTTAATTGTCATTCAAGGAGTGGGCTACCTATGGGTAGTGCCATGCGACTCAACCCTAGAAATTGATTCACCTATTAGGTAGGATCATGAGGGGTTTAATGGGGTTCTACCATAAGGAAGGTAGCATCCAGGTCCACTACAGGGACATCACATAGGCTAGGGTATGTATGGATTGATCAGTTATGCTTAAAATGTAAAGTTGTTTGTTAAATCCTAATTGGTTGCAATATGTTGTTATAGTTAATTGCACAATTATTGTTTCCCCCACATACCGACATATTCATTCATGCTTATCGACATTTTATTTTTCGACGTTTTAGGTGAAACATTGAAAAGAACAAATAGTAAAGTGGCATATTGTGAAAATAAGAAATAAAGTGCAAGGAGGATTAGTTAGAGTAGATTCCAGTCATGGATATAAGTTAGATATCCAAGTTTTTAAAAGGTATGCAAAGTTTTATTTTATTCCATCTTTTCAGTATAGTTTTGGTAGAATTTAGTAATTATTATTGATTATTTGTCAAACCATTGATCATGTTAATTGGGATAACGACTCTGACCTTTTGGTCTCCTTTAATTGGGGGTTACCGGGAGGCGGGGTCATTACATTTGGTATCAGAGCATTGGTTCCTCATTTAATCTTTAGTAATTATTGAATTTTACAAACTCTGTAGAACCCAAGGGAGTTATTAGAGGATTTTCCGAAAGACAGAGGTGTCTAGAAAAGGATCACATCTGGGGGCTAGCAATATTTTCCTCCACACCGCTAGTGGGAATATGAGGACTCCTGGATCTGTGTGACTGCCTGGATAATTTTTTAGGATCTGACTCGAAATAAGATACCTTTAGGACTCTCTCATATATTTTCATCCTTTCTCAACCCTAATTTTGTTAATATTTTAAGGTTTAGGGGTTTTCTCTCTCTTCCCCACCCTCTTGAGGTCAGGGTATGTATAATAAGGTTAAGGAATCCTCCATTGAATAAATTAAAAGCATGTTAATAAGATTTCATGGACATAAGCTTAATAGTTTAAGTGTAAACTAAAGATTAGTTGTATGCTTAGGTCGTATGACGTGTTGTCATGCCCTCAGGAGAGACATGAGGTTAGACCTTCTTGTCAGGAGGATGAGTAGAGAGAGTTAGTCTTGGAGGTAGAGACCTTCATTATAGGTAGAGACCTGGCACATCTTATGGGGATGATGCTAACCCAAACCCTAAGTAGTGGTTAGAGAGAGAGATGTCATGATGTGAGGGAAGTTTTGAATCCCTATGATAGTTTGAGCTATGTGAGGTTGGTTGGCTTAGGGTCATTTGGACGACCCAACCTGGGAAAGGGTCGAGCATGTTGGGGTGAAGTATAACTCCTTCATTGACGAGGTTAGTGATGACCCAATAGAAACCCTATGGGCTTATATGAGCATGGAAGAGTATGCACCTAGAGTACGTGAGTAGTACGTGTAGTAGGTTAAGACCCATGCCAGAAAGGCATGTTGGATAGCTTATGAGATAAGCATAAAGAGCTAGGTATAATCTTGAGAAAACATAGGTTTGATCGATCATCGGTTTCACCCATGTAGGTGTATGCATGTGAGCTTGGTCCACCTTCATGGAGAACCCCCAGTGGTAAGGTTGTTTGTAGGGTTAGCTCTAGAGAGTGAGAACAAGACCCGAGCAAGAAGGATGGAAGCTTAGACTTTGGGATATGAGGAACCCTGAGAAGTTGCATATGTTACGACCTAAGTGGATTGTTGTGGTTGCCTCGTGCATGGTCCTTGTGGTTCTTGGTTGCCTTTAGAGGAACTAAACCCTAAAAGAAGGATGAGGTTGCTGGTACCTATGTGCAGACGATATAGATGCTTACCTTCTAGGGATAGGAAGAAGAGTTCCTTAAATCCTAAGGAGGTTTAGTAACAAGTTGTGAGGCCTTATACCTAGTTGGTTGTCCTTGAGGAGGACTCAACTCTGAGGTGTTGCTTGAGTAGAAGGATAATAGGAAGTACATGCCATACCTTGTACATGCTTGGTTCGTGGTGAAAAGGTTGAGCAGGCAGTTGGACATCAGAAAAGTGAACCTAGGGTTCCTAGACCTAAGAGGGGATGTGGTGTACCTAATGCTAATGAAGAGATTTTAGTTTCTATAGATTCGAGCATGGCACTCATCATGATCAGAGGAAAAGGGAAACCCCTTAAGATTAAGGTATGTTTGATGAACCCCTCACATCTAAGTTGGTGACATGGACATGTATGTTTTTGGTCCAATGTTGAGGATTGAGAACAAGCATGATCTATCATGGAGACCTAGCATGGTTTAGTAGGTAGTCTGCTTGTTAGCTACGTGCCTTAGTATCTTGCTAGGGCTAAGCATGCTCATGTTGATGTAAACCCTAGACATAAGGACATTTGTGACATTTGCTTCTATCAAGTGATAGTTTCTTTCTATCGTGGGAGAGGGACCCTTCTATAGGGTATATGCCAACTTTTGTTGGGTGAAGTAACCGAAAGAGGTCCCATAGAATCTTGAGAAGCTTAGTGGAGAGTGCATAGTATGAGAACGAACCTATAGACCCATAGATGATCATCTCTAAGTGCATGGGGATGGGGCCTGACTAAGGCAGGTAGATCGCCATGACCCCTATGAAAGGATGTAAGTCAAACCATGAATGCTGAGAGAGATGATGGAGACTTGGGTATGGTTTCAAGTTGGATACGAACTATGTTAGAATCCTAAGTCTATCCTAGGGTCAGGTGGGGATAAGACCGATGGGAGTAGGAGTTGCCTAATTCCCTAGTTGCACATGACCATAGGGTCGGGAGGTAACAACTATCATTGTCTAAGGGCCATGGATTAGGAGAATGATCACCTTCATGAACTCATGGTACCCAAAGGGTAGATGAGGAAGGCACTCTCTGGATGCATAAGGGAAGAGGGATGACCCCAAAAGTGCCGGCACCCTACAGACCTAGAGGAGATGACCAAGGATTGTGTGTGGACCCAAGTGGGTTCGAGATCAATTTTCCATGGAAGTAACTTTGATATCAAGATGTTCGTGACGTAGAGATATATGTTGCACATTTCAACTTAGATTTGAAGGTGTATTGGCAATGTGGGATGTACCATCTCTACTCTTGGAACAGGAAGAACTTTGTGTTTGGACGGCCGCTAAATGCTTATTTCCTCTTGTTATGGGAGTGAGAGATGGGACAATAAGCATACCATACACCAGGGATAAAGATGTTGTGAGTGGAAACGTTGCTATGAGGTATGAGGATAGAGGTAATAACATACCCTTGTGGAGTGTATGATATGTGAATGGTTTACAAACATCAAGAGAACTAAGGTAGTCATCTTATGAGGATGTTTTTATCATGAGATATGTGGGATTTGCGAGTTGTACAAGGTTGAGTTTGATAACCAAGAAGATGATCCCTAAGTTTTCTTATTCAAGGTAGACCTAAAAGTCCAGGATGAGATGATAAGTGGAATACATGGAGGTGTATGTCTTCAACATTACCTAATACATAAGGATGTGAGGTGGTAATGGATGCTCTTATTGAGGTGCAGTTGCCTAGTCTAGCTAGTGGAAAGGCTGGGAGAGGTGGTTAGGTGAACCCTAAGTTTGTGAGATATGTTTGGCTAACACTCTAATGTAACGAGATCGTTGATCAAGTTAGTAATTGTTTGGTTAGCCAGCCTAGGCCTTGATATAATAAAAGGATGGTTGTAGAACCTTAGATGCACTTCTCTGGAAAAGAAGGTGATGAAACCCCGACTAGAGTGTTTTAGGGTTTCTGAGGAATCAACCTTAAGGAATCACGACATACAGGAGATCATGATTTTAAGTTCATCGTACAGCGTGGTACTACTAAGATGATAAGTGGTAGTAGTACTTTGGATGCCTAAGAAGTGTACGGAGTTGCATGCGGCCTGTCGCCATGCATGTCAGGAGATGAAGGATGAACACCAGTAACCCAGTGAGATGATATAGAGGATAAAGAGTCCCTGAGAGGGAAAGGGAGTTCATCACTATGGATGTTGCGGTAAGTCTCCCATGGACCGAGGAAGGTGAAGATGCAATATGGGTTATGGTAAGATCGCTTTACCTAGATGACATAATCTAAGAGAGAGTATTGTTGGGAGACAGATCTGGTTGAACTACATGTAAGAGAGATGGTTCAACTATACCATGATACAAGTTCAAAGGCTCTTGAGAATGACCTAAAGATTCACTTCCATGAGGTGGAAGTAGATACATGAAGAACTCAATGTTAGTACAACTTATCACCCCTAACTGATGTTAGCATGATCTAGACTAGAGGGTTTTATGAGAGCATGTGTGCTCATTCAGTGTGATATATTGGGACAGTTCTCGTCCTATGAAAGTTGTGATGATAGCCACCATAGTCAGTATCAGTATATAAGAAGCTCTATACGGGAGGTTGTGTCAGTCACTGCTTCATTAAAATGATGTTGGTGAAGGGACCTCGCGAAGGTAAAAAAAAAGGACCACAGTGTGTGCAGATGAAGTCACTTTGATCATGCGATGGCTGAAAGAGAGCCCAGGGGAGACATGAGTCGTGAGCTGATGCAAAGCAGACTGACATACAGTTCACTGTGGGAGAATATGCGATATGCAAATTTGACCCCTCTGAGCTATAGCTGAGAAATCAGAGTCCCCGATACATGGGTCCATTTGAGATGGATTGGTGGATATGCTTGTGTATAGCCTTACCCCTTATGATAATGTGATGTGTGATGAGTTCCATGTGTCCAATTTAGAGCACTATGTGAGGTACCTGAGCCATGTGCTGAGCAATGAACCTAGTGAGCCCCAAGGGAGGCTGAAATGTCCTGAGTCACCTATGAGGATTCTAGATGCCAAGGTGAAAGAACTCAGAGAAAAGAATATGTGATGATAAAGGTTCTTTGGAAGCACCATGGATAGGGAAAAGCCACATAGGGGGCCAATGATGGACATAGAAAAGTCTTATTCTAAATTGTTTGTATGCTTGATGGAATTTTGAGGACAAAATTCTTATAAGAGGGGAAGGATGTTACAACCTCAATTTTTCCATGTGTTATAATTAAAATGTAATATTTTAGGAATATGGACTTGCATTGAAAAGGTTGCATGCTTTGTTTCAAAGGGTGGGCTTCTTTACAAAATATCCCCTTTGATAGGAATTTCATGATTTCTACTGTATTATTAATCCAATAATGGATATAAAAGAAACAAAAAGAAGAAAAGTTCAAATAATAGAGAAAGATAAAAGATAATGGATTTTTAAGTAATGCATTTATGATAAATGTATAGAAATCTCTAGAAAGTGGCATTGATGGCCACAATTGATTAGATTTCGTTTACAAATGATTACTAATGGAAAGGATAGTCAAAATAAAGAAAATAGGAAAAGAGGAAAGAGAAAATATATGTTTTAATGCATGAAATATGCTTTATAAGTCTTTGACTTGCATATGAAGAAAAAGGGGTTTTCCTTTCTCTTTTTGGACTCAAACTTCGTACAATGGTAGATTAAGTCTTTATAGACTTTTCCTTAAAATTTGGGGTTAAAAGGTTACACAGTTTGAGAGATATTGATTTTACACAAATCCAAAAAGTGTGGGCATTATAAAAGGAAAGTGTTAAATGTCACAATTTTGTTTTCTACTGGGATTTTATTTGATAATGTGCATGGCATAGAAGCCATTGATCTTAAATCCAATGACATCTGCATCATCACCCACCTTGCACCAGGATTGGAAACTAGGCAGTAGTGCAGGGGAATTTTCAAGGGCAATTTCCTCGTAGCCTATTGAGCGAGAGAGTTGGGAAAGCGTCCCAATGAGTTTAGGAGCAAAATCCGCACCTAGACATCCTAGATCTTACCCAGTTTGGAAACGTGTAGAGGATATGCCCAATCTGCAGGCTTCCAGGTGGCTACCCCTATACCCATACTCTATATAAGGGCAAACGAGACCAAGGAAAGGATACCATCACGTTCGCAAGACTCCTTAGAGTCTAACCCATGTTTTACCAACTTCTAATTTCCCAGAGATCTTGCTCTTCTCCTCTCTCTTTCTCCTGTACGTTGCCAGCCAATGGGGATGGTGTTCTGCTCTGTACGTACCAGCTTGGACCAAATCAAAACCGACATTGGCTTTGGAAGGGCCAGGCGAAGGCAGGCGTGTCTTTTCCTGCTTCTCCGACACCCCCAAACAAGAGGTCAACCCCCCCCCCCCCCGTTGACCAAGGGGGTGCCTGGTTCGCGAATTGAACCATGAATAGAGGTAGAATATGGTGGAGCCGGACCTGGGTTGTGGCATCCAACTCACAAAAACAAGATTAACTTAAGCGGAAGTGAATTATTTGTAGCGGATTACTGAAAATTACTGAAAATTAAAACTTTTTGCAAAGAGATCCATACATAGGAAATCTTTCCCAACAAGAACCATTGTATAACAATTACATTCTGGTTCAAACATACATAACATGTACCATCTCTTTTCAGAGACTACATCATCAACTATCTTATAAACATTATATATAGACAGTATACGAATCTCGAGGCATCAAGCCAAAACCTCATATTGATTCACCAAAAACACTGACTAAAAACTCTGAGGACCCGAGAGTATAGAGATGACACATAGGACTTTCTAACTACATAACTTGACAGACAATATCTCCACCTGAGATCCCACTGTTGACCCTACTGCTACTGCTGCTGTCCATACCTTGCAATGGGATTCTACCTCTTTGTCTGCGTCCACCTAAAAATTTAGATCCCACGAGGGTGAGACAATTGTAAATTGCCCCAGTGGGAGATATAACTCTCCACCAAAACATTGTTATAGCAGTTTATTAAAATAAACTGAGCAGAAGGATTTATATATATTTAATCAACAACAGGTAAATCACTTGTATGAACAAAGTGAAGTAATCTCCTTTTTTAAGGATAACATTTTATCTACTCATGGTAGACTCATAGTTCATCCATCTACTTGTAATGAATACAACATATATGAATAACATCAATGAATTATAGATATATAACAGAATGTAACATCAGCCAATGATTTTCCGTATTCAATTCTTAAGAAAACATGCTATACGGCTGATTTCATTTTACAAACACACTTATGCCCTGAGGAGATGAGGTATACCGCTCATACTCCAACTGACCACTGCGAAGTCAAAATTGGTACCATACATAGGTCAATGGAAGAGCCGGATTCCCATGACCTCCCACATCTCGGTCAGCGCGAGATCACATGCAGGACATCTTGTTTCTCTGTTAAATATAGCTTTCCAGTGTATACTGGTAACTTCGCTATCAGAGTTGCAGTGGTGTGCTGCACTCTCTTCGCGATCATGAGATTTCATGTTTATCTCCACCAATCCGGCATTAACATTATTGGGATATGTGTACGACATCTAACCCAATCATCGGGAGATTCATGATACATCCATCCCGGTACATATAATGAAGGATTGAGAGATTTAATGTTTATCTCACATCAATTCCTCTATTAGGGCGTAAGGATATTCACACCCATAACCCCCACATACTCAAAAGTATGCCCTATGGGTTTTGTCGCGGAGCACCCGTTTCACCATCACCAATTTGCTGACGATGATGGATCTATGGTCAGGTCTCTGCATGATATGATTTCACTTTATTAAATTAAGTACATTAGCATATTCTTTTAGCATCGGTCAAGTTCTCAAACATAACTTATTACAACAATGCTATAAAGAGATGTACTACTTTCATCAGATATTTATCAGTCTTTCAAAGACCTTGGGAACTCAGTCCCTCATTTCAAAACTGGGAATTCTCATCCCTTCACATTCTCATCACCATAATCATATGGTTTTGGGTATTCAAACCCTTAACTCATCATTGAGCATTATTACACCTTTTTTAGGTAACTATCACCTTCAGGTCATCTGACCAAGGCATTCATGATACTTGTTACACAAGCATCACACCTGGCTCACAAGGCCACAAAATATCTTGTTATCTTTTTCTAGGCAACAACTTACTCATGTGACTTATAAAAGTCCATGCACATTGCTACTTTTATCAAGCAACAACAACATCAAGGCACAAAAGGCCAAACATTTATTATATAAATATCATAGCTCAAATCTAGCTATGTTCATCATCTCATCATACATGCATGGTTATTAGGCATGATAACAATCATACAAGATATCACATCATGTGATACACTAGTAACACCATTATTCCTTTCCCAGGAGTTAGGGTTTACTATCAAATAGGGCTTTCATTCCCTTTACCCAAAATTAGGGTTAGGGTTCCCCATTTCTCATTAATTAGGGTTTCATGATTACATTACCTATCCAACCCTTAATTCATTATTCTATATCTCTGGGGTATTCAAAGATATCATAACTAATTATTCAAGATCATTATTCTCAACAATTCAAGGAATGAGTTCATTTCTCATCCTCATCATGGTATGACTACATCATACTCATCTTTTGGGCTTAACCCCATTCTCAAGGTATATTAATTAACACTCATCAAAGTGCAACAACTCATTACATTTCATTGTAATAGTTGCATAACACACTTCATATGTTTCTTACCCAATTATATTGGATTTGAAGTATATCAAGGTATATAAACCATGGGGTGCTGAATGTGATAACTATCATATCATGATGTATCACTTTCTCATCATTTCAAACTCTCTTTAGTTAACCAACTTATCTTGTATTAAGGTATTTCCCTCTTAATACATTCCATTACTAAACTCTCACCTTTAGCATATAATACATAGGCCACACATTAGAATTGTCCAACTATCTTTAATGATATGGACTTGTCAAATGATAAAGACATTTCTTACAATTAGGTTGCATATAATCAACCACATGAAATGTTTCACCTTTATAAGGTCATTCCCTCTATCTCATCATTAGGGTTTCCTTACACCCTTACTTAAAATTAAGATTATGATTCATTGTCATATCGCCCAGGATTAGGGCTTTATATATTATGACTTCACATTAGAGTCTCATATTCCTTCACCCTTCTTAGGGCCTCTCATCACAACATAGTATTAGTTCATCATGTGGTGTTAATTCTTAGTCAGGGTCTCACATGGAATCACCCTCAACTAGGGTTTCACATGGAATCACCCTCAACTAGGGTTTCACATGGAATCACCCTCAACTAGGGTTTCACATGGAATCACCCTCAACTAGGGTTTCACATGGATTCACCCTCAACTTAGGGTTTCTCATGGATTCACCCTCAACTAGGGTTTTACATGTAATTACATGGCATCACCCTAAGTTTGATTCTCATATCACATCATCACATCAATGTTCCATATACCTCATTCTAACTTAGGGTTTCTCATAACATAATCCTAGAATAGGATTTTACATGGAATCATCCTTAACTAGGATTTCCACCATAGTTACCCACAGTTTGGGTCTACAATTCATCTCCATTAGGATTTCATTCAATTATCCATAATTAAAGATTCACTATTCATCCCAATTAGGGATTTACATCTCATTTCCATAAATTGGAGTTTCACACATAATTACCCTGGATTAGGGTTACATCCTTACCCTGGATTAGGGTTTCATTCAGAATTGCCCTCAATTAGGGTTAGAACTCAATAGCCCTGTCAATTAGGGTTTATGTTCATGATTAGGGTTTCATGATATCTCTACTTAAGGATCATACCCTTAATCACCACATGAATCATATTCATGTATGAATTTATTTTAACATCCTCTCAACTTGATTAGGTCATATCAACCCTTCAATCAAGTACATACAACTATGATTAACATAGTGTACCAAGTCATTGATCCTATAAGCAATTAGGGTTCATCCCTTAATTGGCACTAATCACTTAGGTACTATTAGGGTTTCAACCTTTGTACCTTCATTGATTATCATTACTAATCATCATTGGATCAATGGATCATTCATCATCTTAATTCTCAAGAGACTCAATCACATTGGACCTTCATTACATAAGGTACCCAATTGAATTGATCAATTGAATCTTTAATTACAATAGGTGTCCAAGTGGATCAGCCCATTGAATCCTCAATCAACCTTGACTACTTGAACCCCAAATGGTCTTGGTCTTTCAAAGCTCAAACAGTTTGAAACCATTTGGTAAAGGTGCACACTCTAGACCGTTTGTTAAAGCAAGTAGGTGAAGACCGTTTTACCAAGTTTGACTTTTGAAACCGCATGGGCACAAACGGTTTGGGATCGTTTGGTCCCAAATGGTCTTGAGACCGTTTGGTCCAAACCTCCTCAAAACCGCATGGACCAAAGATGGTCTCAACTACACCAATCGGTTTAGGGTTCTCAATATGGATTCCTTCAATCATTGAATTCATGGAACCAATCATCAATTGGACCTATCCTCATACTTCAATTGAGTTAAATAGGTCAACCTTCAACTGATTTGACCCTCAATTGACCTTCAATTAGTCCTCAATTAGGGTTTGAATCAATTGAATTAGGGTTTGGAATCGATGATCCTTCAACACTAATCAATGCAAGATTAGTTATTTTGAAACCATTGAACCATCATCCAAATTGAACATGACCTGACCCCAAACGGTCTTGAGGTCATTTGGATGACCTCCAAACGGTCTTGAGATCGTTTGCCCATCACATCATCAAAATCCAAGTCAACCAATTAGGGTTTGGATCATTGGATTGATCACCGAATTAGCAATTGATTACATTTTAACTTAGTATCATTGGATCATCAATTGCTTAACCATACTCACCCCTAGACCTCCAAACGGTCTTGGGTGACCTCCAAATGGTCTTGAGACCATTTGGATGAGCTCCAAACGGTCTTGAGACCGTTTGGCTCATCCAACCCTTGGATTCTAGTGAAAAATCATTAGGGTTTGAGCTATTGAGTTGATCATCAAATCAGCACTTAATTGCAAAGTGATTTGGTACCTTTAGACCTTCAATTGGTCAACCATGCTTAACCCTAGACCTCCAAACGGTCTTGGGTGATCCCCAAACGGTTTTGAAACCGTTTGGGTCAATCAACCCAAAGCATCAACTCATTCATTTGTAAAATCAGCACTTAGCCGATTAGGGTTTATACCATATGTTTGGATCTTCAAATACTTAACCATACTCAACCTTAGACCTCCAAACGGTCTTGGTTGACCTCCAAACGGTCTTGAGACCGTTTGGGTGATTCCCAAATGGTCTTGAGACCGTTTGGGCTAATTAACCCAAAAAGTCAAATCAATCAAGTTGAAAATCAGCACTTAATCCAATTAGGGTTTGCTTAATTGATTATCCTTCAACTCATGATTCCTTTGGAATTAATCCATCAAATTTGGTGGGTTATCAACCAACATAATTAGGAACAGGATTCTCAAACGGTCAACCCTTTGTCAACTCTCCCAAATGGTTTTGAAACCGTTTGGTCTCATGCGGTTTGATGAAACCGTTTGCTTCTAAACGGTTTGAAACTGTTTGCTCCCAAACGGTTTGGGAAACCGTTTGAGAAACCCAAACAAGATCGTTTGCTTTGGATATTTAGAGAGGTGTGTGCTTATCATCTTCAACCTTTGAACTCACGAAACCTGATGTGGTTTCCATGGTGATTGCATCCATCAACCAAATCAATTATTGTAAGTATGGAAATGATCATTATTTGATAAGGAATTGAATGCAATAACAAAATCAAGGGTTCAAGTTATAAAACCCACCTCCAATTGAGCTCCAAAGCTCCATGCTCACGGAAAAAATGGTGGATGCAACTCCTTTCACCATTCCAAGGCTCGTCCTCAAGGTTTGAGTGAAAAGTAATGGTTAGAATTGAAGAGGAGTTCGAAATAGGAAGAAATCCATAATTTATTTTCGGTTTCCACCATGGAATCATGATGAACCAAGGTCAAGAAGCTTACCAACAGGCCGGGGGTCGTCCTCCTGACCCTCCCAAGCTCCCTTGGTCGTTCCCCAAGCAAGGAGAAGAAGTGGGGTCGTAAAAGCCTTTCATTTGGCTTGTAAAAGGTTCTTTTATTAAAATTCAATGAGAGAGAAAGTACTTTGCAAAAATCCAATTAACCCCAAAAATGTGTCCGCCTCTTCCCCCTTATCTTCCTTAGGGATGAGGCTATCTTGTTTGCCTCTTATTCCTCTCAATTATCCATGATTTAAAGAAAAGCAAATCAAGCACCTTAAATCATATTATATTAATATCCATATGTGAGTGGATAATTCTTTTTCTTATAAAATTGTGTGTGCGTTATCCATTCCCTTGGATATTTTCGTGGTCCTTGCAAAGCTCAAGGACGTCACACACACATATGAATCCAAAAATTTTAGTTTTGGTTGAAGGCCCTTTAATTAATACATTTATTTTTTCCCTAAATCAAATTAGGGTTTCAATTAAGCATTAATCTTGATTATTTTAATATCAAGATTCTCTCTCCTCCAACTTAATTCAAATGAGGTGCCCCTCTCATTTTCTTTACTCTACATGATGCCAAGAAACATTATGAACCTTATTGAAGTGGTAATTTACATATTGCACCCTAGGTTTTGGGTAAATTGTACATTACACCAAAACTAGGTTTTCATGCACATACATTGCTTTATTAGCTCTTTCTTGGTATTCAGGCTTCCATAGCCATACCTCAGCATCATTTTCACTCTCATGATGCTTCAACACATAAGGAACATATTATCATGCACAATTTGTACTTAAACCCCTCAACTTGGGTAATTTGCACTTTAGTCCAAAACAAGCAAAACATTGATTTCAATAATGTTCAAAATGGACTAGAATTGCAACATAAGTCCCTCTTGAGGCCTAATTACTTTTCACAAGATGAGATTAAGAATTTAATCATCTTTCTTAATCAAAACACCTAGGGTTAAAGTATAACCCAGGTCAGGGAAGTTACATGGGTCTCAGGTTAGGTGGATCTGAAGGAGGATCCACGAGCCAATCGCTGGAAAATAGAATAAGAGAGCAAAGAATGACGTGACGCTCTGTGATTCGTCTGTAAAGTAATTATTTTAGGAAATTTATATCTAATGATCGGTAACTCGGAATTAGACATGTTATACATGAATCTTACTCAAAATAATACAAGGAATCCAATAACAATAATAGTATAGACTAGTTTTGATTCTAGTTCAAAAAGTGCACAAAGTTAGTAACTTTAATGCTTTTTATGAATAAGAAACCCTAGTTTTAATTTTAGGGGATCTAGTAAATTGATATGCATGGTTTCAAGGGATATTAACCTGTTGTTAATAAAAAAGGCAAAGTAGATCAAAAAGGATGATCTTTATGCCTAGTTGGTTTAATTTAGGGATTCCTTGTACATGAATATGCTTTGATGGGCCTTGAAACCCTAATGTTAGTAATTAAGATTCTTAATGGCTTTAATTGATCAAATTCATATATAAAGCTGAGATATGATGGTTCTAAGTTATTTTGAGTATAAAAGTTCCTAATTGTGAATAAATATCCTTAATATGGTTATTAGGGTTTTCTAATGGATAAATGTGGAATTAGGGATAAATAGAGTTCATATATGAATTGAACTATAAGAAATATGGCTTGTCAATTTGAAAGAAACCAAAGATGATAATTGGCCTTAATGACCGTGTCATAACTTAAAAGGATAAAGATGGTAGTTTTAGTGTAAAAGAGTTGTATTAGACTTAATTGTCATTCAAGTATGCTTATGATGTTGAAATTAGGGTTTGTGGACCAAAAGGGCGTTAAAAGTAATAAATGCATTATGGAGGCAAAAACCCTAATAAAACCCTAAAGTTGGCCTAGAAATCCTAAGGTGGAATCCAAGTCAATCTTGAGGATGTTTTGAATAAAACAATGACACTTGGATGTTATGCATTAATTTCAGGATATTGTTGATTGCTTGATTGATTGTTCTTGAATATTCTTACTTGGACATCAAGTTACTCTGGATCAGGTATGTGGCTACGCTTATGGTTAATCGCTTTAGTTTCACAGTGATTCCCAGACGTTTTATTGGTTGCCTAAAAAATAACTGCTTGGATGACTTTTATTTCATGCAACTATAAAGTGACTATTATTATCACCATAAATATGTATACATGACTGGCTCAGATCCTGGTCCTCCTCTGTGGCTTTGCTAATGACGAAAAGGATAACCTAGTACTAGGATATCAGGTTATCGTGAGTTAGGAATTGGGCTACCCATGTGTAGTGTCATGCGACTCTTTAGCACACCATGAGTTAAGGAGTGAGCTACCTATGGGTAATACCATGCGACTCAGCCCTAGAAATTGATTCACCTATTAGGTAGGATCATGAGGGGTTTAATGGGGATTTACCATAAGAAAGGTAGCATCCAGGTCCACTGTAGGGACATCGCAGAGGCTAGGGTATGTATGGATTGAGCAGTTATTCTTAAAATGTAAAGTTGTTTGTTAAATCATAATTTGTTGCAATATGTTGTTACAGTTAATTGCACGATTATTGTTCCCCCACATACCGACATATTCATTTATGCTGACTGACATTTTGTTTGTCGGCGTTTTAGGTGCAACATCGAAAAGGACAAACAGTAAAGTGACATATTGTGAAAATAAGAAATAAAGTGCAAGGAAGATTAGTTAGAGTAGATTACAGTCATGGATAGAAGTTAGATATCTAAGTTTTTAAAAGGTATGCAAAGTTGTATTTTATTCCAGCTTTTCAGTATAGTTTTGGTAGAATTTAGTAATTATTATTGATTATTTGTCGAACCATTGATCATGTTAATTGGGATAACGGCTCTGACCTTTTGGTCTCCCTTAATTGGGGGTTATCGGGAGGCGGGGTCGTTACAGGGATTGTCCCGTAGTTTTTCTCTCCTTGTCTTGGGGAGAATTTTTCACAAAAAATCTAGTATTTCTTCTTTGGGTTTATACGCTTGTGGGTAACGCTTCCGTAACAACTTTTCGCCACCTCGACGTACAACATCCCCAATAGTATTTGTGTCTGAAAAAACATAGGCTACTACTATATGTTTGTTTGACGGAAGGGCAGATCGGATCACATTTGAACGTCCTGAGCAAAACACCCGTCAGGGCCGAATGCAGACCCCAATATTTGTGGCTCTCACGCTGACATGATGATTGATGGACTCATCAGATCCTTACTGGGAGCTTGAATCCAAATTTTGACTCTTCCGGACAACCAAAATCAATTTGATTGGTTGAGCACACCCAAATGCTGTCTGAAGCCACCAACAGCCCATATCCTAGGGGTTTCTATCGGATAGTGAAGACGGCCCTCTGATCTTTTAACAATAATGCTATGCAGAGGCAAAACGGGACAATTTTATCCCTTTCCTCCTTTTTGTTGCTATGCAGGCATAGGTCCCGTATAACAGATCTTATCTTTTAACCCCTAGACTGGAGACATTTTCCACTATCAAGCAGTTCGATAGAAGATTAAGATTTGGGATCTTTGAAGCAGTTAGAAACCTTTTGATGATTGAAGTACATAACACGACTTCATGCAAAAACAAACAGTAAGAAACGAAAATTTTGGAATGGTGCTCTTTCTTCTTTAAGAAAAAGTAGGAAATAAACTCAGAAAACAAAGTTGGAGAACTGTGCTATCTTTGAGAAAAACAGACAAACAGAAAAAGAAAACTCAGTAGGCATGTCTACATCCTCCTTTTGCATGTACCTCTTCGGAGACACAGACGGGTTTACAATCCGTCCCTGTTGTGAACAGAGAACGCGATGAAGCGGCCGAACGACAATAGGCAGGTTAACTCCCCTAAGGGAAAAAAGCCCCATATTATGAGGGAGATTTTGTCCGCAACGAAGAAGGGAAAATGACAAGTTGCTCGAATGGATAAACACCAGGTTTAATACCTACTTGCAAAAAAAATATCAGCAATCACAAATCTATACTATTATAAAAAAAGCGAGTTTGATGTTGCGCTCTCCTTGATTCACTCTCTTCTCTCCTTTTTTTAAAGAAATTTTGCTCTTACAAATATTTATTCACACTCTCCTATTAACTTTTATTATCTTTAATTCTATATTTCTCTCTCCATTCTACAGAAAAATGATTCATTGATTCTCTCATTTCAAACAACCAACACAAATATCTTTTACCGTAGGGACCCTTTCACGGATGAGTCCTCTCCCCACATATTTTCAACAAATTTTATATGTCATGTGCATGTGCACGTGTGCGTTCACTAGTACAATAAGAAAGGTAATGGGTGGTGAACCCCTCCAAGCGGCCTTCCTAGCAGCCGTCAGCTGCAACGTATCTACATGTGGATGCGAGTATCTTGTTTCTTTATTCTGTTGCCATCGAAAGTTCTCGAAGGAGTCAATTACTTTCACGTTCTCTACTTCTTGCGGTGTTTTACCAGAACATATTTCCTTCAATATACTATTTTCTCATGTTACTTTTCCAAGTAAACTCAATTCTTTCACAACATGTGCAATTTAACCAGAATAATCCCTAGGCATTCCAATTGGGGCGTATAACCGAAACCGTTTAAGGGCACACTCGGCATAGCAAAAATAAAACGTGTGCCAATTGCAGTTCACTGTGTCTTTCCATTCCTTGTGTTTGATTTTTAGTAGTTATAACGCAGTGTGAGAAATCAAACTGCAGGGTTAATCTAAAAAATACACTGAAATGTGGAAATCAAATTGCGCCTGAATCAGGCGTAGTTCATTTTTGTTAGATTTTGTTGCACTTCTGATGTAAAATTCCCACATAAACATCTTAGAGCCATTTTTGTTGGGCTGAATACACCCAGTGATATATGGGCTTTCAAATAAAAACAAAGTAATTGGAGGAATTTGATTTTCATAGAATCAAGTCAAAAAGGTATAGTTTAACTTCACTACATGTCCTCTTGTGATTTACCGGTCCAGAAAAATACACAGGAAGCTAATCATGTGTGGTCGTTGTGAACCTTAGGAAAATAAAAAAAAATAAGAACTCAAATTCGCCACCTTATTTTGCAAAGTAAATAAAAAAACTAATAGATAAATGTTAAATCATCGGAAAAATGCAAAAAACCTAAAAATGACTTCATCGAAAGGCGGATAAGATGAGCACAACGTGGTCCTGGAGATGATGTGTGTTGTTTGCATACCAAATCACTAGGAAAAGTCTTAGAATTTAACCTTCTAAAGAAGCAGTCAACTCATTGCAAGCAATGAGTTAACTTTCTGGTAGTAAGGTATTTGATCCAAGGGACATTGAAAGAGGGTTGAAATCCAACATCAATGACAAGAACAAGAAAGTAAAAGTTCAGATTTTGTGAGTTTGACTATGCTAAGAATAGAAAGTAAAATTCTTGATATAAAATTTAACTAGTTAAATGATAGAAAGAATTGGGGGTTCGGGGATCTCCACCAATTGCCAAACTTCTACTCAACGAATCAACTCCTTACTTTCAATAATCAAAGTAGGACTATATGGATTCACATCCTTTCAAACAAATGTCACAAGGGCCAGACTTCCCACAAATCTGTTGATCCCGACGTTTGTAGTTGTCCAACCGCCCAACATATTGTTGTGTGAGATCTCATCAATGAACATGTGAATTCCATTCCGACATTCAAACTCATGGGTCAGATGGTCACATCACCATAAGTTATAATAAACATGTTAAAAATGTAAAAAGATCATAAAATATATTAGTAGATATCGTGAAGAGATTATGGGTTCATTCTTGTGAGGATCTGAGATATCAGTTGTAAGACCATAGACCTAGATTTATACTTGATCTTGCTTGCTTAACATAATAACATGTTTAAAACCTTAATCTAGTCATGTGACATGATTATGTTGGATAGAGAGTGGTGCCTTGTTGCACCTTGGTTTGATGAGGAGAGATGTGGTGACATCATGAGTGTTGATGTTTCTAGGGTTTGCTTGGATGCCCTAATTGATGTTTGTGTTTTGAGTGCCTTGGTTGCTGAAAATTCTTCAGTGGATGTTGGTTTGGTGAATCACCTTAGTTCTCATCTGTCCTGTAGTTTCTAGTTTAGTATGGCCGCTTGCTTTTCCTTGTTTTTAACTACCTTTGTTGCATGCATGATCTTAGTGCTTGCATAGATGTTATATAGTGGACAAGTAACACATGTGTGCATGACACATAACCTCCCTAACACCTCTCCTTTCTCTTGGCCAAACCCATAGTTCTTCTCCATGGTGGTGCTTCTTGAGGGACTTCTCTCTTCTTGGATGAATCCATGATTTTCCATGGTAGTGATCAAGTTGAGATGAAGAACCTCTCCTTCTTCTTGGCTTTATGGCCTAGGGTTTTGGCTCTCCTTTCTTGCTCTTTAATCTAGGGTTGTTCTTCTTTCTTTGAGGTGATGCTAGCTTGGTTGTGAGGTGTTGATCAAGCTTGACTTTTCCAAACTTTCCATGGAGCATCTTGCTTTTGGAATTGTCCTTCACAATAAAGGCGAGTTATATAACTTTATCTTCAATCATTGTTGCACTTAATCTTTCATGCAATTAATCTAACTCTAAAATGTGGTTCCTAGTAGTATGATGATGATATCTTGAGCTAGGGTTTGTGATTATGTGATGACCATGAGTATATGAACTCCTTTTCTAAACCCTAATCCTTGCACCTGAATTCTTATTGATGATGTAGGTGTTGGGTCATGCATGCACATGCTAAACGTTGGTTTTCTCTCATGATCATGGTTTTATTCTCTTGCTTGAGAATGGAGGTTTTGGATATATATGTTGGCTAAATGTTTGGTTTCTCTCCCTCATGATTATGGGTTTACTTCTTGCTTGTTGATGGCCAAAGTAAGGGTTTTGGATTGGTTTCTTGATGAATGCATATTCATCTCTTATTTTTGCTTCATTTAGAATAATTAATTAGGACTTTTTTGTTAATTTTAGCTAATTCAAAAATAAATAGCACTTTCATCTTCTTGATATACTTTTCCTGAATTCTTATGATATTTTTCTTAATTTTCAGGAATTATCTAAGTAATTAAATCGAGAAAAGAAGAGATGAAGGTAGGAGGCAATTCAGTTTCCCGCAATGCTGACTTAAATGCATACCTTGCACCAAAATTAACATAACTCTCACATCCTAAGGCGGAATTTAATGTTCAAATATGATTTGGAAAGGGAATTCAAATTCCTACAGGAAAAACATATTTTCGGGCGCACTTTAAATTCTATGGATAACGGAAATTCGCTCGAAATTGCTGCTGCGAGAATCTGCATTAAAGAAAGACAATCAAGAGTTTGTTGACTAGATCTAAAAATTCAAAAGGATGGCTCCCTCTCTTTTTCCCCCTCTTTTTTAGATATCCTACCCCTCCTTCTCCTATAAAAGGAAGGGCACTTTCTCCTCCCAAAGATCATCTTTTGTATCATATTTTGTACCGGAATTCTGAGCATTTGTTCTCCTATCATTCAAGCAATAGAATTTCTTCTTCGTGTTCTTTAATTCTTGCAATTTATATTCTTGCAATCGATCTAGTTGTTCTTCCTTTCTTCTTCTTTTTCTTCCGTGGATTGGAGCAAGGGTTGAAGAGATTGGCCATTTTATTGTCTCTAGCAAAAGGATTGACTCCTAATTTTGGGCTAGACTATGGCCATTTCGCTTCTCCCCTCCGCCTCCATGTTTTCCACAAGCATGTGTGAGTAGACTTCTATCGAGGCAAGGGGAATAACCCCTTAGCCATGTGATGACTAGATTGAAGATTTATACGATTTATTAGATAAATGGATTTTGATTTGGATCTCGACGATTTTAACGAAGTGATCTCTCATTTTCATCGCTTGTTAATCTTGGCGGATGCGACCGTGGAACCCAAGATTTAGAACAACCAAATTGATTTCATGGGAATTTGGATGAGACCTCGGAAAAGTCCCCATTAGGATGATTGAACTAGGATCCGTGAACACCAGGACCAATGGGTTCACGGGGAGTTCATCTTTTGTGAATCATTTACAAATGTTTCACATGCCTTCTTTTATCGTTCTTATCATTTCTTTGATCTCGTTTCACATCGACTAGGGTGGTAAAATCCATTAGCTTCGGTATTTCCTTATTTTAATTGTTAATCTTTAATTTCGTAACTTCATCTTTTTGTTTTAGTTTTAACAAACTCTTAAAACAGATTTTACATTCTTGTTCTCGTAATCAGATTTGAAACTGAACCATCTTCATCGCCGTCTCTGTGGATCGACCCTTCTATACTAGCCTTTATCGGAAAGTAGAAAATGATAAACTCTAGGATAATTTTTCCTAGTGATTGGTGTGCTAAACGACGCGCATCAATTTGGCGCCGTTGCCGGGGACGGCACAGTTATTTTTTAGATCTGGTTGTCTGTATATCTTGTATAATCCTTGTTCATATTCTCTAACTTTCATAACTTTAGTCTTTTTTATAATTTTTTTTAGATTTTTGTAATTTCTTTTTGCCTTCCGAGCACAATTCCGGAAGTGTATCTCCTCTTTCTGCTGAGTTTCCATTCCAGCAGTACTGCTTTCTAGTTACTTTTTTTTGTAATTTTTGTTATTTCATAATTTCTTAGATTTATAATTTTTAGTTTTGTTTGTAATTTTGACTAATTTTTTATCTCACAATCTTTCTTCTCTCATTCGTTGATTGACATATCTTTCAGGAACCTTTCTTTTCAAATGGAGTGGACATCCCAATATCCCCCACAATGTTACTATTGTGGTTTTTACCACCATGCATCTCTTGCCTGTCCGACTCTACCCCATGATTATAATAACACCACTTTTAATTGCAAGCCCGTTCATCCTGGTGGATACAATGTGAATCCACATTTTTTTGAGAACCATTATGCGGAACCTTGCTATCCGTATTCTAATAGGGGATATGATCAACAAAATTTTGTGGGGTGTAACCAACAAAACCTTGGGGGTTATGAACATGTTTATGAAACCCAATGTAATCCTCAACAAGAAGAGAAACTTAAGTCCCTGGAGAATATGGCAGAAAAACTCCTAACTAGCCAAACCTTATTGGCCACCTTAGTAGAAGCCCAAACCCAAAATATAGCTTGTTCAAATATGTTTCCTCATGAATTGGTGACACCTTATAATATTGAATCTTCCTACCAAGATGGATGCAATGGAAGTTACAATCCACCATCTTCTGGAGATTATTATGAGGAGCAATGCCACCCAAAACAATATGAGGAGTACTATGGACAAGGACACTATGGGGAGTGTGGCGAGGATGACCAAAATTTTGGGGTGTATAAATCCTATGGTGAAATGCAAATTGATCTTGAACTGGAAGAGAGACTTAAGGACCTAGAAAAGAGGGTAGTAGAAGCACAAGCAAAACTTGAATCCAGTCAAGCCATGTTAGCTACCTTTCTAGAGGATCAATCACAAACTCCCCCAAATAGAGCTTGAGCAACCCAAGATGGTTCTTCTGGACAATGACGATGATGATCCTTATTTTGTGTCATATATGTCAGATCCTGAAGAAATCGAACAAACCATGGAGACATATTTTGTGTGTGATGAGGACGTTGGTATCCCTATCTTTCCTTTAGAGACTCTATTACTTGAATATGAAATGTCAAAGCAGGAGAGTCATTCTAAAGATCCAACAACTCCTCCCATCCTCAACATAAATCTGAATGATACCATAGACAATACCCTTCTTTTGAGTCTATTTTGGATAATGAGAATCTAACCTCCTTTATGATTCTTCCCGAGCCGTCACAACCAATTTCCATCCCACACATGGCTGATCTAGAAGGGGAGATACCACCGTTAGAATAATCTCACACACCCCATTCTATTATTTGTAAGGAAGTCGTCCTCATCCCTCCTGAATCCTTGGGGACCACTTGTAAAAAAGAATTAGAGCCATATGTTATATCAAAAATGAAACTTACCAAACCCAATTTTGATGACATTATTTTTTAGGAGAAGCAAAACAATTTTGTAAATAATTTGAAATATTTTTCATCAACATCAATTCTCCCATATACAGGTCATCATGATGGTGGAAAACCTGAACCAGATCCTCCACCCAACTCATTTCATCCTGCTCTACTAGAATCACTAGCCGGGTACCCACCAACCTCCCCAAATCCACATCCATCTTCAACACTTCCCCTTCTATTGATGGAAGATCTTTGGATCCTATTGGAGGGAATGCGAGGTGAAAGAAAATACGAGCACCCCACTGAGCTTCTAAAATTACCCTATCCTAGGGTACACTATGAGGCTCCTCAGATAAAGGTCCCAGCCCTCATCGACATTCCCTTCAGATGGACATATTTTGAGCTACTAGGACCTCCTGGTGAACCCAACAAATTTCTTCCCTCCATCTCGGGTTTGGGTTTTGCTCGGGACGATTAAAAATCTAAGTCTGGGGTGGAGGTGGGTGGTATGATTCTATTCCACCCCCTTATCTTTTTATTCTTGCATTATTTCTACTTTTTTCTTTGCATATAGTTGCTTTGTTTATGGCCATTATCTAGTCGGCCATATTTTTATTTCTTTTGTTACAAAATGGCCTTTATCAAGTCGGCCTTGATATGATCATTTGTCAAAATACTCCCCTTAATGATGTAACTTCCTTGCAACTAAAATTTTGAAACTTTCATGACTAGAAATCCTCTTGTCACTTAGGACCTCAAATAATAATCACTCCTTGGAAAAGATGGCAAGCCATAGAGGACTGATAGGATTCAAGAGTGATGCTTTCTTATCATGTACACCTTGTATAAATTTTCTTGATTTTTCGCATGATTCGGTAATAGTTGAACCACTGCATGGTACTCCTAAAAAAAAAGATGAAAAAAAAAGTTGCACAAGAACATCCTCTTCTACTCTTCTTCTACCACTTCCAAATCTTTCCATTCGTCAAAAAGAAAAAAAAAGCCAATAATGCCCAAAAGGCTAAGTTTGGGGTGGCACCCCTTCCCCCTCTTTCGCTTCTTCCATACCCACGCAATTGGGTGTATCACCAAAAATCAAAGAAAAAAAAATGCGGTCAATGTAACTGCATGTCCACTAAATAAAAAGGTCTCGAGTCGAATAGAGGAGAGACTGTCCTTCTTCCATACCTCCTTCACTCCAATTTTCTACCCAGGGGAAAACTACAAAAACCCCAACCATCCAAATCAACCATGTTCTTGTGTAAAACTTAAAAAAAATTTGGAGTACCAAATGCAAAGGTGAAATTAAAATATGTTTTATTGCAGGTCTTGAATAAATGCAAGTTTGTGAAGTAGGAAATATAAAAGTCACTTTTTGTGAATTCAGGAAGTCAGGGTCGCTTGGCCATATTTTGGTGGAAGGAATCCAGTGATTGTTAGGAGAGTGAGGATGATAGGTTGAGAGTATGTTTTGAAAGTATTTCTTGATTTTAATGTTGCTCGGGACGAGCAAAGTTTAAGTTTGGGGTATTTTGATGAATGCATATTCATCTCTTATTTTTTCTTCATTTAGAATAATTAATTAGGACTTTTTTGTTAATTTTAGATAATTCAAAAATAAATAGTACTTTCATCTTCTTGATATACTTTTCCTGAATTCTTATTATATTTTTCTTAATTTTCAGGAATTATCTAAGTAATTAAATCGAGAAAAGAAGAGATGAAGGTAGGAGGCAATTCAGTTTCCCGCAATGTTGACTTAAATGCATACCTTGCACCAAAATTAGCATAACTCTCACATCCTAAGGCGGAATTTAATGTTCAAATATGATTTGGAAAGGGAATTCAAAGGCCTACAGGAAAATCATATTTTCGGGTGCACTTTAAATTCTCTGGACAACGGAAATTCGCTCGAAATTGCTGCTGCGAGAATCTGCATTAAAGAAAGACAATCAAGAGTTTGTTGACTAGATCTGAAAATTTAAAAGGATGGCTCCCTCTCTTTTTTCCCCCTCTTTTTTAGATATCCTACCCCTCCTTCTCCTATAAAAGGAAGGGCACTTCCTCCTCCCAAAGATCATCTTTTGTATCATATTTTGTACCGGAATTCTGAGCATTTGTTCTCCTATCATTCAAGCAATAGAATTTCTTCTTAGTGTTCTTTAATTCTTGCAATTTATATTCTTGCAATCGATCTAGTTGTTCTTCCTTTCTTCTTCTTTCTCTTCCGTGGATTGGAGCAAGGGTTGAAGAGATTGTCCATTTTATTATCTCTAGCAAAAGGATTGACTCCTAATTTTGGGCTAGACTATGGCCATTTCGCTTCTCCCCTCCGCCTCCATGTTTTCCACAAGCATGTTTGAGTAGACTTCTATCGAGGCAAGGGGAATAACCCCTTAGCCATGTGATGACTAGATTGAAGATTTATACGATTTATTAGATAAATGGATTTTGATTTGGATCTCGACGATTTTAACGAAGTGATCTCTCATTTTCATCGCTTGTTAATCTTGGCGGATGCGACCGTGGAACCCAAGATTTAGAACAACCAAATTGATTTCATGGGAATTTGGATGATACCTCAGAAAAGTCCCCATTAGGATGATTGAACTAGGATCCGTGAACACCAGGACCAATGGGTTCACGGGGAGTTCATCTTTTGTGAATCATTTACAAATGTTTCACATGCCTTCTTTTATCTTTCTTATCATTTCTTTGATCTCGTTTCACATCGACTAGGGTGGTAAAATCCCTTAACTTCGGTATTTCCTAATTTTAAATGTTAATCTTTAATTTAGTAACTTCATCTTTTTGTTTTAGTTTTAACAAACTCTTAAAACAGATTTTACATTCTTGTTCTCGTAATCAGATTTGAAACTGAACCATCTTCATCGCCGTCTCTGTGGATCGACCCTTCTATACTAGCCTTTATCGGAAAGTAGAAAAGGATAAACTCTAGGATAATTTTTCCTAGTGATTGGTGTGCTAAACGACGCACATCATTTCTCTTCATGAGTTTTACACCTTGATGTTTTGGTTTCATGGTGATGATAACCTTCAGATCTTGTGGTTGAAGAGATTTCTCTCTCTCTTCATGAGGTCACCAAGGATGTTGATGTTTTGGGGTGGTCGCCAAGGTCTTCTTTTTCCTTAGTGGTCGATGATTTTACACCCTCTTGGGGTTGCTAAGTTTGTTGATTTAATGGTCATTTGGGATGGTGATCTTCTCATCGGTCGATGAGGTTTCCAAGTACTTTTGGCCACCAAGGATGGACCTGTGTTTGGTCGTTGAACTTTTGTTGTCTCAGTGCCCGATGAAGGGTGTTAAACCCTAGTTTTTCAACGGTCACTATTGTGAATGACCTTCAGTAGTAGATGAACATGTGTGGCCTAGTTTTTAGTGACCAAGGAAGATGGTATGGCCATATGTTTTCATCGTTCGATGGGAATGGGTTGACATATGTTTTTAGTGACCTATGGTGTGTATAATGTCATGCAATCGATGATAATATCTGACCTATGTAGATCATCATATGTTGATGGAATTGGTGATGTGTTAGTTGACCTAATATGCTTCCACAAAAGTTGGAAATCATGATAATTTGGATTTAATGTTAGTTTTTTATTTTAAAGCCTAAGTGATTAACTAAGTTAAAACCAAACCCTAATTGCAATTACATAATTTTGTTGCCTAGTTACTTGAATAATTAGCATGTTTATAGAATGCTTTCACTCTCCTAAACTATTGTAATCGTAAACTACTATCTTGTGAACATCATAAGTACATAATGTAAGAATGTGTTGAGACCTATGTAACATGTGTGGTGACTATGAGCATTGATTGGGCATAGGGATAATGATGTTCTTCTAGGGAACAATGTGAATGGTCTTATGACTTGGCAGAGTCTTTGTGCCTAATTGAGGTGATATCCTCTAGTGATGTGATGAGGGGTCGTTATCCCATTATAATGTGATAATAATGATGGCCTTGTGTATGGTAGTAAATTAGTATCATGTGATGATGTGACAAGCTTATACCTTATACATTTTATATCTTCTAAAGTTGCGCTCTACATATGCCTTGTAGAATATATTTAGGGTTTTCTTGTAACTTGATTGATGTAGTTAAAAGATACCCAATTGGCTTTAATTAATCAAGTGAAACCTTAATCATGTAGTTTCCCTAGCTATAAACCCATTTCAGTGTCAGAACTTGCTGGATGGTGAAATGAGTATTCCTAAGGGGAACTTGGAGCACATACTATTGAGTATGTGAGGTTATTAGAGAGTACATCCTTATCATCCAGATTCCAGATGTTTTGAGAGGATGGTTGTGGTCATACCTAGCCCTCAATTTGAGAACAGCTGTGGTCGGGTCTTGGTGATTATATGTATGATGTGATTGGAGGACAATTTTGGTTGTACCCCGGTGGCAAGGTTTTGCTTGCATACCGTAGTGGCTAGTGTCGTGATCTATACCAAGGGTAGACTATGTGTTTTCAACTTGACTATATGTAGTGGTGATAGTTTGACTGATATGTCACTGCAGTGTAGACTCATAGTGACCAAGTGAGGATAATATCTTGGATTATGGCTCTTCCTACTTCTTGTTTGGCACTGATTTTGACTTAGCAGTGGTCAATTGGATTTGTGTGGTACGACTCAAATTCTCAGAACATTAATTTAAATGCATAATACAGTCATGTAGTATATCTACTTAGGGTTAAACAAGCTTCACATTGGATACTTACCCTTGCATTATTTTTATTACTGCTTAGTTGTTATATAATGTCGTAAGAGAAATCAACTATTATACATGTTCTTCATATTCCTTCTAAAAGCATATGATGTTCTACTTTCCAGCTAGAGTTGTTAATCTAATTAACTTGTGCAATCAATTTAAGTTATCCATTTAGCTGAATCTGCTCATCCTGCTTGATAATGTTCTATCATGTTGTTTTGATAATCGTTGGTTGAGAGTTATATCTCTTGTGGGACATGGGTCTCACCCTCATGGTTCACCACATCTTTTTAGGTTTTCATCAGTAGCATGGGTAGGACTGTGCTATTGAGGAAGAAGAGCTTGGAGATCAATAGTTGCAAAAGGTTGGATATCTTCTAGTCTTGTAGTAGAGTCCTATGTGTCAGCCTTATACTCTCATGTCTGGGAGGGTTGTGTTTTGTAGAAGATCTTTACATTGATACATGGTTTTTGATAGTATGCCTTGGTTGTACATATGGCTTGTATATGTTGCTCATATATGTGAATAGATCTTTTATACAAGTGTGTGGTAGATGGACACTGTACATATGTGAATATCTGGTACGGTATGTGATATGTTACAGGTTGTGGACCTTTTTGTAATATGTTTCCGTACAGTGATGGTAATATAACACAGGTTTTAATTTACCCATTCTTTTGGTAATGTGATTGTTCAACTATTGATTATGTTCTTTGTTTTGAGTAATCTCACTCGTGTAGTGTTGGGGTGCCACAATTTGGTTGGTATTAGAGCTCTAGATTTGCTGAGTCTATAGGGATACAGGATTAGGGTTTTGTTAGTTCTTGCATCCTCCAATATATCTAATTATATCTTGTTCTTATGTAGATATGTCTGGGGAGCATGAAAAATATGTTGAGAGTAGTATTGTTGCACAAGGAGGTGGTTCCAGAAAGTAGGTAAGGGTAGATAGAGTGCCTGAAGTGCCTCCATTCGACTCAACAACTATGGCCAATCCCGCTTTTCAGTCCATGTTTGGATAGTTGATGGCCACAATTTTGCATATGGCGGATAGAGCGCTTGTACATCAAGCAAAGGTTGTTGTTCCCAATACGAAATCCCCAAGACCTTTGAGAGGTTAAGGTGTGTGGGAGCCATAGAGTATATTGGTACAATAGACCTGATAGATGTAGACAAGTGGATGACTGAGATGGAGAAGGCTTTCAAGATCCTCAATATCCTAGAAGAGGACAAGGTGAAGCATGTGGTGTACTCGTTGAAGGGTAGTGTTAGCCATTGACAGGCCATTGAGGAAGAGAAGAGACCTAGAGTGGTGATCAATGGGAGGATTTTCAGTGAGAGTTTGTGAACTGATACTTCTCAAAGATGTATCTTCATGGGATGATCTCACAATTTGAGAAGATCCAACATGGATTGATGACAATCAATGAGTATGAGGTGAAGCTCATGGAGTTGTTGAGATTTTGTCCTCACATGGTTGTGACAAATAAGGATAGGATTCGATGGTTTGAGAAGGGTTTGAGCACAAAGTTGACAACAATGGTGTCAGCTTTGGAGAATAGGGAGAGGTTCTTTACCTTCGTGGAGTCAGTGAGAAGGATAGAACAGTCAACTGTTGAGAAGCGTGAAGCCAATGCTAAGAAGAGACCGGCTCAATTTTAGTGAAAAACTTCTCGAGGCTTTAAGAATCCTAGGTTTTGTCACCTCAGACACATCATAGGTCAGAAGTATAGTCTTAGTGGTCCCTGAGCAAGGCCAAAGGCCATAGTTTTCCATTAGTAGGAGCTCACAGCACAACATCGGTATCGGTGACAAGGCCACATAGGCCATGATATGAGAGAAAAACTTGTTACAAGTGTGGTCATACTGGGAATACAAAGTGGTTTTGCCGTATGAAGGAAGAGGAGGTTACACAGCAACTAAGGAAAAGTCAACAAGGTTCGCAGCGACAATAATTCAATAGTGGTGGTGGTAGAGGACACATCTAGGAGTCACATGCGGGTTCTTTTGGGTAAGCCAATATAGGACAAGGATGATAATAGGTGATGGCTCGATTCTATGCTATGAGTCATCCTGAGGGAGTGGTCAATTCACGGGTCATGATTGGTCATATGGCACTTTTTCATTCTGATTTGTCTACTTCTTCTTTTGTATCCATTTTGGTTGACCTAGGTGTGACACACTCTTTTATCACCAAGGAGGTGATATATGGTTGTTCTTTTCCTGTTAGTCATAGATCTGATACTCTCCTTTTAGAAACCCCTCTTGTTAATTCCACCAAATTGTGGGAGATGTGTCCATCCTACATTCTTTCTTTCTTGGGACGCAGCATTCAAGTGGACCTTTTGCCACTTGATATGTATAGATTCAACATGATCATTGGAATGGATACCTTGGAGAAGTATCGAGTGGTCTTGGACTGTAGTTATAAGGTGGCAACGTTCTTTGACAATGATGTTTTGTGTGAGGCTTTCTTGGCACATTTTGTGGATACCAAGGTGAGGAGTCCTAGTATCCATGAGGTTCCTATTATTCGAGAGTTCGAGGATGTTTTACTTGAAGAGTTTCTCAGTGTTCCCCCTCCTAGAGAGATTGATTTTGAGATCAATCTGGTTCTTGGAACACAGCCGATAACATAATCACCATAAAGGATCCCACCCAGGGAGATGCATGATTTAAAGAAGCAGTTGCATGAGGTGTTAGAAAAGGGCTTTATCAAACCAAGCACTTCCCCTTGGGGTGCTCCCGTGATGTTCATGAAGAAGATGGATGATTCTATGAGGTTGTTGATCGACTATCGACAGTTGAATAAGGTTATGATCAAGAATAAGTACCCTTTGCTGAGGATGGACGATCTCTTTGATCAATTGAGAGGTGTTGTAGTGTTCTCAAAGATAGATCTAAGGTCAGGATACTATCAGTTGTGGATTAAGGCAGATGGCATACCCAAGTCAGTTTGCAGGACTAGGTATGGTCACTATGAGTTTGTGGTTATGCCGTTTGGGTTGACCAATGCACCGGTAGTGTTCATGGATCTGGTGAACATGGTGTTCAGGCCATATGTTGACCAATTTGTGGTGCTTTCATTGAGGATATCATGATATACTCCATAGAAAGGCAGTAGTATGAGCATCATCTACGAAGAGCATTGACGTTGTTGAGGAAGCACAAGGTGTCCACCAAGTTCAGCAAGTATGATGTCTGGATGGAGGAGGTATCTTTTTTGGGTCATGTGATATATGCTAGAGGTTTCTGTGTGGATCCCAAGAAAGCACAGTAAGTACTAGATTAGGAACAGCCTAAGATAACGATGAGGGTTTGCAATTTCCTAGTCTTGTCAAGATACTACATGAGGTTTATCAGGAACTTCAGTAATGTGGCATTACCCCTAACCAAGTTGACAAGGAAAGGTATATGTTTGTTTGGGATGACAAGTGTCAGCATTCTTCTCAGCTTTTAAAGGAGAAGTTGACCAGTGCACCAGTGTTAGTTATGAAAAAGCAAGGAAAAGTCTATATCATCTTCTATGATGCTTCAAATAATGGTTTGGGATGTGTGATGATGTAAGACAAGAATGTGATTACTTTTGCTTCATGACGGCTTAAGAAACACGAGGAGAGATACCCGACGCATGATCTTGAGCTTGTAGTTGTCATCCATGCTTTGAATATTTGGTGACACTACCTTTATGGAAAGAGGTGTTAGATCTTCACCGGCCACAAGAACCTTTAGTATATCTTCTTGAAGTAGGAGTTGAACATGTAGCAGAGACGATGGATGGAGTTGATTAAGAATTATGATTGCACATAGAATACCATCCAGGGAAAGCAAACGTGGTGGTAGATGTGCTTATCAGGAAGTCTTCTTTGTGTGTTGATAAGGCATAATTATGTTCCTTGGTGTGCCATAAGTGAGACATGTTGGTGTCTTTGCGCCAGATGAACGTGAAGTTAGAAGTCTCTATGTTGGCAGGCTTGTTAGCACAATTGTAGGTGAAGCCCATGTTGATACAGCACATCAAAGATGTGTAGTGGAATGATAATGTGATATAGCAGATCCGATCATAGTTTGGCAGCTAGAAGCACGAGGGCTTCCATGAGACAAAGGACGGTACAATTTGTTTTCATGGTAGGACAGTGGTTCCAGATGTTGATGGCCTATAGAAGATTCTCCTTGAGGAAGATCAATCCTCGATGTATGTGATGCATCCATGCAGTACCAAGATGTACTACAACTTGAAGGATCTATATTGGTGGCTTGGTTTGAAGATGATGTGGCTAAGTTCATGGCAAAGTGTCATGTGTGTCAACAGGACAAGGCTGAGCATCATAACCCTACAAGAACATTGCAATTGTTGCCTATATGGCAGTGGAAATAGGATCATACTAATATGGACTCTGTGGTTGGTCTTCCTAGGACATCTAAAGGCCATGATTCCATTTGGGTGATAGTAGACATGTTGACGAAGTCAGAGCACTTCCTTTCGGTGAAGACAACTTATACAGTAGAGAAGTTGGTGCATATATATGTGGATGAGATAGTACATTTTCATGGTATTTCGGTGATGATAGTGTTTGATAGAGGTCATTCATTTTCCAATCATTTTGGGAGCATCTGCATACAGCCATGGGAACACAGTTGAGGTTCAGTATGATGTTTCACCTATAGACAGATGGTTAGTCAGAGAGGACCATTTAGATCTTGGAGGATCTATTATGAGCTTATGTTTTGCAATTTCTTGGAGGTTGGGATGTGCACCTCAATTTGATAGAGTTTGCTTACAATAATAGTTATCAGAGGAGTATTGACATGGAATTGTATGAAGCCTTTATGGGAGGCATTGTAGGGTATGAAACCAGTGAGTATCATCTTTTGGGTCTAAGCTTGTACAACAAACTACAGAGAAGATCAAAGTGATATAATAGCAATTGAAGGCATCCCAAGATAGACAAAACTCTTATGTTGATAATCGTCGCAGACCCTTGGAGTTCCAAGTGGGAGACAAGGTGTATCTCAAGGCCTCTCCTTGGGAAGGTGTGCTAAGGTTTGGTATAAAGGGTAAGTTGGCTCCCAGGTTTATGGGACCTTACCCCATGGTGGCACATGTTAGGAAGGTGTCTTACAGGTTGGAGATACCACCAGAGTTTCATAGGTTGCATCTTGTGTTCCATGTGTCTATGTTGAGGAAATTCCATCCAGATACTGAATAAGTGTTGCAATCGGTGGAGGTTGAGTTGGAGCAGGATGTGTCGTATGTGGAGGGTCCTATGTTGATCTTGGATATGAGGGTGAATAAATTAATGAAGAAGGATATAGTTCTTGTTAAGGCTTTATGGCATCATTGTGGATTGGAGGAAGCCACATGGGAGTTAGAGGATGAGATGTGTAGAGTGTACCTATCCCTTTTCGCGTAGGATTTTGGGGGAGAAATCCTTCTTAGGGTTTTATGGTTGTAAGACCCATGACCTAAATTTATGATTGATCTTGCTTGATTGACATAATAGAATGTTTCAAACCATAATCTAATCATGTGATGTGCCTTAATAACATGTGACATGCTTATGTTGGGGAGAGAGTGGTTCCTTGTTGCACCTTGGTTTGATGAGGAGCGATTTGCTGACATCATGAGTGTTGATGTTTCTAGGGTTTGGTTGGATGCCCTAGTTTGATGTTTGTGTTTTGAGCACCTTGTTCGTTGAAATTCTTCATCGGACATTGGTTTTGTGAAGCACCTTAGTTCTCACCATTCATGTAGTTCCTGGTTTAGTATGACCACTTAATTTTCCTTGGTTTTAACAACTTTTTTGCATACATGATTTTAGTGATTTCATGGATATTATATAGTGGAAAAATGGAACATGTGTTCATGACACCTAACCTCCTTACCCCTCTCCTTTCTCTTAGTCAGGCCCATGGTTCTCCATGGTAGTGCTTCTTGAGGGACTTCTCTCTTCTTGCCTGAATCCATGACTTTCCATGGTAGTTCTCAAGTTGAGATGAGGAACCCCTCCTTCCTATCTTTACGGCCTAGGATTTTGTCTCTCCTTCTTTCTCTTTAACCTAGGGCTTCTCTTCTTTCTTTGAGGCGATGCTAGCTTGTCCGCAAGTTGTTGATCAAGCTTGGGTTTTCCACTCTCTCCTTGGAGCATCTTGCTTTTGGAGTTGTCCTTCATAATCAAGGTGAGTTATATAACTTTCTCCTCAATTATTGTTGCACTTAATCTTGCATGCAATTAATATAACTCTAAAATGTGGTTCCTAGTAGTATGATGATGATATCTTGAGCTAGGGTTTGTGATTATGTGATGACCTTGAGTATATGAACTCCTTTTATAAACCCTAATCCTTGTACTCGAATTCTTCTTGATGATGAAGGTGTTGGGTCTGGCATGCACATGATAAACATTGTTTTTCTCTCATGATCATGGTTTAATTCTCTTGCTTGAGAATGGAGATTTTGGATAGATCTGTGTTAGCTAAACGTTTGGTTTCTTTCCCTCATGATTATGGATTTACATTTTTCTTGTTGATGACTAAAATAAGGGTTTAGGATTGATTTATCTTAATGAGTTTTACACCTTGATGTTTTGGTTTTATGATGATGATCAACCTTTGGATCTTGTGATTGAAGAGCTTTCTCTCTGTATTCATGAGGTAGACAAGGATGTTGATGTTTTCGGGTGGTCTCAAAGTTCTTCTTTTTCCTAGTAGTTGATGAGTTTACACCCTCTTGGGGTTGCTGAGTTTGCTAATTTAATGGTCACTTGGGATGGTGATATTCTCATCAGTTGATGAGGTTTCCAGTGCTTTTGGTCTCCAAGGATGCACCTGTGTTTGGTCTCTAAACTTTTTCTTTCTCAGTGACTGATGAAGGGTGTTAAACCCTAGTTTTTCAGTGGTCACTATTGTGAATGACCTTCAGGCAGTCGATGAACATGTGTATCCTAGTTTTCAGCAACTGAAGAAGATGATATGCCCATGTATTTTTAATGGTCGATGGGAATGGGTTGACCTATGTTTTCAATGACCTATGGTGTGTATAATCTTATGCGGCCGATGATAATTTTTGTCCTATATAGATCATAATGTTTTGATGGAATTGATGATTTGATTGTTGAACTAATATGCTTCTAAGAAAGTTGATAATCATGATAATTTGGATGTAATGTTAGTAGCTAATTTGAAATCCTAACTTGGTTAACTAATTTGAAACCTAACCCTAATTGCAAGTACATAATGTTGTTGCCTAGTTACTTGAATAATTAGCATGTTGATAGAATACATTAACTCTCCTAAACTATTATAATCCTAAATTGTTATCTTGTGAACATCATAAGTGCATAATGTATGAATGTGTTAAGGCATATGTAACACGTGTATGGTGACTATGAGCCTTGATGGGGCTTGGAGAGATAATGATGTTCTTGCAGGGAACAATGTGAATGGTCTTATGACCTTGGCAGAAGCTTTGTACCTAATTGAGATGATATCCTCTGGTGATGTGATGAGGGATTGATATCCCATGATAATTTCATAACGATGATGGCCTTGTATATGACAATAAACTAGTATCATGTGATGATGTGACAAGCTTATACTGTTGGATCAATGGGCTCTAGAAGGGGGGTTGAATAGAGCTTCACAAACTTCACAAAAGTGATTAGACCACCAAATTATATTAAGTGCAGAACTTAATTCAAAACAGCAATTTGATGTCCTAAACTAGCATACAAAGCAAGGATAAGAGACAAGGAAAGCATGCACTTGGACAGGTGGTTTAGAGTGGTTCCATGTCCTAAACTTAGGAGCAATGTCAGTCCACTACCTAGAGTTGGTTAGGCTCTAGGATTTGTAACTTGGTTCTCTTATATATATCACACAATAAGATTACAAGCTACAACTACCAACCATCCAAGGACTTATATATCAAGCCAAGATCTTCTACCTCACCAAGGATTTACCCACCAAGCAAGTAGTCTTCCACCTTCTTCAAAGGAATTACCCACTCTTGCTCTAGTCTTCGGCCTTGCAGGATTTACCTATCTTGCTTGAGCTTTGCCTTGCACCTCTCCTTCACTTGGAGAGCTTTAGCACCTTCCTCCTTCACTTGGAGGCCTGGAGCAGCTAGCCTTCTTCTCCTTCACTTGGGGAAGAACAGCAACCTTCTTCTCTTTCACTCGGAGAAGAAACTTCAATCAATCTTCATAGAGAATGGAGATGGGAGAAGTGGAAAGGAGAGCTTTACAAGATTACAAATGATAGCTCTCATACATGGGATCCTAACTCACTCATACTCACGAATTTGCTTTGAAGGTAGAGAGAGAAAGGGGCTCAAAGGATTAGAAACCACTCAACTAAGGCTAGGACCAAGCATATGTGAATGAGCAACCTTGGAATGTAGTCCAAGAGGTCCTATTTATAGTTGAGGGTGTCCCTTTGAGGTTGGGAGAGTTAAGTGGCACAAACTAGCCGTTTTACAACTTGCAACGGATCTATTTTGAGTCCCACCTACTTCTCCAACGGTTGGAATTGCTTTTTCTGCATTCCAGTACAGTCCGATCGGCCGAGTTTCATAAAAGGCAATTCGGCCGACACACTAGGCGACAAGTCTGAGAGATAGACTGTCGGCCGAGTTTCCATGGGGAAACTCGACCGATCGGTCGACCTTCAGACTTGACTGATCAGTGGATCGGCCGAGTTTCCTACCATTGAAACTCGACCGAACAGGGATCGGCTGAGTTGGAAACTCGGCCGACAGCCCAGAAAATTCCAGAATATATGGATCGGCCGAGTTTGGAATTCGGCCGACAAAATCCCTGTTAAGGGTATTTTGGAATTTTCATAAACTGTACAAACGATGGATTTTTGAGTCCCAATCATTTTATCCATCTTAGATACAATGCAAAACATGATTATGAGTGATTACATAAAATGTTCTAAGCCTCTAAGGGCTATATTATAAAGCGGTTAAAAGTCACATGTTTTGCATGTGTCGGAAGAGTAGCTTTGGAGATAAAAGAGATTCTTTTCATGTATCTAATATCTGCAATGATCTCAAATAGATTTGTTAGATACATATGAATGGAATGGTTAAGTCATTATCAAAATATGGGCAATGTGCGACACCTAGGTCAACATATACCTTATACGTTTTATATCTTCTGAGGTTGCACTCTACCTATGCCTTGTAGAATCTGTTTGCGGTTTTCTTGTAACTTGATTGATGTTGTTAAAAGATACCTAATTGACTTTAGTCAATCAAGTAAAATGCTAATCATGTAGTTGTCGTAGCCATAGATCCATTCTAGTATCAAAACTTGTTGGATGGTGAAACGAGTATTCCTGAGGGAATCTTAGAGCAAATATTATTGAGTATGAGGGGTGCTTGGAGAGTAAATCCTTGTCATCTAGATCCTAGGTGTTTAGGGAGGATCATTGTGATCATATCTAGCCCTCAATTTGAGAATGACTACGGTTGGGTCTTGGTGATTATATGTGTGATGTGATTGGAGGACAATTGTGGTTGCACCCCGGTGGAAGGGTTTTGCTTGCATACCCTGGTGGCTAGTGTTGTGACCTATATTAAGGTTGGACTAGGTGTCTTCCATATGACTATATTCCATTGGTGGCAGTTTGACTGATATGTCACTGTGGTGCAGACTCGTACTGACGGAGTGGAGAGAAGATCTTGGATTCCGAGTCTTCCTAGATCTTGTGTGGCACTGATTTTGACTTAGCAATGGTCTGTTGGATTTAGGTGCTATGACTCAAATCCTTAGGGCATTAATTAAAATATGTAATATAGTCATGTAGTATATCTGCTTAGGTTTAAACACACTTAAAATTGGATGTTTACCCTTATCTTATTTTTATTACTGCTTAGTTGTTATATAATTTGGTAAGAGAAATCAACTGTTATACATGTTCTTCATATTATTTCTAAAAGAATATGGTGTTATGTTTACCTGCTAGAGCCAGCTTAACTTGTGTAATTAATTTAAGTTATTCATTTGGTTGAATCTGCTCATCCTACTTGATAATGTTCTATCTCGTTTTTTCAATAATTGTTGGTTGAGAGCTATATCTCTCGCTGGGACATGGGTCTCGCCGTCGTGGTCCACCACATCTTTTTAGGTGGTCGTAATTAGTGTGGGCATGATCGTATTGTTGAGGAAGAGCAGCTTGGATATCAGTAGTCGCAGAAGGTTGGATAGTTTCTAGTCTCATAGTAGAGTCCTATGTGTTGTCCCTATACTCTCAAGTTCAGGAGGGTTGTGTTTTATAGAATATTTGTACATCCATACATGGTTTTTGGTAGTATGCCTTGGTTGTACATATGGCTTGTATATGTGGCTCATATATGTGAAAATATCTTTTGTAACGGGTGTGTGGTAGATGGCCATTGTAAAAATGTGAATACTTGGTATAGTACGTGATATGTTACAGGTTGTGGACCTAGTTGTAATATGTTTACACAAAATGATGGTAATATAAGATCGGTTTTAATTTACTCATTCTTTTGGTAATTTGATTGTTCAACTATTGACTGCATGCTTTGTTTTGAGTGATCTTGCTGGTGTGAGTCGGGGTGCCACATCGGCACCCCCACAAGAATATAACCATTCTACTAGAAAACACATATGAGATTATATGGAGAAAATGATAACAATCACAATTAAAGGATTATGGGTTCACTCCCGTGGGGATTCCATATCACATCACCCCATATAATATATCAATTAATCCAATGATCAAAGCAGAAATGGAAGGAAAACATTCTTGTACTAAAATAAATGAGTCAACTAAATCAGATGATAATAGGCTATGGGGCTAGTGCCCATACCCCGATAGATAACTACTCGGACATAATAGCAAGGAGAACAAGAATCTAGCCTAGAATACATGAAGAAATCTCATAAGAAGAGATAGATTTGTCTTTGGAGTGCTTCTCCTTTTATAGGGGGAAGGAAGGGTAGAATTCCTAAAAATGGCTTGGCGGCGGTGTGCGGGTCGATTGATTAGGGGTCCAGTTGGTCGACTGGCTTTATTGTTTGTGTCAGTTCGACGAAACCTATAGTGGTTGTTGTTTGCTGCGATTTGGCTGAGTCTGGGTGTGAATAGATCGACTGGGGATATGATTGGGTCGACTAATGATCTAAGTCAGTTGATTGGGCAACTGACTCATTCAACTAGGAGATTGGGGATGAGAATCAAAACCTTTGATTCTTGGCCTTTTTTGGCTTTGAAGAGATGGGTCATTTGTTCTATAAAAACTAAGGTAAATCAAGTAAAAACTTCAATTAAAGTGAGACAAGTTAAACTAAGATAAATTCAATCTAAAATTAGAGAATAAAAAAATGCTCCCAAAGAGAGATCAAAAACATGCAAATGAATTGGATAAATATACACTTATCAAAATACCCCAAACTTAAACTTTGCTCATCCTTAAACAACATTACATCATAAATAGTACCAAATAATACTCTCATTTGGTCCTTCCTCACTCATATAACACTATATGATTCCTTACCACCTTATATGGTCAGGCAACATTGATTTTCTAGAATCACAGAACACAAATTTCTAATTTTCTACTCAGAACTACTTACGACTTGGTTCCATTTCATGATCCATCAAGAGATAAATGTCATATCTCTTCTTCCTTTAGTACTCCCACATTTTCCTACAAGTTTTTGTACAAGACCAAGGTTATTTGATGTCTTGGGGTTATGTAGATATCCCTGGGTGTGAAAAAGGAATGAAGAGAGGCATTGGAGGAGATGGTCCCTCTTGTATTCCACTTGAGACTTTTTTCCCTACAATTGCATTGATTATGTTTTTTGGTGAGCTTTTGGCATCTTTTCTTATGGTACACTCCTATTAAATTTATGAGGGGTATGGAAGAAGCTGTAGAGGGAGGAAAGGGGTGCCACTGTGAAACTTAGAGTTTAACATAACTTTTAGATTTTGATCTTTGTGTATGGAGAGGTAAGAAGATGGTATAAGAAGGTTAGAATAGACTGGACTTGTGCAGTTTGTGTTTTGGAATTTTAGCGTATTGGGGGTATTTATGGTGTTAGTTCAATTATCTCTATAACTTGTAAAAAAATTAGAAAATTTTACAACCTATTTATAGTTTCTAAGTTGGAACACACCATGTTTGATTCCTCTCTAGCCTTTACGGTCTGCCAAACATTTCTAAGGAAATAGTGCTATTTAAGAACATAGGTGATGAGATGATTTCTAGCAGTGGAAGATATATAACAAATGTTATAGGAAGATTCACTTATTCAAGGGGTTTTATTTATTACATGCATTATTGATCGACTAGATAAGGGCCAAAATCAAAATAAAAATAAAAAATTAAAATGAAACTACATAACATAGTGGAAATTGCAATAGATATACTGGGTGAAACTACATAACATAGTGAAACTACATAACATAGTGGAAAACTACACGGACAAACGGAGTAGCAATAGTACAACTCAGATGATGTGCCTAATGTATATAATACAATCATAGTCCAAATAGATATATCGTGGTCATCCGAGACTAAACTAGACACATCAACTCTAAGCTACACTAATCTATGTCAACATCATCAACGGCAGCCTCCATGTCCTCGTCGGGCCGGTAGTCCTCATCTCCATCATCGGAAGGAGGAGCAGCAGCTGGTGTAGCCTCGTCTTCAGCATCGGCATCGTCATCCGCATCCTCCTCTTCAGCATCCGTCGCAGTAGCCTCATCAGCGTCAGTCTCAGCATCCTCCTGGTCAGCCATATCCTCGTCTGGAGGACCAAAAGCACGCCCGGGCCACCTCGCACTCTGCTCGGCCCAAGACATGCCTAGAGCATGTAACTCATAGGCAACCTCAATAGGGGGAGAAGAAGAAGTGTAAAGGGCCAGAAGCTCAGACAAACGGCCACCTGGGAGCGCCAGAACCAGAGGAGAGTATCCACCTGCAGAGTGATCAGCGGAAGCAGAAGGTGGTGGAGGAGGATAAAACTGACTATACGCAAAAGATGCGTAGTCACCACTGGGGTAGGGCTCGTAGGTGGGGTAGGGCTGAGGGCAAGTCAAAGACATGGAAGACATGATGTGGCACAGATCCTGATGGTGATGTTGTTGGACCTGCATGTTGTAGGCTTGCTGATGCATGAGGTACCCCATGAGGGCCTCATTGGAGACATGGAAGTCAGCAAAAGCCGGCTGCGGAGGAGGTCGGAAGGATGGCTCAGGAGGAGGTGGTGCAGCTGTGGAGGGTGGAGGAGGAGGTGCAGCAGATGATGATGGAGGTGGAGGTGGAGCAGAAGAAGATGATGCACCAGAGGTAGGGACACTCTTTTGAAGAGTGGTCTCACTGATATAAACTCCTTTACGATCAGGGAGGTAGAGAAAATCGGAAAAGAGAGATTTTCCAGTGGCATGCTGGAAAAGACCACAAATTAGGGCAGGATATGGAAGATGTGTGCCCTTGGTGTTCTTTCCCGAGTCAAAACAAGTCATATGGTGAAGGATGTAACGAGCCCATTTGACTCCTTGGTTGTTCAAAAGCAGATACATCATCATAGCTCTATTCTCAGCGATGTCCGTTTGATTCTTCTTTGGATGGACATTGCAACTGAGAACGAACGCCAAAACACGGCGAGGAGAGGACAGGGCAGAAGATGGCAGAGTGCCCTTCTTTCTATAAGGAAAATCGGGTTGCTTGAGAAACTTATGAATATCAGTCAAGTCAACTTCAATGGTCCTATAGACGTCCTCGGGATACAAGAGATCAAGATAAGCAGGGTAATCGGTAATCCATGAAGCCGTGCCAACATTGCCATTGAGATAGAGATTGAACGAGCGTTCAGTAATATGGAAAGGTTGGCCGGAAATCATAGACATCAAAATGATTGAGGTGTCCGAAAGGGGGAACCAAAGAGTCGTAATTCCACCGCAAGTTAGCGTAGAATTGACGTACGGCTTTGGAGCTGTATTTTAGGTTATGAAAACGGGCATCCTCAATACAAAGAGCTTCAAGATGATGTGTGCGAAAGAGTTGACAAGTTTCGAAAAGGTCGGCGTGAAAGCTATGGGGCTGATAAAGAGCTCGAAAAGGAAAGGGAGAGCGAGGAAGGAGCTCTTTGTAGCGAGCAATAGCAGCATTGTCAACAAAAGAAAGATTATCAAAAACCATATACCTAGGCGCAAGAGGAACCGCAGGAGCAGGGGCGGGAACGGCACGTTTCCGGCGTTGGGACCTCATTGGAGAGGAGAACGAGGAGATGGAGCCGATCCACGCGGAGAGAGAGAGCAGGCGGCACACGAAGAGCAGCAAGAACAAACGAACGGGTCGATTTGGGGGCGAAAACGGCCGGAGAGAGAGAGAGGAGCACCAGGGGAGGAAGGGTCAGGGCTGGGCGTCTAGGGTTCGGTCGACTTTGCTCTAGTTGAGAGGGAGCAAGTCGGCCGATTCCTATATATATTAAACCAGCCTGCCGCCGATCGGTCGAGTTCCAGGAAAGGAAACTCGGCTGACAGAGCGCACAGGTGCCCTGTCCCCGACCGATCGGCCGAGTTGGAAACTCGGCCGACAGAAACCCTGATGAGGAAAAAACCTAAAATCTAGCCCTAGCCTCAAATGACCGAATGCAATTTTTCTGGTTGGACTAGATTGTATATTAAGCATATTTAGGCACATTCCCATCATCATAGGGTACTATTTGTCGATTAAAACCTGATTTTAAAAAAAACCGAAGAAGAGATAGAAACAAGAGAAAATTTTATCAAAAACAAGCATTTTGATCAAACAAAGCATTTATAAGCAAGAGCAACACACATATGATGTAACCAACTAATTAGAGAGCAAGTCGACATCATCAAGAGAGATTATGAGTAATTTTGATCTAATAAAATTAAATTGTTCTCTAGCAAGCGGTTTAGTGAAAATGTCGGCCAACTGATTTTCCGTATCCACATGTGTGATATAAATATCCTTTTTGACAATGTGATCACGGAGAAAATGATGGCGAACTTCTATGTGTTTAGCTCTACTATGCAATATTGGATTATAAGAAAGATTTATTGCACTAGTGTTATCACAGAAAATAGGAGAAGCATCAAAATGAATGTTAAAGTGTTGGAGCATTTGCTTCATCCATAGGACCTGGGCACAACAACTTCCTGCTGCAATATATTCAGCTTCGGTAGTTGATAATGCCACTGTGCTCTGTTTCTTGGAGAACCAAGACACCAAGCATGGTCCCAAGAGGAAGCAAGTGCCACTCGTGCACTTTCTATCAATCAAGCAACCTGCGTAGTCAGCATCACTATATGCTACAAGAGTAAAGTCCCTTGACTTAGGGTACCATAGTACAAAATTTGGAGTTTTGGCTAAGTACCTCAAAATCCTCTTGACAGCAACAAGATGTGATTTCCTAGGGCTTGATTGAAAGCGAGCACACAAGCCAACACTAAACATTATATCAGGTCTAGAGGCAGTTAAGTAAAGTAAACTTCCGATCATACCTCTATAGAGCTTCTCATCTACCTTCTCACCTTCTTCATCCTTGTCAAGTTTGGCAGTGTTTGACATGGGTGTATCCATTTGCTTCATGTTTTCCATCCCAAAGCGTTTAAGAAGTTCAAGTGTGTATTTGCCTTCGTTGATGAAGTTACCCTCCTTGGTTTGTTTGATTTGGAAGCCGAGGAAGAAGGTCAGCTCACCCATCATACTCATCTCGAATTCACTCTGCATAAGAGAACCAAACTCTTTGCAAAGATCAAGGTCAGTTCCGCCAAATATAATATCATCAACATATATTTGAATTATGAGAAAATGAGTGGAAGTGTGTTTTAGAAACAAAGTACAATCAACTTTGCCCATGATATACCCGTTATCTAACAAAAAGTTCTTTAGTTTCTCATACCAAGCTCGAGGTGCTTGTTTGAGTCCGTAGAGAGCTTTTTGCAAGAAATATACATGATTGGGTAACTTATCATTTTCAAAGCCTGGAGGTTGAGCAACATATACTTCCTCCTCGATTGTACCATTTAAAAACGCACTTTTAACATCCATTTGATAAAGCAAGAAATTTTTATAACTAGCAAAGGCAAGTAGCATACGAATAGATTCTAATCTAGCAACAGGAGCATAGGTTTCATCAAAATCAATACCTTCTTGTTGATTGTAACCTTGTGCTACTAACCTTGCTTTGTTCCTTACCACTTTTCCTTGCTCATCAAGCTTGTTGCGGTAGACCCATTTGGTACCAATGATCTTTCTATCATTTGGTCTTGGCACTAAGGTCCACACACGGTTCTTCTCGAACTGCTCAAGCTCTTCTTGCATGGCAAGGATCCACTCATCATCGCCAAGGGCCTCTTTGATGTTCTTTGGCTCCAGTTGAGAGATGAAGGCACTGTCTGCTTGTTCTTTGTTGTGTGCAGCTCGTGTCCTTACTCTTTCAAACGGGTTACCAATGATCAACTCCTTGGGGTGATTCTTTGCAAAGCGGGGAGTGGGATCCTTCCTTTCTTCTTCTTTTTCTTCTTCTTCAACCTGCTTGCCTTTGTCTTTGATGTTGAGCTCTTTTAAGATAGGAATGATTTCATCTGCAACATCATCATCACCCAAATGCTTGCCAATACCAGGGTTAGTTTCAATAAATTTAACATTTATAGATTCTTCTATTTTAGATAGTTCAATGTTAAACACTCTAAAAGCCCTGCTAGTAGTGCTATAGCCTAGGAAGAAATCCTTGTAGGATTTTGGATCAAACTTGTCGAGAGAGTCCTTGGTGTTCAAAACAAAACACGGACATCCAAACACATGAAAGAAATCAATTGACGGCTTCCTACCACGCCATAGTTCATAGGGGGTTTTCTTAAAAGTCGGATGAGTGAAAACTTGGTTTTGCACAAAACATGAGGTGCTAACGGCTTCAGCCCAAAACTTCTTAGGAGTGTCATACTCAAGAAGCATGGTTCTAGCCATCTCTTGCAGCGATCTATTCTTCCTCTCAACAACTCCATTTTGTTGGGGTGTGCGAGGAGAAGAGAAGTTGTGCGAATAACCCGATTTTTCACAAAAACATTCAAAAGGATCATTTTCAAACTCTCCCCCATGATCACTACGGATGGAAACAACATGACAAGAAGCTTCGTTTTCAACTCGTTTACAAAAGCTTGAGAAAACATCGAGTGTATCACTTTTAGAAACGAGAAAGAAAGTCCAAGTAAATCTAGAAAAATCATCGACAATAACAAGACAATACTTGGAGCCGCGAAGCGTTTGTGTTCTCATAGGTCCGAAGAGATCAATATGAAGAAGCTCTAGAACTCTCTTGGTACTCATGACTCCTTTGGATTTGAAGGAGGATTTGGTTTGTTTCCCTTGAGTACAAGGTTGACATTCCTCATCCTTTTCAAAATCCAATTTGGGAAGTCCTCGAACCAAGTCCTTTTTGTTCAGTTTCTTCATTTGATGCAAGTTCACATGACCCAAACGTCGATGCCAAAGCGAAAGATCATTTTTATCCACGACTAAGCATCTATTTAGTATGGGCTTTAAAGCATCAAGAACAATCACATATAGATTACCATTTCTAGTTCCCTTATATATGACATTATAGGACAGGGAATCTAGAAGCAAGCATTCTAAGGAAGTAAAGAGCACAAGATAACCATTATCACATAATTGGCTAACACTAATTAAGTTGTGATGTAGGCCATCAACAAGCAAAACATTTTTAATGCACAAATCATTACCTACATCACCCTCACCTATAACCTTACCCTTTTTGTTGTCCCCAAAGGTTACCGATCCTCCTTTCTTCTTCACAATTTTGTTGAAATGGCTGATTTCTCCAGTCATGTGCTTAGAGCAGCCACTATCAACAATCCATTTCTTTGTGACCTGCAAGAAAAGAGGATGTCGGAACCCAACTCAAACTTTGGGGTCCGGGGTTAGCTTGGGGACCCATTTCATATTTGGGTTGGTCCCCTTAGGCTTGTAAGGACAATAGGTAGAATAATGATCATCACATTTGCAATGCATACATACCATGGGGTTTTTAGAGCCGGAAGACTCTCCATTGAAAATTGGAGTTTCCACACTCTTTTTCTTACCCTTCTTCTTCTTCTTACCTTTTGGAGTAGTCGCATTGTATCCTAGACCACTAGTACCAACTTGTTTGGTAGAGTGCTCTAGAACATCATTTAGAGACTTCTTACCCGAAAGAAACCTTTGCAAAGTAGATCTTAATTTAGCATTATCATCACTAAGGTTTGTAATGGTAGTAGATAAACTAGCAAGATCTTCTCTAGCATGCAAAAGGTCGGCCTCAAGACAGAGGGCTTTAGTAAGAAGAGAGTCTTTTTCAAGAGTTAAGTTTGCAACTTCATTTCTAGGCAAGATAGGTCTAGAAGATAAATCATTTGTTTGTGCAAGAAGTTTAGCATTTTCAGATTTAAGGACAACAATTTCTCTTTGATAAGCATACACTTCATCTCTCCTAGCATCATCAATAAGCTTAAGTTCAACATTTGCAGTTTTTAGAACATCTAGCTCATCTAGGCAATTTTGGTTCTCTATCTTAAGATTTTCAATAGTTTTAAGATAAGTACCATTCTCAACCTCTACTCCATTATATTGAAGTTCAAGGTCTAGAAATTTCCCTTGTAAAGAATCTATGCTATCAAGATGTAATTTCTCATTTTGATCTAGAATGTCAATCTTGGCATAGAGATCATCAACTATCTTTCCTAATCTTTTTCTTTTAGCTTTACATTTAGCAAAAGATGATTGACAATCATTAAGCATTTCAATGAGGGTTTCCTTAGATAAATCAAGTAAACTTTCATCACTTACCTTGCTTACCTCACTTACCTCAATTACTTCTTCACTAGTAGAAGCCATGAGTGCAAGGTGACATTCACCATCCTCAGAGCTTGAGGAACTTGAAGTGGAGGACTCCTCCCATGCCGCATGAGCAGCATCTTTGGGTCTTGTCTCCTTCTTGTTCTTCTTCTTGTACTTGGCTTCTCTTTTGTATTTGTCATCCTTCTTGTGGCTGCTCTTATGATAGCCCTTCTTGGCTTTTGGGCAGTCATTCTTGTAGTGGCCCTTTTGACCACACTCGTAGCATCTAGGAGTGGAGGATGATGGCTTGCCCTTGAAGTGTCTTCCTTTTGAATAGTTGGCTTCATGATCATTTGCACCTTCATCTTCGCTTGAGGAAGGGCAGGGAGACTTCATGGCAAGTTGTTGTTGCCGCATCATTTCTTCAACTTGAGCTTTGAAGGATGTGTCCTTCATCTTCTTGGACTCCTTCTCTTCTCTTTTCTCCTCTTCCTCTTTCTTGTCGAGCCTTGGTTCATGTGCTTGGAGATTTCCAACCAGCTCCTCGGTTGACAACTCGCTCAGCTTGTAGACTTCTTCAATTGAAGTGACCTTTGGCTCCCATCTCTTTGGAAGAGATCTCAAGATCTTTGCATTGATGGTACCTCTATCCATGACACTCCCAAGGGCTGCAAGACTGTTCAAGATGACATTCAACCTTGTGTACATGTCCGCAACTCTTTCATTCTTCCCCATCTTGAAGTTCTCAAGTAGGCCGCCGAGCATATAGACCTTGGCCTCCTTGACTTGCTCCATCCCTTCATAGGTGACACACAACTTATGCCAAATCTCATGCGTCGTGTCCCACGAAGAGATGCGGTTGAACTCCGATGGTGAAAGGGCGGCGTAGATGATGCTCACAGCTTTAGCATTGAGTTGAGCACGCTTCATCTCATCTTCCGTCCACGTGGTGATGTTCCCCTTCGGCTCTTCATACTTGAGATGGACTATCTTCCACATCTCGTAGCTCACGCCTTGGATGTAGAATTGCATCCTTCTCTTCCAATATAGGAAGTTTGTGCCGTCGAAGACCGGGGGTCTCATGGAGAAGCTTCCTTCAAGATTGAGTGACCCAAGAGCTGAATCGCCCATCTTCTCCTACTTGTTGAAGTAGCTTGGAGAAGACCTGCTCTGATACCACTTGTTGGATCAATGGGCTCTAGAAGGGGGGGTTGGATAGAGCTTCACAAACTTCACAAAAGTGATTAGACCACCAAATTATATTAAGTGCAGAACTTAATTCAAAACAGCAATTTGATGTCCTAAACTAGCATACAAAGCAAGGATAAGAGACAAGGAAAGCATGCACTTGGACAGGTGGTTTAGAGTGGTTCCATGTCCTAAACTTAGGAGCAATGTCAGTCCACTACCTAGAGTTGGTTAGGCTCTAGGATTTGTAACTTGGTTCTCTTATATATATCACACAATAAGATTACAAGCTACAACTACCAACCATCCAAGGACTTATATATCAAGCCAAGATATTCTACCTCACCAAGGACTTACCCACCAAGCAAGTAGTCTTCCACCTTCTTCAAAGGAATTACCCACTCTTGCTCTAGTCTTCGGCCTTGCAGGATTTACCTATCTTGCTTGAGCTTTGCCTTGCACCTCTCCTTCACTTGGAGAGCTTTAGCACCTTCCTCCTTCACTTGGAGGCCTGGAGCAGCTAGCCTTCTTCTCCTTCACTTGGGGAAGAACAGCAACCTTCTTCTCTTTCACTCGGAGAAGAAACTTCAATCAATCTTCATAGAGAATGGAGATGGGAGAAGTGGAAAGGAGAGCTTTACAAGATTACAAATGATAGCTCTCATACATGGGATCCTAACTCACTCATACTCACGAATTTGCTTTGAAGGTAGAGAGAGAAAGGGGCTCAAAGGATTAGAAACACTCAACTAAGGCTAGGACCAAGCATATGTGAATGAGCAACCTTGGAATGTAGTCCAAGAGGTCCTATTTATAGTTGAGGGTGTCCCTTTGAGGTTGGGAGAGTTAAGTGGCACAAACTAGCCGTTTTACAACTTGCAACGGATCTATTTTGAGTCCCACCTACTTCTCCAACGGTTGGAATTGCTTTTTCTGCATTCCAGTACAGTCCGATCGGCCGAGTTTCATAAAAGGCAATTCGGCCGACACACTAGGCGACAAGTCTGAGAGATAGACTGTCGGCCGAGTTTCCATGGGGAAACTCGACCGATCGGTCGACCTTCAGACTTGACTGATCAGTGGATCGGCCGAGTTTCCTACCATTGAAACTCGACCGAACAGGGATCGGCTGAGTTGGAAACTCGGCCGACAGCCCAGAAAATTCCAGAATATATGGATCGGCCGAGTTTGGAATTCGGCCGACAAAATCCCTGTTAAGGGTATTTTGGAATTTTCATAAACTGTACAAACGATGGATTTTTGAGTCCCAATCATTTTATCCATCTTAGATACAATGAAAAACATGATTATGAGTGATTACATAAAATGTTCTAAGCCTCTAAGGGCTATATTACAAAGCAGTTAAAAGTCACATGTTTTGCATGTGCCGGAAGAGTAGCTTTGGAGATAAAAGAGATTCTTTTCTTGTATCTAATATCTGCAATGATCTCAAATAGATTTGTTAGATACATATGAATGGAATGGTTAAGTCATTATCAAAATATGGGCAATGTGCGACACCTAGGTCAACATATACCTTATACGTTTTATATCTTCTGAGGTTGCACTCTACCTATGCCTTGTAGAATCTGTTTGCGGTTTGCTTGTAACTTGATTGATGTTGTTAAAAGATACCTAATTGACTTTAGTCAATCAAGTAAAACGCTAATCATGTAGTTGTCGTAGCCATAGATCCATTCTAGTATCAAAACTTGTTGGATGGTGAAACGAGTATTCCTGAGGGAATCTTAGAGCAAATATTATTGAGTATGAGGGGTGCTTGGAGAGTAAATCCTTGTCATCTAGATCCTAGGTGTTTAGGGAGGATCATTGTGATCATATCTAGCCCTCAATTTGAGAATGACTACGGTTGGGTCTTGGTGATTATATGTGTGATGTGATTGGAGGACAATTGTGGTTGCACCCCGGTGGAAGGGTTTTGCTTGCATACCCTGGTGGCTAGTGTTGTGACCTATATTAAGGGTGGACTAGGTGTCTTCCATATGACTATATTCCATTGGTGGCAGTTTGACTGATATGTCACTGTGGTGCAGACTCGTACTGACGGAGTGGAGAGAAGATCTTGGATTCCGAGTCTTCCTAGATCTTGTGTGGCACTGATTTTGACTTAGCAATGGTCTGTTGGATTTAGGTGCTATGACTCAAATCCTTAGGGCATTAATTAAAATATGTAATATAGTCATGTAGTATATCTGCTTAGGTTTAAACACACTTAAAATTGGATGTTTACCCTTATCTTATTTTTATTACTGCTTAGTTGTTATATAATTTGGTAAGAGAAATCAACTGTTATACATGTTCTTCATATTCTTTCTAAAAGAATATGGTGTTATGTTTACCTGCTAGAGCCAGCTTAACTTGTGTAATTAATTTAAGTTATTCATTTGGTTGAATCTGCTCATCCTACTTGATAATGTTCTATCTCGTTTTTTCAATAATTGTTGGTTGAGAGCTATATCTCTCGCTGGGACATGGGTCTCGCCGTCGTGGTCCACCACATCTTTTTAGGTGGTCGTAATTAGTGTGGGCATGATCGTATTGTTGAGGAAGAGCAGCTTGGATATCAGTAGTCGCAGAAGGTTGGATAGTTTCTAGTCTCATAGTAGAGTCCTATGTGTTGTCCCTATACTCTCAAGTTCAGGAGGGTTGTGTTTTATAGAATATTTGTACATCCATACATGGTTTTTGGTAGTATGCCTTGGTTGTACATATGGCTTGTATATGTGGCTCATATATGTGAAAATATCTTTTGTAACGGGTGTGTGGTAGATGGCCATTGTAAAAATGTGAATACTTGGTATAGTACGTGATATGTTACAGGTTGTGGACCTAGTTGTAATATGTTTACACAAAATGATGGTAATATAAGATCGGTTTTAATTTACTCATTCTTTTGGTAATTTGATTGTTCAACTATTGACTGCATGCTTTGTTTTGAGTGATCTTGCTGGTGTGAGTCGGGGTGCCACATCGGCACCCCCACAAGAATATAACCATTCTACTAGAAAACATATATGAGATTATATGGAGAAAATGATAACAATCACAATTAAAGGATTATGGGTTCACTCCCGTGGGGATTCCATATCACATCACCCCATATAATATATCAATTAATCCAATGATCAAAGCAGAAATGGAAGGAAAACATTCTTGTACTAAAATAAATGAGTCAACTAAATCAGATGATAATAGGCTATGGGGCTAGTGCCCATACCCCGATAGATAACTACTCAGACATAATAGCAAGGAGAACAAGAATCTAGCCTAGAATACATGAAGAAATCTCATAAGAAGAGATAGATTTGTCTTTGGAGTGCTTCTCCTTTTATAGGGGGAAGGAAGGGTAGAATTCCTAAAAATGGCTTGGCGGCGGTGTGCGGGTCGATTGATTAGGGGTCCAGTTGGTCGACTGGCTTTATTGTTTGTGTCAGTTCGACGAAACCTATAGTGGTTGTTGTTTGCTGCGATTTGGCTGAGTCTGGGTGTGAATAGATCGACTGGGGATATGATTGGGTCGACTAATGATCTAAGTCAGTTGATTGGGCAACTGACTCATTCAACTAGGAGATTGGGGATGAGAATCAAAACCTTTGATTCTTGGCCTTTTTTGGCTTTGAAGAGATGGGTCATTTGTTCTATAAAAACTAAGGTAAATCAAGTAAAAACTTCAATTAAAGTGAGACAAGTTAAACTAAGATAAATTCAATCTAAAATTAGAGAATAAAAAAATGCTCCCAAAGAGAGATCAAAAACATGCAAATGAATTGGATAAATATACACTTATCAAAATACCCCAAACTTAAACTTTGCTCATCCTTAAACAACATTACATCATAAATAGTACCAAATAATACTCTCATTTGGTCCTTCCTCACTCATATAACACTATATGATTCCTTACCACCTTATATGGTCAGGCAACATTGATTTTCTAGAATCACAGAACACAAATTTCTAATTTTCTACTCAGAACTACTTACGACTTGGTTCCATTTCATGATCCATCAAGAGATAAATGTCATATCTCTTCTTCCTTTAGTACTCCCACATTTTCCTACAAGTTTTTGTACAAGACCAAGGTTATTTGATGTCTTGGGGTTATGTAGATATCCCTGGGTGTGAAAAAGGAATGAAGAGAGGCATTGGAGGAGATGGTCCCTCTTGTATTCCACTTGAGACTTTTTTCCCTACAATTGCATTGATTATGTTTTTTGGTGAGCTTTTGGCATCTTTTCTTATGGTACACTCCTATTAAATTTATGAGGGGTATGGAAGAAGCTGTAGAGGGAGGAAAGGGGTGCCACTGTGAAACTTAGAGTTTAACATAACTTTTAGATTTTGATCTTTGTGTATGGAGAGGTAAGAAGATGGTATAAGAAGGTTAGAATAGACTGGACTTGTGCAGTTTGTGTTTTGGAATTTTAGCGTATTGGGGGTATTTATGGTGTTAGTTCAATTATCTCTATAACTTGTAAAAAAATTAGAAAATTTTACAACCTATTTATAGTTTCTAAGTTGGAACACACCATGTTTGATTCCTCTCTAGCCTTTACGGTCTGCCAAACATTTCTAAGGAAATAGTGCTATTTAAGAACATAGGTGATGAGATGATTTCTAGCAGTGGAAGATATATAACAAATGTTATAGGAAGATTCACTTATTCAAGGGGTTTTATTTATTACATGCATTATTGATCGACTAGATAAGGGCCAAAATCAAAATAAAAATAAAAAATTAAAATGAAACTACATAACATAGTGGAAATTGCAATAGATATACTGGGTGGAATGAGTATGTACCACCCATCTCCGCCTCAAACTTAAAACTTTACTCATCCTGAGCAAAAGTTAAATTCAGAATGGAGGGATGAATTTCTATGGGGTCACTAGGTGATCCTGGTAACTAAAAAATTGTCCAGTGAGATGAATGTTGACAAGGGTTGGAATCTTGCAAAGAGGAGCTTCATAGTATACTTGATGATTGGGTGGTCATGGAAGCTCGAAGGGGCTTTTATCTAGAGAAATATGATGTTGATTTTTTCCTTGTAGTCCTTCCAGTAAGATCCACAAATCTTCCTTCAATAGTGAAGGAAGTGTTTTCGATGTATGTGGATTGGGAAGGATTGACTCAAGGTGGAGTTTGAGTTGGTCTGGTAGTACATAAGGTGTCTGATGTTCAACATTAGGTGGAAAATATGGCTTGGGTTTCTCTCATCACCTATATTTGCACACATGAGAATTGGTGTTGGTATAAAAGGAATGAAATCACTAAAATCGTCATTATAAATATTTTTGTTATCCAAAAAAACCATGCAATCAACATTGTGGTTAAAAGGATTAGCAGGTTTCCTTGTTGATATTGCATGTGGCTCAAGTTCCTTTATGTAAGATGTTCCTAAGGGTTCCAGGAGGAAACAATATGGGAATTTCATATTTATAGTCAAGGAGTGAGGGCATGTGACATTCTTCAAGTGGTGGCCCCCCATCTAGATCATCCATATGTGTAAAAGAATTTGACTGTGGTGGAGTGTAAGCTTCTTGGTGAGGAAGCATTTCTTCAGAAATATCTACTGATTTATCATGAAAGGGTGGCGGTTCATTATCCAGAAAGAGTTCAACCCAAGAGAATTGGTCATTGATAATATTTGGATTTATGTCAATGATATGAGGAGTTGTTGTAACTTCTGGATAAGGACAACTCTTCTGCTATGATTTTTATACTTAAGTAATAAAGCCTCAAGAGAAAGGATCAGAATACCAATATACTCATTGTATGAAGGCTGTGACTCCTCAATCTGTGATATTTTGGTAGAATATGACATAAAGGATATAAACATAGGATCATCATCGTCATCATCAGGAGAAAACATCTTAGGCTGGTCTAACATCTCCAGGGGTTTCTTTGATTGGGTATCTAGTTAAATAGCTAACATGGCTTGTCATATTTCTAATATTTCACATTACTCTGCTACTATTCTTTCTAGGGCTTTAATTTGTTCCTCCCGCTGAGGTGTATATTGGCTTTCACAATAAGGTCCATACCCCCCCCTCCAAATTTTGTTGGTTATCCTCACCATACCCCCATAATATTCTTGGTCATAGAATCCCTCATATTGATATGTGTAGCATTGTTCCTCATAATAGTCTTCAGGCATTTGTGGATTGTAATTTTCATTATATCAACTTTGGTATGAAGGCTCGATATTACAAGGTGCCTCCATAATATGAGGGGACATATTTGGACGATCTGGTGATTTATGGTTGTAACAACCACACAATTGACATTGTGAATCATAATGTATTGACCTCTTCATTTGAAGAGATTTTTTTGAAAGAAATAAATTATAAAAAGGAATCTAAGATAGAAAGAAAGAAAAAGATCTAATCTAGAAGAAATTAGAAACTAAAAATTATAAAAAGAGACTAAAATTACAAAACAAGTTAAGAAGTTAACTATATAATACAAAAGAACTAAAGGTTAAATATAAGCTAAGAAATTATAAACAAGAGTGAAAATTACAAATCAAACTAGAAAGTGGTAGTAGCGGAATGGAAACTCGGTAGAAGGAGGGGATACACTATTGGACTGAGTCTCAGTAGGAAAATAAATTACAAAGATCTAAGAAAAGAAATTTTGGATCAAGACTAAAAATTATGAAAGTAAAATAAAGGAAAATTACAAGATAGCTATAAAAAAGGTACTACCATAATGGAAAGAGGAAAATCACTACCAAAATGGAGCACAATAGGAGAAAGAAAGAAGGAACAAAATTATAGAACAAATGTATAATTATGAACAAAATTAAAATTATGGAACAAACTAAAAATTATAAAATCAAACTAAATTATAATTAAACAAGAAGAGAAATCATATCTATGAAAGCAATCAGATTTGAAAAACAATGTGCGCCCTCCCTGTCAATGAACCAAATTTGATCCGTCGTTTATACAACAAATCACTGGGAAAAGTTATAGAGTTTATCCTTCTAAAAAGACAGTCAACTCATTGCAAGCGACGAGTTAACTTTCTGGTTGTAAGATATCAATCCAGGGGATGACAAAAGAGGGTTGAAATCTAAAATCAATCATGAGAACAAAAAAGTAAAAATCCAACATTTTAGAGTTTGCTTATGCTAAGAACCAGAAAGTAAAATTGTTGAAATAAAATTTAACTAATTAAATGGCTAAAAGAGTTGGGGGTCTAGGGATCACCACCAATTACCAAACTTCTACTCAACGAATCAACTCCTTAGTTTCAATAATCAAATTAGGACCATGTAAATTTGTGTGCTTTTGGGCAAATTTCATAAGGGTTGGACTTCCCGCAAATCCATTGATCCTGGCATTTGCATATCTTTGTTCAACCGTCCAATATATCAATGTCTAAGATGTCATTGAAGAACATGTGAATTTCATTCTGACATTTGAACTCATGGGTCAGATGATCACTTCACCATAAGTTATAACAAATGACTCAAATAAGCATAAAGATCATAAAATCCATCAGCGGATATAGTCAAGAGATTATGGATCCATTCTTGTGAGGATCTGAGATATCAAAACTCCCATAAGAATATTAGCATTCTACCAAAAATAGTGTATGCGATTAGATGGGGAAAATAATAACAATTACAATTAAAGAATTATGGATTCACTCCTTTGGGGATCCAAGATCACAAAGTATATCAATTAATCCAACAATCAAAGCAGAAATAGAAGAAAAGCATTCTTCTACTAAAATAAAGGAGTTGACTACATCAGATAATAGCAAGCTATGGGGATAATCCCCATACCACAGTATACAACTACTAAAACATAATAAGAAGGAGAATAAGAATCTAGCCTAGAATACATTGAGAAATGCCAAAAGAAGAGATATATTTGTCTTTGCAGTCCCCCTCCTTTTATAGGGGGAAAGAAGGGGCAAAATCCTAAAAATGTCTTGGCGGGGGTGTGTGGGTCAATCGATTGGGAGTCCATTCAGTTGCTTGGCTTTATTGTCTGTGTCGGTTCAATGAAACCCTGAATGGTTATTAGCAGTGACAATTTGACTGAGTCTGGGCACAATTTGATCGACTGGGGATATGAGTCAGTCGACTGATAATCTGAGTTGATCAACTGGGGAACTGAGACGGTCGACTGGGAGACTGGGAATGAGAATAAAAGCCTCTGATTCTTGGCCTTTTTGGGATTTGAAGAAATGGGTCATTTATTATGCAAAAACCCAAGTAAATCAAGTAAAAACTCCAACTAAAGGGGGAAAAGCTAAACTAAGACAAATTGACTCTAAAACTAGAGAATAATAAGAAAATGCTCCTAAAGAGAGATCTAAAACATGAAAATATATTAGATATATATGCACTTATCAGGAGACTAGGAACATCGAATCTATTATGACTAAGGAAGGTATTAGGTACACTTGCATTGTCCAAAAAAAATATTAGATGTGTAAATCTTAACCTCATCAAATCGATTTGATTTGATTTGATTTATGCTTACAGTTCAGAGAATGAAACAAGAAATAGAAAACACAACTAAAAGTGTATTGCCATTTGGGCTTAAGATCATCTTGGATCTTTATATCATCAACCTTAAGGACTATAGTGGATTAAGAGGTCTCAATTGCCTCAGGGTTTTTCATGGTAGATATCCATCCTGACGGGAAAGGATGAGATGTAGGAAATAGAGAGAGACGGTAGTAAAAAAATTATAAGTAAATCAAGTGAGATTTGAATGTGTGTGTAAAATTCTCTTAATATTCTCAAGTTACTTGATTTAATTAAGATGAATGAAAGAGGTATTCAATCTTGAGCAACTTGGAATCTTTTAAGAAATCAAGTAAGCATGTAAAGCGGATTAGTCAATTAAGTAGACAAGATCTAGTCTAATTTGAGTTTAAGATGATAGATATGACTAGATAAGCAAGGCAAGATCTAGTACAATTTATAAAAAATGTTGTTAAAACAATTATGTTGATAATGCAACTAGAAAACCATGAGAAAGAAAAACATATCTCTTATAACGAGTAGAAATATGAGCAGTTCAACAAGTTATTATAACATGAATAATTTCTAGATCGTGAACAAGTAGATAAGCAGTATAAAGAGTGGGACCCAAGAGGGGATCCACTCCCTACTAAATCAAATAAAAGGGAAAGATATCATATGCCAAACACATAACCAATTTTTTGTATAGGGATGATAATCCAATTCATTCAAAAATATGTTTCAAGGTACCAAATGTCGCAGTAGAATATAATATATCTACTATTAAAATATTTGATATTATCACTATCCTTTGCCATGCAGGGTGATACATATGAAAACTAAATCATTGGATCAAAAAAGGGTTAGCTAAGCACCTCGAATCTATCTTCCCAAGAAGGTTCAACTACTCTTGAAGTTGTCTTGGTCAAGTTTGGTTTTCTCCTCCTAATCTACACTTGGGGTTGGAAGTGTGCCCTAGAAGAGAAGAAAAGTAGATGCATCAACATAAATGTTGGTATCTGCATACCAAATTGGGGATTGAGAAACATTATGTAATAGAGGACATCAAAAACAACAAGGCTTCCCATAGAAAAGGAAAGAACCTCCCAAGTGGGTATCAAAAGAATTTCAAAATGATGAAACCAAGTCATAGATGAGGCTTTTATTAAAAGAACATGATTATGAAGAATTCTTGTGATATAAATACATTAATATATCATCATTAGTTCATGTTACACAATTATACTACTTTTATTTACGTAGGGTTGAGTCCCATAAAATCTCAAGCCTAAGTTAGGTGGAAAAGTGCACCATGGGTTGAAAGGTGCCCTCAATATATATAATACGAGGGGAAAGGCACACTTGGAGTGGAAAGGCGCATCGAAATATTATGATAGTACATATGTACATGCTACTATAAATAAATTTAGTCTATTTTCACACACACCAAAATATAAAGGCAAGAATAAGTCTAGTCAATCTGAAACAACATGATGATAACATCCAATAGTTATAATGTGGGGTCAGAGGACCCATAAATCAATATACAATCATTTCTACAATGAGATGCTTTACAGGATCACAAAAGTACACTACTTGAATTAGGATTTAATAAGGATTTAGATGAATAAGATATAAGTAAGAGTCTAATAAGAAAATCTAACCAATTAAGATGATCACAAGATTAAAATCAAGATGCAATTTTTCACATGAAATAAAATCTCAAAAGAGAGAGAGATTGTGTAGGCTAATGTCCAGAGAGAGGGAAAATAGGTTTATTGCTCAATAAGAATAAAGGGGATGCATTCATACCTCAAGAAGTTTGTCAACTTGTCAAAATACAAATCTTAGATCCAAATCATGGTTAGAAATGGTTTGAAGGTTTGTAACACCGATGGTTGAGAAAAGATCACCATGAGATTATAAGTCTTTGATGGCTCATACAAGGGACTTGGATATGAGGATAAGAGAGAAGGTTATGAGTCATGTCCTATTGGTCAAGTGATTTCTATGTGTGTGAAGGCCATGGGGAGGGTCTATATATAAGACTATTTGGCTTGGGTAGCAAGAAACTTATCTATTTTTATTTACTAGGGAAAATATGTAACATATATTATAAAATGAGAAAAGTTAAGCATTCTTTAACAAATGATAGGAAAGAATAACATAAAAATGGCATACCCCTTCCCTTTCTTTATGTCTACATTTTATCATATATATACCCTTTTTTACAACTTGGTCACACAAAAATGGACTACTATATTTACAATTAAGAGACTTCTAAATATCTCATTATGTAAATATTTACTCAATGAAAATGTGTATTTTATCGTACAATTGTGTAATATATTTTGATTGACTTCCTTTTCTATTATTCCATTTATCAACTTCTATAAACATATTTGTCCCATTACTAATGGATTTCTCACAATGTTTCTCTTTTCACGTTAGATTCATTAAAAGCATGTATAATAACTTTATTTTAACTAAAGGCATATATCAAATTAATATGAAGTTAGATCCAAATTCCAAACCCATGGTAACTATATATATTGTTGATATATTTTACATTAATTATTTTTGGAGTAGATATGTGTTAATAAATGTATATATCCAACACTAATTATGATAGACACATGAATTTTAAAACCAAAAGGTGTAAACATTATCTATCGAACTATTTTTTCTTTTTTCCTTGTTGTTAACAGTTTTGGGAGGTAATAGTGAGGTGTACTAAGGAATTCATTTCATCAAGATTATTGTAACTTTTTGTTTGAGTTAAATGGTTGATTATATAAATTTGGTAATGTTTATTTGTTTCCAAACAAATATATAATTGATTTAAAATATGTGTTTCCTTTATGATATGTTAACGTGATTGTTTTTATTTACTTATTGCTATAAAACATTAGGTAGAGAGAATTTAGTTCTTTAAAGTTTGTTCTAATTTATTAAAATATCTCATATATTCCGCATTATTGTGATTACCTCAGCCACATTGTATTCGGAAAGTAAATAAATTTTTAGATTCCCACCATGATAAATTTTCCATAGATTTAACATGCATGTACAACATTATTTCCCTTTATGTTACACAATAAATTTATTTATTACAACTTCACATGAATTATATATGTATAATACATATTAGTTGGTCTATATTATTCATTTCATATATTAGATGTTTTCTTTTTAATAATAAATTTAATGTTTTTGGCCTTATCTTTCATTTTATTTTCTTAATGAAACTGAGGCATATAGGAGCACGCAAAATATGTGAAACTTGTCCTACAAGCAAAATGAAACATGAAGAGTATGATTTTGTAATTAATTTTCCATGTTAAGAATGTTTACTGTTTTATTTAATATTTTAGACTTCAAGTCATATTCTCTCTCCTAAACTAAACTAGGATAGATAAAATTCTCCAAATTAATGTGGAAATTCATAAATAGACTAATTTTGGTATGTGAAATTCAAATTTAGGATATTTTTCTACTTTTGAAGTCATTGAACATATTATTTAATATTTTAGAGTAAAACTCACATATTCTTTTCTAAATGAAATTAAGGTAGTTATTATCGTTCAAACAATATGAAAGTTGGCACTCAAGTTAATTGGAAACCAACAAACATGATTTATCATTATATTTAGGTTTTGGAATTTTCTTTTGTGAGTTATATCACCATTATGGTTTAGACAATTTATCTACATATATATTCATTATCTTCAATTAGAGTCTCATTAATTTCACATTGTTACCAAAAGAGTTATATAATACTATTACGCATGGAATTCCACATTTTACTCATTTAGTTAGTCAATTAATTCCACTTTACTTTGATGATTACACATGAATATTCCAATTGTTATTCTAATACATGTTTTAAGTACATTATTCCTTTTATTTAACCATTATGTGAATATAGTTAGACAGAGAAATAAATGTAACATATTTTACGAACTCTCCTACATGTTAGCACATATTTAAGTTATTATGTAAACATGTGATGTTGATTATAGAATCTATTGCCACATAATATGTTATATGTATTAACATTATTTGTTAAGGTATAACTTTATCCTTGTTTGGTCAAATCTAGGGAACTGATCTCACTAGCCTTCTAATTATGGAATAGGGTAAGATTCTAGGTTTTGGTTGTTACAAGAAGTTAATGTATGATCTGGATTTAGTAGATATATGAACAAAATAGTGTTTATAAGTAGATATATATTCCCTTATGCCTCCTTACCATCTTTGCAACCTCTTGGCATATTAGAATCATCATTATAGAAGAAGGATCTTCTACACAAATGTTGGATTTGATTCTAGTCAGGATAAGGTAGTCACTCTCTAGCATTAGGAGAGTCAAAAGGAGTGAGTTGTGATGTTGGATATTGGGAAATACTTATAGTTGATCGTGAGGGTTGGGGGTTCAATGAAAAGATAAGAGATTTCATAAAATGGTTCATCTTTGAAATGGGGATAGGAAATGAATTCTAGGATTTCATTCCCTAGAGACTAGGAAATTGCTTCACTTAAGGGGTTGACAATGACAGAAAGGGAGAATGAACTGCATGAAACCCTGAAAAAATGAGGCAATCCACAAGGGAGTCCCCAGACATGGAAATTTTTCCTTTTCCTTATCTAAGGTTCAAACTTTTCAAAAGGTTTAAAATATGTCTTGGATTGAATTCATTTTTGTTTCTGAAATTGTATCTTCAACAATAAACTTTATACCAAAAAGAAAGGAAGAGAGTTGAAAACTTGAGATACATGCCTTCAACTTTCTTTCTTTTTCTTGATAAAAAAATAGAACATCTACATGGCCAACCATGCTATATGGGAGTGAATGTTGGGTAGTGAAGAAATAAGGTCACAATAAGATGAATGTGCTTGAAATGTGTATGTTGAGATGGATGTGTTGGAAGACAAGAAAATATCATTTAAGGAATGACTATATCATGAACAAAGTGGGGTGGTGAGCTTCGAGGACAAGTTGCTTGAAGGCGTCTAAGATAGTATCGACATGTACATAGATCGACAGTGAACCTATTCGAAACAAGGTTATTGAGTCAAGCACAATTAAAGGAAGTAGAGGCACACCTAAAATAACTTGGGAAGAGCTTATAAAGAGAGATTTTGATTCTTTACATATTCATCAGAGCATGTCCCATAAATTAGCTGATTGAAAAAGAAGCATCTACGTAGCGGAACCCAACATAATTGGGATTGAGACTTATATATATATATATATATATATATATATATATATATATATATATATATATGTATATACATATATATGTATATATACGTATATACATATATATATGTATGTATATACATATATATATATATATATATATATATATATATAGAGTCAGGCTAGAATACACTCGAGTGTACGGATCGCACGAATACACTCAAGTGTGTTTGCATATTAAGACTATTTTTTTGCAAAATGTAAACCGTTGATCTTCACCGTCATACTATAACTAGGCTACATACAAATTTTAAACCCATTTGGATGAGTGTAAGTCACTCATCCAAGGGCAACAAAATCAACGCGCGAAACTAATTTGAAATGCATAATTTTTGCGGTCATCATAACATGAGCTATCCATATCCAAATGTGCTCAAATTTTGTGTATGAGTTGTTCACAAGATGTTTAAGAAGATCAATGGATTAGATTTTCAAAAAAAATATTGAATCATGAAAAACTACTTGAGTGTATTCCACTTCGAATACACTCGAGTGTATTCTAGCCTGACTCTATATATATATATATATATATATATATATATATATATATATATATATATATATATATATATATATATATATATATATATATATGTATATACATATATATATATATATGTATATACATATATATATATATATGTATATACATATATATATATGTATGTATATGTATATATATATGTATGTATATATATATATATATACATATATATATATGTATATACATATATATATGTATGTATATACATATATATATGTATGTATATACATATATATATATATGTATATATATATATATATATATATGTATATATATATGTATGTATGTATGTATGTATGTATATATATATATATATGTATGTATGTATGTATATATACATATATATATATATATGTATATATATATATGTATGTATGTATGTATGTATATATATATGTATGTATGTATGTATATATATATATATATATATGTATATATATATATATATATATGGCTAAAAGAATTGTGTACCTGAGTACATGTAGTTTACATGTACCCATCTTTATTTGTGATGATTGTAAAATTCTACTTAACAATCTAACCTTATGGATTCAAGGTATGATCTTAGATAAGATGTGTATCAAAAATCACCACAATCGGAAATCAATGGATCATCTTATGAAAGAATATATGTATTTCCTAACCAACGGTAAGTTGCAGAAATTCCAAGAACCATTGGATTATATATTGCTACATCTCATGATCCATATGAGGTATGACTATGATTTTTTAATCACAGTTAATATATATAGTTTTGAATCAATCAATATGGTTAGATTTTATGAACATACTCCTCATGTGCCATTTTCATGGCCGGTACATGTAAGTTGCTTGTACTGGTCGGTACACACACACACACACATATATATATATGTGTGTGTGTGTGTGTGTGTGTGTGTGTGTGGAGGGGGGTGCACGCGCGTGTTTTTAATTTTTGAAATATTGACTGGCATTATTTTTCAATTTAGGATAGAGAGTTTGGGTGAAATTAAGACGTTGAGCCGTTGTGGTATGAAAATATGATACGGTGGAAACTTAAAGATTGCCTTCATTATTGGTATTTTTTCTAACGACTACCAAATATGCACAACTCACACACGTCCTTAAAATAATGTTTGACAAACCAAATGATGCGACCACGTGTGACCTTATTTGTCTTCCCAAACATGGCACGCAAATATGACAATTTTCATGATTATGCTAGACCCCTCGAATTTTTTGTGGCATGATAAGTTGGCACCTTAACAGCCTAAAAGGGCATATTGATTGAAGTGGCCCAAGTGCTTGCTTTGCGAATATAAGAATGGTTGAGACTCACAATATTGCAACAAAGCTCGACAATGTAGTTTATCATTTACAGAATGATTGCTGTTTTATGAAAGTATCTATGAATTCCCTGTATCTAATAACACCAAAAACTTTGCACAATTTCTGTACAACCTATTTATATGCAATGACTCTAAATTTACAATTTCTGTACAACCTAATTATATGCAATGACTCTAAATTTGAACGTGCCATAGCATATGGCATTATCAAGTCTTGCTCACTGTCATAGTGTCATATATTTTTAGCACGTGCAGTAGCATATGGCATTATCAAGTCCTGCTCACTGCCAGTGTCATATTTTTAGCTCTCTGCACTAGCAATACAACATCATTAGAGTACCCAATTGGCATAGCAAATTAGAGGATATGGGTAGTCATAGGTGATAAATGACTGGATGGCATCTTTATACAACCTAAACCGTCCAAATAATTTCTGATACATTATGACATTTTTCAGTACAAAAATACGTGTCCCGTAAAGTGGGGATGTACAAGACCTTCCTGAGCAGACTACAATGTGCCTAAACAATGAGGATGTAAGGTACCAACACAATCTCAACGACACTGACTCGCACATGTGATCACACAACCCCAACAGGAAAAAATCGTTGTGAGGTATCAGAGCATACTGATGCGGAAGAACATCAATCCTATATTGGTGGGCGGCTCTTGTGTAGTAGCAGCAATGCCAGCCAAGTAGCCAACTATTTGCGTTTGTCTCTTTCTGTGCATGCATAGCAGTAGCACATAATGAAACCAGCCCATTGGAGGCCGCCACATAATCAGAGAAGAAAATGGTAATATAAATGGCACTTTTGCACGCCCAAACAGGTAAAAGCAAGCATCACATTTCGTGGATTTTAATATATTAACGAGCCTCGGCTTTGTCAACCACTGTCTGATAGCAGCAATAATAACTACCATGTACAAATTCTAGTTCAGCAAAGCTTTCATTTTGCTGCATTCAGAACCGTTGACCTTATCAAAAATGGTGCTATGCAAGGGAAATTACGGCCAACAGTTTGACCAAGACTTCTTAATCTAACAACAATCAGTACTACAGTATTCCTTCACTATTATATCATACATACACTAAATTACCATCACTGATCCGAAAATTAGAACAAGAACAGCCAGTGATAAGCATCTGCACTGCGTCCTACACCAGCCTCGTAAATAATCCCATTCAATATCACCTGGATTTGATGAAAGATCGTCACTGGCGGATCAATCAATTATATAACTGCCCAAGAACTAATATGTAGTACAAAGTGCAGTACTATTATAAAATTAATTTACAGTTCAAGACAAGAAAAATAAACAAACTACCTCTTCATGCGTACTTCAAGTTCTCTGGTGAAGCTGAATGCTGTTACTGTAGTACCAGTAACATGACAAGAATCCGGAGACAAATTCACAAGCCCCCAACAGTAGGCATCCACGTTGACAGAGCATAGGTGATGCGTCCCTTCCAGCCTTGCAACAACCATTTGTTATCTTCATCTATGAGGAAGTCCTTGTGGTACGTGGACTTGACCTTTTCCTTTGAGTTTTTTACGACAGTTGGGTCCAGGGGAAGCTGCTTGAACCCTGCCCTCATGATTCTCACCTGCCACTGCTTGTATGTCTCAGGCCTTTCTACCCTTTCAGATCCCTCACATGCCACAACGTTCTTCATTTCCCTGCCAAATATCTCCCTTTCAATGAGCATTCTCTCAGGTTTATTACGGGGAAGAGTGGTATCAATCATGTCAAAAAAGGCGGAGTAGTGGAAAAGCACTTCCCGGAATCTTGTGACAAAGAAGGGAGCACTATATGTACCGTTTATAACGCCAAGGATGAAAACATTTGGGTTCATCTTTCTGATGTTGTTTAGCACCACATTCCTTGGGCTGTCCACAACAACTGTTTCATCTATCAGGTTCCTCAACCGGTTCAAGCAGTTAACAACAACCACCTCACCCTTCTTGATATTAAGATCCTCAGCTTGAATGCTTTCCCACTTGGTAGCAATAGGATGGTACTCAAAAGGAACATTGAATATCTCACAGTACTCGGCCAACCGACGTCCAGTTTCCTCGATGCGCTCTGTTGGTCGAAATCCTGGTTGAGGCAATTCGATACCAGTAATCCTCAGTTTTGGGGGATTTCCATCATACATCTTAGAAAGCCTATGGATGAGGCATGGCCATTGGAAACCAAAATAGATGCCAAAGTCTATGATGTGAAGTGTACTCGCCTTTTCAGAAGCATTCAATATCGTTGTGTTTGCAAAATAATGTGAGATTGTCTTGAAAGGACAGACTGCACTATAGAGCTTATAAGCTTTCAAGATATCAAGCACTGATTCCGGTTTCGCCATGAGACACTGATAGATCTGAGTGCCGTTGCCAGCAAGACGAGCCTCCAGCCCATCAGCAAATATCAGAGCCAGTCTTTGTGCAGCATCACCAGTCTTGTCCCCGTGTTGCCTTATTTGCTTCAGCAGCTCATTGGCACTCCTACGATCATCGGCAGCAACAGCTTGTGCACAGTGAATGAGAAGAGTCCTCAGATCTATAACTTCCTTTTTTGTATTCTTCTTTCCCCTGGATCTTCTACCACCAGAACCTCCTTTGCTTGCACCATTTTCTGCATTCTTGCTCACTTCGTTCCGAAGACTTTCTCTTAGCTTGCAATGTGTCCCAGCGGCGGAGCAGAGTAGCACCTCATCGAATAGGCCCCTATCAACTGTATCTTCCGCAGAGCCCACTGCGGACTGCTTGATGCTTCTACCCTTTTCCCAATCCTCATCTTCATGGAATGGATTTTTTCTTCCCCTCGAGTTGTTAGTAAAATGAGCAGCAGATATCGTATTCTTATCTTTCTCGACCTGTAGCGGCTTGGAATCATTTCTTTTATGTGTTATTGGGTGAACGATGGCATTGGATTCCAGATCAATAACCAACTTTTTTATATCAGGCAGGAATTTAGAGGCCTCCTCGACTCCCTTCTTGAACTGCTTCTGCCAATCAGGTTGGCAATCATGAAAAATTTCTGGAAAGCTGTTGCTGGTCAACTGGGACTCCTCTACGGATTTGAGGGCGTTCCCGTTGCTTTTCAATGGGGTGGATGACGCTTGGGGCGGATAGTCAAGCGTGGCAGGGGCGGAAGGGTGAGATGGATGTCTGAGATCTGATACGTAGGAGCTGCTACTGCTACTATGAAAACAAATAATGTGGTTATCATAACTATAAGTATCATCTGATACATCAGAAGAACCATATAGGGTCCCTGGACAGCCATATTGAGCACCTCCACTGCCACTGCTGTCTCCTGGGCTCTCGACTTGATCAGACAAACGCCAATCAGGGGAAGGGCTAGAGATGTAATCATCGCTGGCCAACATTTCCGAGAAAAGCAAGGGTTGCTTATCTGCTGCAACCAGGGCAGAGTCACCCTGGTGCATATAGCCCTTGTCCTCCATGTCCTCCTCGAGGATCATTCTTTGGATGTAGCCAAGATTTATGTCGCAGTTGATCTCAGAATACTGATGGTAGTTGTCTTCCCCCAAAGTAGACATAGGGTTTGGGCGAGGGACCTGAGGTAGCTGTTGCATCTGTTGGGTGACTGGTGGAGGAAGGGAGAGGACAGGGTTGTGAATATAAGAAGAAACAATGGGATTCATGGTCAAGGGCTCCTGTTGAAGGTCGTGTAGCAGGCTGCTGGGCAAGGTACCGCCGTGACCGTAGCGGAAGCCGTTGGTGGTCGGCCCGCCTGACAACCTTCGGATTCCAGGATCCATGAACATGGAATCCCCAACAAGGGGATAGGGATATCCAAAATATCTTAAGCCAGGAGGGAAAACTCGATCTAGAACTGTTCTTAATATCAAGAACAAGGAGGAACCACCCAATTTTTGAACAAAGGAACCGGAGATTCCCCTTCCAGTCAGACCCCAAACTAATTTAACCAGTTTTTTTTTCTTTTTTTCTCTTTTCTCTTTTCTTTTTCCTGAGTTATCTATAAAAATCTACAGCATACCATACAGTCGACAACCCCGACGAGAGAAAGGGATTCGAATCAGGGAGCAAAAGAATGAATTTACAGGTGAAAGCAAGAACGTGAAGACGTGACACCGAGGTAGGGGAAGATCTCCGCTGACTTACCTCGCCGGAAAAGGAGAACACTAGAGGGAAATGGTACCAGTAGGGAGAACAAGAGCAGAAGCTTATCCGAGGAGCAGACACCGAGAGGGGCGGCAAAGCCGAAGGCAAAGGCGACGGCAGCTTCGACGACAACGGGAAGTAATAGTGGGAACCTGGGAGGGGGAGAGCCCCAGCTGGGAGGGAGGAGAGAAACTTCCGTGGGGAAGGGACAAGGTCCACTTATAAAGGCCGTGACCACGCGAGCGCCCACTACAACAAAGACGGAGACAAGGAAAATAGCCTCGCAAGGAGATTTATTTTAGGAAAATAAATAAAAAGACTAATCCCATACAAATGCATACAGTTTGGCTCAGTAGGTGACGACTGTAGCTTAATTTTAAACAAAAAAATGCATCTATAAATCAACAAATTCTCTTATTATTCCAAATGCATCATTATCTTCTTCTAGTTATAACCCTAACTTCACGGCTAGAACCAAGCAATGTTGTTGCCAACATCATCACTGACTCTTCTCCCACAGTCATTAGTCATTAGCATACTTCAGACTTCATTTGATGCAAACTTTGTAATAAAATTGGTCATAACACTTTCTTTGTGAAAAAATCTAAGATTGTTTTAACTAGAAAGGTATTGGACATTACTTAACATGACGCCTTTTCAACCCAAAAACTCATTATGTTCCTAAATTTTTATGATCTTAGGCACACCAAAGTATAGTTTGTGGTTAGAAATTTCAAACATCCAAGATATCGTTTCTCTAATTCCGCTTCTTATGGGATAATTTTACTCATCATCCACATTCATGTTCATTAAAGTATAATATGAGAGTGAATAAAACCTATGGTATGCTGACCATTTACACATATGCGACTCTACAAATTCCCATACTATATCGAACATAATGCAATTACCAATCTCATAGATAGTTTCTTTACCAAAAAAAGCCACAAGAATATTGGACAGTTCGATTTTTAAACCTTGTTTTTAGCCAAAGCCCGTGCATGCACTTAATAAAACTCCCATGCATGTGTCGTTTACTCAGGACTTGCCAGCATTCGTGTTATATTGTTCACATCTATCAAGACCTTATAACTAGAACAACAACAACAACACTCTTCCTTCCCGCAACCAACAACACTCTTCCCTCTCATAGCAACCACATACATTTTCCTCAAACCCACACTTCTGAAGAGATTTGCTGAAGCTTCAAACCCAAGAAAAACCCCACATGAGATACAGCCCAAGCACGCACGACAAAAGCTACGACTGCCCACATCGACAAAGCCAATAACTACCAAATAAATAACCAAGCAGAGAACATGATTGGCGAAGAAGACCGTAGAATTCTATTAAGCAACTTTAAGAAGATTACAAGGATTGTCGCTCCCTCACAATCACGTGCCCACAATAGAATCATGTAACCCACTCTCGTTCTCTCCCCTCTTTGGCTATCCTTTGTGGCTTTCCATTTTGACACACGATATTGTCCTACGTTGGCACACCCGAAGTTACCACACGTTAGAACCCCCACACATCGGTGTTCTTTGGCACACAATATCCATCGGTGTATATCCCTATTTATAGATAGGGACTTCCGGTTAGACAATACGAGAGGATACGATAATTCTATAGGAATTAGGAACAACAATACAAAAGGATAAGGAAATAATGTCTTGGACTCCAAGTCTAACATTAATTGTACTTTCCTAATACTGTTAGATATTATTTCTTATTTAATTAGGATAAGAGACAAAATCCTAACAATCTTTGCCTTGAATCTTATCCGTTGAAGTTGCTCCTCCAAGAAGTCTGCTCTCGTTCTTCTTCTGTGCTTCCGCCCTCGGAAGTTGCTTCTGTTTCCAGAAGCGTATCACCACGCACGCCTGCATGGAGTGTGTGTCCAGACATTACTGTCTAGACCCTTCATGTGAGAGCTCCTTGTATTATACAGTTTGAGAAATTACACCGCCTCCACCTGTAGTTGAAAGAACCACATCCTTCGCACCTTTGGCCCCCATGCCATAGGGTTGTGTATTCTTTTAGTCACACCCACTTGAAGACACTGTGTGGTCGGTCTAACCATGACTTCCTCTTTCCAACAGTTGACAACTTCACATCTGCATCTGTTGAAATTTGCAGCCAAGTTTGCAATCTCACACCAGACCACCCGTGAGAGTTGGATACATGTAGCAATCTTCGGGTTCATGACATCCACCACTCATGCTACTGCTTCATCTACACCTTTCGAGTCAGTAGACCTCTCATCAGCCGCTCCTCTTTTGGTTAGGAAAAATCCAACTAGTCGATAGAACCAGGTAGCCTCTGTTGTCGCTTGCCCCTTGTAAGTGAATTGCACGACTCCACCTCACGTTGATATTTGACAACACGTGGATTCGCTCCCGCCTGGTTGCATAATGATGTTTCCATCAAAATTTACTACCGGTTGACCGCCAATAGTAATTTTCAACGTCATCATATTTTTCTATGCTTTCAATGCTTTTTTATCGTCTCGCATGAATCCTGCTCTGATACCACTTGAAGAGATTTTTAGAAGCTTCAAGCCTAAGAAAAACTCCACACAAGATACAACCCAAGTACGCATAACAAAAGCTATGATTGTCCACATTGACAAAGCCAATAACCACCAAATAAATAACCAAGCAGAGAACATGATTGGCGAAGAAGACTGCAGAATTCTATTAAGAAACTTCAAGAAGATTACAAGAATTGTCGCTCCCTCACAATCATGTGCCCACAATAGAATCCCATAACCCACTCTCGTTCTCTCCTCTCTTTGGCTATCCTTTGTGGCTTCCCGTTTTGACACACGATGTTGTCCTATGTTGGCACACCCGAAGTTACCACACGTTGGAACCCCCACACATCGGTATTCTTTGGCACACAATATCCATCGGTGTCTATCCCTATTTATAGATAGGGACTCCCGGTTAGACAATACGAGAGGATACGACAATTCCATAGGGATTAGGAATGACAATACAAAAGTATAAGGAAATAATGTCTTGGACTCCAAGTCTAATATTAATTACACTTTCCTAATATTGTTAGATATTATTTCTTATCCAATTAGAATAAGAGACAAAATCCTAAAAACTTGTCCATTAGTCATGGCATATGATAACACACATTCACAACGAATTATCCATGAGATTTGCATTAATCTCCTTATTAATGCTATGTAACTTGGCAAGTTTTTGTGCAAGTACAACATGTTGATTTTGTAACCATATTCCATCTTAGACCGAAAATCCTTTTACCTAGTACCACCTTCACTAGACCAAAAATCCTTTGCAAGACACAACTCATCTACACTTTACCTAAAAAACTTCAATTGAGCACTTTGTGGGAGTATCTCTCATTGTTCATTCTGAGAGTGGGTATGTCCAACTCACTGCCTTCTATCAGTCTTCTAATTATTAAGTTGTTTCTTCTCATGATGGTGGATTTTTATGGATGGCTATCACTAATATCCATCCTCACCTTTAAAACGTTGACATATTAAAAAGCATAGCCCCTACCTTGGAAGTTGAACATCACTACATAATCCCAATACATTTCAACCAAAAAATTAACCAAAGCCATTTTTCCAGATTCGTATCATCCACTTCACAGGCATGCCTAACTGATTGACAAATTGATTTGGTCCAAATACCTTTCAAATCAAAATAATTGGTGAAGAGTCACATAACATGGCCGCCTACTTCACAAAACTAGCTTATCACCCATCTTCATGGTCTACTTCCATAGAGAAAAACAAAATTACTGAAAATAATATCATCAAGACCCTCAATGAGAATAACCATAGGACCAACAAACAGAACATATGGGTTAGGAAAGATAACCTCACTACAAACCTATGTCATATATATAGAACTATTTAAAGACTATATGTTCATAGTAACAAAGGTGAACACATGCCCTACTTCCATAAAACATGATCTAATAACCACAATACTAACAAAGGGAACATATCAGTTAGGAAAGATAACCTCACTACAAACCCATGTCATAAATATAAAACTATTTCGACACTATGTGTTAATAGTAACAAAGGTGAACACATGCCATACTACAATAAAACATGATCTACTTAAAATATGTGAGTGCATGAGAATGGTAAAATGACAGGATGATTGAAAATATCAACAAGAAAAATGATGTGATGGAATGAGATATTGAGAAGATAAGTTCTATTGTCTAGCTAAATTTTAGCTAAAAAAGCCAACATAGAACGAAGCAAATTCAATAATATTCAAGGTGGAGACAAACAAATTCAAGGAAACAATAGTTGTCCCCCAATAGAAAGGTGTCCCAACCATGTTCTATGTTAGCAATCTCATGTCGTTTACTTCATCTCATGACTACCTTTCTAATTATAATTTTTTACATCCTATATGATCTAGATCCAATTGTACAAGAATCTTATGGGAATTTGGGGAGCATGTTTTACTTTATTCTAAAACCATATGCTTCAAGTTTGATGGTGTGCTTGATGATGATATATCGCTGGCTGAAATGGAAAATGATCAAGGCTAGCACACCACCATGCCTCTAGCTATAACACTTGGATGATCTCCAATGTTAATCATATGTTTGTCGTTGACACTTTATTCATTATCTATATAAGTTGAAGCTTATGTGGAGGGGGCTCTACCAAAAGGCATAGAGATATTTAGTATTTTATTCAAACCCATAAGATCAAGGTCATCATTATACAAGAAATTAAAACTAACCTATGGGATTTCCACCTCATATTTATATGAGGTAACATCATATCTAAATGGGTACATATCTCTCCTATAGGTCTATATGGTTGTATCCTGATTGGGATGTCCAACACATCTGACATATAGATACATATTGGGAGACATACAAAGTTACTATCAATCTATACAACACTGAGGACAACAAACATGTTTTTACAAGGATTTATGGAGAACATTCTCACACAAAAGGACCATTTTTCAAATAAATTATATGGTAGTCGACCTTCACCAGAATAAATTTTCAGACATTGTGGGTGACTTTACTATTAACATGTACAAGAAGAACTATTGGGTCATTGTGGGTGACTTTACAATTACCAAATTTGATCTTGAGTGATCACTATAGTAGTCACAATCACATAGAAACCATTACTTATGCCATAAATTACTATGTAAACAACATGAATCTTGATTATATAAGCACGTGATATCTCACATTTTACATAGTCACATGGTTCATCATGGATTCATGTATAGATTCTTATGCACACAAGAATGTGTTTATGAATACCCCCCACATTCCATTAATGTGTCGTAATGTATCGTTTTGGTTTAAAAGGTTTTAGGAAAATAATGTGAGTTAGATAGATGACTGCAAACTACTTATCAAACCCCATACATGGAAACTCACCAGGATAACATCAATCAAGAGGATTAAAATTTCCTTTATTGCTTGGAATAAAAACACTTTCTAAAACTTAAAAAAATGATAGGATCTACTTTTACTAGAAACAAACTAGAATTCTAATTCTTTTGACGATGAAAATAATGGAAGTAGAATATTTGCTTCATAACTGAGAAATCCCTCAGAATCAAACACATAAATTCCATTAGATTAAATAAGGTGACATAACACCAAACTATTTTATTAATAATGATTTTTGGATTCATAATTAGAAATAGGGAAACTATACTTGTTCATGTCAATGACTCTTTTTAGAATCTTTTCAGCCATAACAGATCTAGATCCATTTCTTTTGTTCTAGATTAGACTTTATTCATGTGAAACAAAGTTAACTATCTAAATACTCACATAAATCCTTTGTTTGATTATGACAATCACAATGTTTCCTATCACCTTGGCACTAATAAATCTCTGAGATCTTATGGGTCACTAAGTACTTTTACCGCACTTGTTGGGATATCATTGAAAATTCTTTCAGAATCATGAAGATATAACTTCTCAGCTCATACAATCAATAATTTTTTAAGCCCACATGAATATATTTTTTTGAATTATTATCTCCATTAATGCTACTTCTAAGATTATTGCTAAGGACTTCGACACTTGACTCAAACCACACATCCAAAAAATCATTGACAATGAACAAATTGCATTTATTGTGGACAAACACATTTAGGAATATATTCTTGTCAATGAGACAATTCACACTTACCACAATGGTGTAAAACCCTTGATAGTTCTCAAATTCCAATTCAAAAAATATTTTGAAAATATAGACTAGGTATTCATTATTGACTACATGAATGGTTATGGATTCCTCTTGTGATGGGTCTCATAATATATTGTTGTGTCAGCTTGTCTCATATCTCAACTACTATTAATGGATCAACCTTATCCTTTTTTGTAGTTTTAATTGATAGCCTATCTTTGTAATTCTAATTGACTACTAGAAGGTGATCCTCTTCCCTTAGTTTATTCATTATTGTCACCTCTATTATTGGAATCATGATAACATTATCCATTGCAAATGGTTTATTGATAGCATGAAAACAAATTTGATGAATACAACACCATACATTTTTTTTCTCACGCTACAATCGTCTTCCTCAAACCTAGAGTATAATATTATTAATATCTTCAACATATTAATTACTTTCTCACATCTTCTTTAATATTTGATCGCATAACCCTCCCTTCTTTATTATAAAGATAATCAATATTATTTGATGAATATTTCATTAAGTAAGACCGATGGAAAAATTATATTCATATCATTCAGTGATAAGCTACTTTAAGCCAAAACAATTTATTGGTTGGGTACTCATCAATTTTCAACGTCATGCCCATCATATGTTTTGACAATATCTTAAATATTAGTATGAATGATCAAAATATGATTTATTCTATTCACATCAAACCATGATATAAAGTGGCATACTCTACCGCCTCAAACTTTTAGAAATACATCATGTGTGAACCTTACATTATCAAAGACACCATTCATAACCCTGAGACACATTTCTTGTATCATTTGTTTGCACCAATGGATGGGTTCAATTTATATTGAGTAGATGAAACTTAATATGATCTTCAACCACCTAATAAATATCTCTTTACTAAGTTTGCCACTAGAAAGCTGACATCACATCGAGATAATTTACTCAAAATCCACTCCTATACCATCACTTACCTTTGAGGAGACTAAATGTACAATTAATCTACTTATTTTCCCGCAAAATAAAAACAACATCACATGGACTTGGGATCGGCATATCATAGTAGCTAAATCTTACAACTTCTTTTTGTTTCTAGGGATTTGCTTCTGCTATTGGAAAATGGAGAATTAAATTTCATCCCAGAATAATTTTTCATATTTGTCTCATCGCACACAACAAACTACTCATAATTTCCAACTGGTATAAAACACAAGGAGTTATGCTCACTTTTGAATGGTTTTCCGTTGGAATACAACACTTCTTCATCACTTGAGGATTAATCTTCGCCGGAGGAGGACTCTTCTACTTTGAATAGCTACACCCTCATTCTTCCTTGAGGAATCATCATATTCTTCTTCATTCTAGCATTGAGTTTCACTTCATAGCTTTAGAGGTTACCTACGAGGTCTTAAATTTGAAGCTTTTAGAGGTTAGTGGATTACTCTATGGTTGTCACCTTCTTTTGATAGTGGTCAGTGAGAGACTAGAGTATCTTGGCATACCGGTCCTTTGTTACTATATTCTTCCCAAGTTCTCCAAGGTTGTTAAGGATGATGGAGAATCTTAAATACATGTCATCTATGGACTCAGTCTTGGTTATCTTAAACAACTCAATTTGATGTTGAAGCGGGATGATCTTGTATTCCTTCACTTTCTCTATGATTTCATGTGTTGTGAAGAGTTTCTTCCATATTCTCATGGTCATCTCCAAGAAGAGATGTCTAGTTGAACTAAAAGGGATGGAGAGCATCGTAGAGGATGCTCATTGCCTTAGCATTTAACTAATCTCTCTTTGCGGTGTGCTTGTTGCATGATATTAAGTATCTGGTGGGTATGGTGTAGGAAAGGGACACCATATTCCACATATGTAACATCCTAGAATTTGAGGCCTCAGATAAAATGATCTTAAAATGAATGATTGGACTGCCCATATCACCAAGGTGCACTTCCTTTCCAGGGATTCCATCACTAATTAACTTTGTGGTTAAGTGTGCTCAGCCCAAAGTAGTACTAGGATGGATCACCAGTCGGGAAGTTTATCCTAGCTTGCATGTGAGTGAGGACAAAGCACACAATTAAGACTAGTAGAGGTTTGTGCGGCCATTCGTCATTCGTAAAACTCTATTAGAGCCTTAGGCAATGGTCACATGCATTATAAATGGTACCAGAGCCACTTTCCCTCCAATAGATGGGGCCCACATGGGTGTGTGGCATGCCAGTCTATGAGCCATGCGATCCAGTCATGTTGGAAAGGGTTATCTGTGGTGATGGACCCACCCTTACACTTGTAGTCGTGATCGGGAGCTGGGTGTATATGGCAATGTTGGGTTTGCATTGAAATGGGAAAATATTATGAGGTCATATAGTTTATCTTTGACAAGGACGTCAGTCTGAGTGGGGGGAGATTGTAACGTCCCATACTTTGAGGCCTCAGATAAAATGATCTTAAAAAGAATGATTGGACTGCCCATATCACCAAGGTGCACCTCCTTTTTAGGGAGCCCATCACTAAAGAACTTTGTGGTTAAGCATGCTCAACCCAAAGTAGTATTAGGATGGGTGACCAGTTAGGAAGTTTATTACAATTTTTTTGTGAGTGAGGACAAAGTGTGCAGTTAAGGCTAGTGGTGGTATTTAGGTCCAATCATAATTCTTAAAACTCTACTAGAGACTTGGGCAGTGGGTCTGGGTGTTACAACATCTTAAAGCTAACCAATGAATGTAGAATTACATTTGCCTCTCCCAATATCATTAGTTGGAGCCATCAATGATTGATGGGGCGGCTGGTGTTGCCTCCACGTTATCACCCATCTTCTCCTACTTGTAGGAGTACCTTTTGAAGAAGACCTTGGTTTAATGCCATCGAATGTTGAACCATAGGTTCCACTATCCATATTTTGATGACAACTTCTTTATGTATTTCATCTGTGTCTTATATTTCTATTGATGTCATTTCATATTGAATGATACTCCCCAACTATTCCAAATGAAGAACCTTGGAAATGGAGAAGCCAATTCAAGTCATGTAAGAAGATGAAGATTGAACAATAAATATAATTCTCATTATATCATTCATGCATATCATGTGTATTGATTGTATGACTTGTAACTAAGCTCAAAATTTCAATAGATTAAATTATAACATGTTACTATGCATTTCAAAAGTTTGGAAAATCCTCAAATAGCACCATGCATCTACTAATTTTCATTGAGGAAACTCAACTGACATGTCCACTAAGGGTTTCCCAACCTATGCTGAATAACTTTCCATTTTCAAAAGCATCCAAATAATAAATGGTTTAGGCCCAGGGATTGACATGGACTAATATTTCAAGTGAGAATCTCAACTGATTAAGCTTCCTAGAGACCCCAACATCTTGTCATCGATTGGGTATATGAAGAAATATGACTTATTGTACTATAACCAAGCTAATTAGAGGTGTAAAAATAGTTGTTAGAGGGGGTGTAAAAGAGGAAAAAGATATATTAGATTCGAACTTACTATCCAAAAATGGCTAGAGTTTTGTCCTAGTCAAGTATGTGGGCTAATAGGTAACCTAAACTATAAGTAGGAGTGACTTTAGAGATTCTTGAGGTAACGAAGATTCCCTATTCTATGGTTGAGAGAGTTTGCCTCAAAGATCCCTTGATCATTCCCTGAACTTGATTAATTGCTTACTTGAATTATAGTAAATAGTGTACTGGTAACAAAGGTAGTTCCAATTAATCTTTCAATGACTTTGTCTCTCTCATAAAGTTGGCAAAGGTTAAGGTAAGGTGGCCTTAGTTAAAGGAAATTTGTCCCTTAGGCATAGTAATTGGCTCCTTTCCTGGAAAAGGAAGCTAGTTACTCTTGATGTGAAAAAGTGGCCTCCTGGATGTATGTTATTTGGTGATTAATACAAGGTGGTAGACAATGTTTGAAAATCCTAGAGTTTGATCTCTCTAGGTAGTGGATCTATGCCATTTCAAGCTGAAACCACTGTAATCACTTGATATACTTTGTGGTTTGCTCAATATCTCTCATCCTTTACTATTTTACTATCTTTCCCAATACGTGATATAATTTGATTTAATATAAGTTTTTAATAGATCAAACTTGCCCGCTCTTGATCATGTATCATACCTAGATCCTACACATGTGTTTTAAAATAATTATTTTATGATCTACTTCATACAAGTGTGATTGGTTAGAATGGGAGGAGGAAGGAAAGAAGATCATAAATTATAAATAAAAATATAAACACATTTGTCATAAAAAATAAAATGCATTTTAATATTTGTATTAATGTGCATTATAATTACTTTCCTTCTTTATTTATATTTCTCAGAAAATTTATGTCTAACCATCCAAGTTACCTACACATTTAAATATTCTCCTCCAGATGTACTCTAAGTATTCCTTTGATGCCAAAGTTCATATCTATATTTTCATGTTTCCAATCAAATTGTTCTCTAATTTTTAATTTCCCTTTGTGTTCTCTACTAAAATTGTTTCAAGTATAGTTTCCTTCCAACTTGTATGTCAATATTTAAATTTATCTTAATGTTTTTATTTTCCTCCAAGATTTCATATTACTCTACATGTTGCTCTCAAATTTACACTCCATTTTTTCATATTTTCCTCTAAGATTCCTTTTAAGTTCCATGTCAAGTATTTTGTCTTCCTCTTATCATCACTTCAATTTGGTGGGAAGATAAGTGGAAGAAGTAACAAATATATATTTCCCCTTCAATCCTCTCTATTGATATTCCTTCCTATCACTTGATCCAACTAAATTGGGGGAACCTTTTCCCTTTTCTTTCCTTTATCATCATATCATACCATATAAGGGTAAGGAGATGGAGATAATGAGATTAAATAAGAGGGAATGGAGGATGTGTATGAAAATATTATGGTCACACAATGCTTTCCCTATGTCATGTTTTGTTGAAAAAAAAAGATTAGAAAGGATTCTAAGGTTAGGATGGGAAGGTACATGCAGGAGAAAGGAGGACAATTTACACTCTTATGTTGGATGCAACCTTAGAAAGGATGCCAAACCCACATTTCTAGCATTTTATTCAATATTTTTAGTTTGTTCTTGATTGCATTTTTCTTGCTACAATGTCATTTCTTTGTTTAGAAAGGGTCAAACAACTAGAAACCCCCCTTGTCATTCTCGATTTATTTTTCATTGCAATCAAAATTAGAGACTGCTATAAATCCATGAAACAAATTATTACAGTGTAGGAGTATTTTTAAAGTACTCCTCTCACCAGTAGTCATCAACAATCACAAATATTAGGTGACTTTCTTTAGGGGACATTGATTAGCCTATAAATATAGCAGCCCCTTACAAGAAACAATGGTATGCATCTCTAGTACTCACAACTTTACTGCTTGCCACTCTAACTGCACCCATCTCTCTAGTGTATACTATTGGGGGCCTACAGTTTCCTCCATTTGATGGATACCATGGGTTACTAACCTTAAATAAATTTGAAAGTAGGGGAATCACCTACTACCAACAGGGGTAGTGGGTATAAGTCAGAGTTGTAGAGAAACTAGAGACCATTAATGCTAGATGGAGTTCATATGAGACATTGAGGCCTCCATCATCTAGTGCTTACCTATTGTCGATTACGCTAGAGCCTATATATCAACTAATACATAGGGGAGGCATGGTATGGGTGATTCCTACCCAATTTGGGTCTCCAATACCGAAGATGAGAAGTCCCAACACTAGGAAACACACAACTAAACATGGGTTTAGTAATAATAGGTGGATTTCTATCCTATCTAACTCCCAATTGAATACCAAAAAAGTTTTTGGAGTTATTTATTAGATTGGACTGACCCTTTCCAATGAATTTACTTATCCACATAACCTGACCCAATCTTGGTCCATTTAGTTTACATGGGCAGGATGAGACAAATTTGGCCCATATTTTTATATGGGACATGTTAGGAACTAGGTAAATCTAGGCTCGTATACCCATATACCTTTTGGATTTTAGGATATTCCACACTCATATTTTATATTTTGATGATGCAAATATTTCCCAAATTATATTACTAACATGTATATTAAGTATTTTAGGTGATCAAGGAACTAAGTCAAGATCCAACTAGAAATACCTTGTAAATATATATGTTTGGATACTTGCACATCAAGTTGTACCATGTATTTATGTATTCTTATGCTTTTGTACAACTTGATAGCCATGATGTAAGGACAAGTGATGATCTTTTGAAACCTACTCTAAACGCTATCCCATACTCATATGAAGTCTTTAGGGTTGTTAGGTTTCATTAGATAGGTATTCCTATTGTTTACACATCTTTTATAGTTTTTCAGTCAAGGAACTTTGTGGATCGAGATACACTCGCTTGAACTTATTGTCGAACGAAAACACCTTCGGTTGAATTTTTTCTTGACAAAAAAGAGCCATTGTAACACCTTTGACCAAGAAGTTAAAGCGACATGTAGTCGTTGGTGCAATCTCACACTCAGAACATTCTTGTTCAAAAAAAAGTTCTCAGTCGAGATAAATCTCAACTGAGGAGCGTTTTGGATTGAAAATTAATTAGAGATCAAACTAGTCATTGCACCTTAATTAACTTTGTCCAAATGGATAGTTGACCATCCATAACACTCTAAACACTACCTAAGATGTCATGGCTACTTGTAAACCATTCGTATAAATAGTAATGGTCTTAGGACACTTAAAAACAACCATTGAGCAACAATTGTGTATACATTTACATACACTTGAGCATGCATTCTTCTCAAAGTGCTTAGTCCCTATGCTTCATATGGACATAAATATAGACTAAGCCCTAGCATTAGTTTGAGTGTCCTTTTCACCCAATTCAACTTTGCCTAAAATTTGTGGAAGAAGATCATCATCACTTGTCTATAGTGCTTAATTGTACATCTTGTGAAAAGTACATTGTAGTCTCCTTATTCCTCTATTGTTCTTATATAATGGTGTGCTGGAAGAAGGTTGTGGTGAAGTTATCTTGGTTATACTTCAAGGTTGAAGGTTGCAACCAAGGTGGTGGAGGTGGATTGTGTTCCTCTCCAAGAGGGTGACCTTTTGGCGGCCCGTCAAAGAAGGTGACAGTTCTCCTTGAGCTAAAAAGGAGAGTTTGTCTTGACCTGATGCACTGAATAATAGTCACTTTTCATATGCTATTTTATCATGTATTTTGTGCAAATTTTCTCATTTTGATGTTATTTGTGCATGGTATCATTATTGACCTAAGACATACATAAGCATCAACTATTTGTTGTTCCTGTTGTTTCATCTTGATTTCTCATTATTTATGGGACTTATGTTCTTCTTTGTTAAATAGCAAGTAAAGTGACAAGTCCTAGATCAACTCGGTGCTACCGAAAACATCGCCAGTAGTATCAAAATTTGAAGAGACAAACAAAGATGAGTCGTAGGAACTTAGTGTTACTGACAGAAGAATTAGTGCTACTGACATGATCAACAGTAACAAAACCAAAGTGGTTCGGTGCTACTGGCCTCCTATCGGTGGTACCAACTTGTACCTAGAAAATCATCAAGAGATGTCTGGAGAATCTCAGTGCTATCGATGCCTCAGTCGATAGTACTGACATTTACAGGGAGTCACAATCCAGAGAAGGACTTGATGCCACCAAAAACCTGTTAGTGATATTGATTTGTCATGATTAGATGAGATTAAAGATGATGATTAATCCAACGACCGTGACTTAATGACACCCTAAGTCAATCTTATGACTAGGGAGCATCTCGGCCATACCTAATAATCACGTTGGGGTTTGTTGCATGATAGAGGACAACTGTGCGAAGAGAAAGGAGAGGAGAAACTTTCAGTGGATAGATTTGTAGCCAAAAGACAACAAATCACCACCATCATCACAGGGAGTCAACTAGATCATCTTCTCCATGGGTTTTCATTGATTCTTTAATTTCCTCATCCTTCCCTTGTTCATATATGTGTATGGCAATCAAAATCATGCAAGGCTAATCCCCTAATTCCTTAGGGTCTAGGAGTAGCTCGATTATGTGTTGTGATTGACAATTATGAGTTGATATTTATGTTTCCCTAATTTTTTGACATAATTCTATGATTTATTCATGAATTATCTATGCTTGATCACCATAGTTGATTTCTTCGACCGTTAATTGCTTTGAAAGAGGGATCAAGGGTTAGATAGGTCATAGATTTACATATCTTAGACCGTGCCTCAAGAGAGGGCTTACGGATGTGAAGGGTAGAGCCCATAGGTATAGTTAAAGCATCTAACAAATAATTAAATTACTATGAGAGTGGGATTTATACTAGATAGGGTAGTGAATTACGTTGCAAGAGTGGGTAATTCTTTCTACATGTCCCTTGATCCAGGGTTAGAAGAATAGAATATAGATAAATAATGTTAATTGCATTATAAACCATGGTAAAATTTCCTTCCTGGGGAATCCATTCCAATTGTGATCACAACCTCATCAACTTAGTTTTAATTCTTGCAATTAGTTAATTAATCAATCAATCACTTTTTCATCAGGTCTAGTCGATTCAATCATAGTTCATAGTATTCTTTGGATTCACATTTCCTTGTGTTTGATATCTGGGCCCCATTTGGCCTATTTTACTTCAATACGTGCACTTGCATTTAATACATGTAGTAAACACACATCAAATTTTTGGTGTTGTTGCTAGAGACACGATAAATCCAACACTATGAGTGCTATGACTGGCTACTCTAGGCCATAATTTTATTTTTCCTTTCATTATTTTTAAGCTAAAAATTAAAATCTTTATTCAATTCCTAGTATCCATTTCTCACATTGATCTTACTATTTTCAGGTACTAATGTATGGTTCAAACTAGAACCACCGATTATAGAGAGTCAACTCCATAAAATGCTAGTCGGGAGGAACTCTTGTGTAGGAAAAGAGAGTACAGTGATTTTGTGGGAGGACTAATCCCAACTTCACCACTATAGGCGACACAACCAAAACAACTAGATATGGGTGACAGTAATGTGGAAGCTAAAGAGTAGACTATCTGGGAGAAGACTAAGACATCCTCAACTACAACTCAGTTGGGACCAATAAAGAGGCAGGTTGTAAGGCCCTTGACCTAGCGTTATGCTTGATATTGCTTACTCTACATAATAAGATTCTTAAAACCTTAATCTAATCATGTGATGTGTCTTAATAACATATGACCTGCTTGTGTTTTCTGTTTGGTCAAGTATGGATGTTGTTTGAGCTAGTTAAACATATATGTGCTTATTTTGGACCTAATTGCATACCCATGTTTAGGGTTTATCTTAAAATTTGTCACAAGCTTGATGTACCTCACATGAACTAATATCATGCTGAAGAGAGTGGTGCCTTGTTGCACCTTGGTTTGATGAGGAGAGATGTGGTGACATCATGTGTTGTTTCTAGGGTTTGCTTGGATGCCCTAGTTTGGTGTTGACCATGTGTGTTGACTGTTGAGTTTTTGGTTTTTAGTGATTGTTCCTTCGACCTTGATCTCTATGTTTGAAGAGGTTTTTAAGTTTGCCACATGTTCTCTTCAGTTGAAGACCCTTTACCCCCTCTCTTTGGTCAATGAGAACCTAGGGTTTTGATGTTATGCGATCGTTGGGTTTTGATCTTGTTTTAGCCGTTGAGTTTCTCTTCGATCGATGGTCTTTTGGACCAAGTGAGGTTGATGGTTCTCCTAGTTTTTAATGACTTTTGTTGCATGCATGATCTTAGTGCATGCATGGATGTTATATGAAGGATAAGTGGCACATGTGTGCATGACACCTAACCTCCCTCATCTCTCTCTACCCTTAGATATATCTACCCCTCTCTTTGCATGTAAGTGACCCTTTTGCACTCTCTTATTTCTATCTTCTCTTTGGATCTTGTCCCTTGTATTCTTGGAGGAGAAGGAGAGCTCAATCTTGGAGCAAGGTGGCCAAACCCTTGCATGTGTGGATCTAGGGTTGGAGCAACTCATCTTTGGTGATCCTTTGGTGCTCCTTGATCTTGGTAAGTGATCTACCCTTTATAATTTTCATTTTCTTGCAACCCTACCTCTCTTTCTTCTCTTGATCGAATCCATGATTCTCCATGGTGGTGCTTCTTTAGGAACTTCTCTCTTCTTGGCCGAGCCCATGGTTTTCCATGGTAGTGCTATAGTTGAGATGAAGAACTCCTCTTTCTTCTTGTCTTTTCCACCTAGGGTTTTCCCTATTCCTTGTGCACCTTTAACATATGGTTTTGTTTCCCTCCTTGAGGTAATTCTAGCTTGGCCATGATTTGGTGATCAAGATTGGGTTTTCCTCTCTTTCCTTGGAGCATCTTGCTTTTGGAGTTGTTCTTCACAATCAAGGCAAGTTATAGAACTTTCTCCTCAATTGTTGTTACACCTAGCCTTGCATGAAATTAATCTATCTCTAAAGCATAGTTCTAAATAGTATTGTGATGATATATGAAGCTACAGTTTATGATTATTTGGTGATCTTGAGTATATTAACCCCTTTATCTAAACCCTAATTCTTGTACCCGAATTCTTGTAGATGATGGAGGTTTTGGTTCTTACATGCACATTCTAAATGTTGGTTTCCTTTTGATGATCATGGGTTTTGTTCTCTTATTTGAGGACGGAAGTTTTAGATACACGTGTGATGGTTAAACATTTGGTTTTATCTCCATTGCTTTATGGTTCAGTTTCTTTCATTATTGATGATCGGATATAGGGTTTTAGTGATGACCTTCTTCTTATGCCTTGCACTTTGGTGACTTACGGTTCTTGGGGGTGATCAAACCGTTTGATCATATGTTGGAGGTGGTTTTATCTCTCTTGATGACCATCTGATGTGATCTATGTGGTCATAAGATATTGTTGTTTTTGGGTCGCTAAGTATGGACCCACTTGTGAGGTCGCTAAGGTGACATGTTTTCTCTTCGATCAATGAGTTCCCCCTCTTTATCTTTGGTCGTTATGCTCTTGTGTTCTATGTGGTCGATGATGATTACATGGTTTTCATTAGTCGATGAAATTTGGTCCTTCATGATCAGTGATGTTGATTCTTCTTCGATCGATGAGAGTGTTGTGATGTCTCTTCAGTCGAAGATATGATCTGTTCTCTTTGGTTGCTACGGTTGATGGTTGTCTTTGGTCACTCTAGTTTTATTTCTCTTTGATCATAGAGATATGTGACTAGTTTTCCCTTCGGTCGATGAGAATCCCTAAACATGTGCTTACCTAATGTTGTCACCTTATGATAATGATAGTTGATCCTCTTTGCTTTTGAGAATGTGGGAAGTGGTGATAATTAGGGTTTGATGTTAGTTGCTGTTTTGAACCGCTAACTTGGTTAACTAGGTTGAAACTTAACCCTAATTGCAAGTACATAATGATGCTACATAAGTTACTTGAATAACTAGCATGTTGATAGAATGCTTTCTCTCTCCTAAATCTTTGAAATCCAAACTTCTATCTTATAAACATCATAAGATAATGTTTGATTGGAGTATCACTTAGGTCACGTGTGATGATCATGAGCCTTGATGAGGCGTGTAGAAATAATGGTGTTTTACAGGGAACAATGTGAATGGTCTTATGTCCTGGAAATGACTTTGTGCTCTATTTGAGGTGATATCCTTTAGTGATGTGATAAGGGATTGGTATCCCATGATGATGTGATAATGAGGATGGTTGTGTGTATGACATTGGAACAATATCATGTGGTGATATGATAAGCTTTATGTGCCATGCATTTTATATCTTTTGAAGTCGCAACCTACCTTATCTTTTGTAGAATCTTCTTAGGGTTTGCTTGCAACTTGATTGATGCAGTTAAAAGACACTCAATTGGCTTTAACTAATCAAGTGGAACCCTAATCATGTAGTTTCCCTAGCCATAGATCCATCCTAGTGTTAGAATTTGTTGGATGGTGAAATGAGTATTCCTAAGGGAAACTCAGAGCGCATACTTTTGAGTATGTGGGGTGCTTGGAGACTACATCCTTGTCATCTAGACCACAAGTTTTTTAGGGAGGATGGATGTGGTCATTCCTAGCCCTCAGTTTGAGAATGGTTGCGGTCATGTCTCCATGATTATATATGTGATGTGATTGAAGGACAACTGTGGTTGTACCTCAATGATTGGGTTGTATACCCTGATTTCTAGCACTATAAACTATACTTAGGTGAGATAGGTATTTTCAACTTGACTATATGTTGTTGGTCGTCGTTTGACTGATAGTCATTGCGTTGTAGACTCATACTGATCGAGTATAGCAGAGAAGATTTTGGAGTTCGGTTCTTCCTAAATCTTATATGGTATTGATTTTGACTTAGCAGTGGTCAGTTGGATTTGGGTGGTACGACTCAAATCCTCAAGGCATTAATAAAAGATGCAATACAACCATGTTGTATATTTTCTTAGAGTTAAACATGATTCACATTGGTTGTTTACCCTTGCCTTATTTTTATTATTACTTAGTTGTTATATAATGTGGTAAGAGAAATCAACTGTTATGCATGTTCTTCATATTCCTTCTAAAAGCATATGACGACCTGCTTATCTGGTAGAGATTTTAATTTTTCCTAACTTGTATATCTTGTTTAAGTTTTTGCATTTAGTTTAATATGCTCATCTTGCTTAATAATTTTACATCCTACAGTAGTAATAATCGTTGGTTTAGAGTTACATCTCTCGCTGGGACATGGATCTCACCCTCGTGGTTCACCACATCTTTTTAGGTGGTCGTCAGTGACATGAGATGGATTGTGCTATTGAGGAAGAGCAGCTTGGAGATATATAGACATAGAAGGTTGGATGTTGCTAGTGTTCTATTTAGAGTCCTATGTGTTGTCCATGTACTCTCAGGTTTGGCAGGGTTATGTTTTGTAGATGGTCTATACATCGATACTGAGTTTTGGCAGTATGCCTTGGTTGTACCTATGGCTTGTACATGTGGCTCATATATTTGAACATGATATTTTTTATGACAGGTTGTGGTAATATGCCAAGTGAATGCATATGTATAACTTGGCATGGCATGTGATATGTTACACATTTTAGATCTTGTAGTAATATGTTTCCACTGAGTGATGGTAATATAAAATCGGTTTTAATTTACCCATTCTTTTGGTAATGTGGTTGTTTAGTTGTTGATCACATGCTTTTGTTTTGAGTAATCTCGCTCATGTGGCATTGGGTTGTCACATGAAAGATTGGTATCAGAGCTCTAGGTTTGCTGAGTCTAAAGGGACATAGGACTAGGATTGTATTTGTTCTTTCATACTGCAACATATCTGATTATAGCTTCTGCTTATGTAGATATGTCTGGAGAACATGAAGAACATGCCAAGAGTAGTGTTGGCACACTAGGAGGTGGTTCCAGGAGGTAGGTCAGAGTAGATGGAGTTCCTTAAGTGCCTAAGTTTGACCCAGCAACCATGGCTAATCTCTCTTTTTAGTCCATGTTTGGACACTTAATGGCCACGATTACACATATAGTAGATAGAGCACCCGCACCTCACGTGAGGGTTGTTGTTTACAATGTGGATTTCCAAGGTTTTGGGAAGACCTTTGAGAGGTTGCAGTGTGTTAGGGCAATAGAGTATGTGGGTATGATATACCCAGAGGATGTGGATATGTGGCTGATAGAGTTGGATAAGGTGTTTAAGATCCGCAACATCTCTAAAGAGAACAAGATGAAGCATGCAGTGTACCTACTGAAAGGCAGTGTAGGACAATAGTGGGCCATTGCGAAGGAGAAGAGACTTGGAGTGGTAATTAGTTGGGAGGAGTTTTGGTGGGAGTTTGTGAGCCGATACTTCCCGAAGATCTATCTTGATGAAAATATCTTACACTTTAAGAAGATTCGGCAAGGATCGATGACGATCAATAAGTATAAGGCAAAGTTCATGAAGTGTTGAGGTTTTGTCCTCGCATGGCTCAGACAGATAAGTAGAGGATCTGACAGTTCGAAAAGGGTTTAAATACAGAGTTGATGACGATAGTGTCAATTTAGGAGAAATGAGAGCGGTTTACTATGTTTGTGGAGGCGGTGAGATGGATAGAGCGGTCGGGTGTGAAGAAGTGTGGGGCTAATGTGAAGAAGAGACTAGCTCAGTTTCATGGACATTATTTTGGAGGCTTCAAGAAGCAGAGGTTTCATCACCTCAGTCACAATAGAGATCAGTGGTACAATCACAATGGTCACCAAGAAAGGGCAAAGGCTATAGTTTTCCTTCAGCAAGAGCTCACAGAACAACGTCGATTTTGGTGAAAGTGTCATCTAGGCCATGGTATGAGAGCAAGACTTGTTACAAGTGTGGTCAAACTGGGCATACGAAGTGGTTTTTCCCTATGAAAGAAGACAAGGTGACACAATAGCTGAGGCAGAGTTAGCAAGGTTCCCAATGGAAATAATTCAACAATGGTGGTGGCAGAGGATGTGGTCAGGTGTTGCAGGCCGGTTTTTCTGGGCAAGCCAGTAGAGGACGAGGATGACAACATGAGACGACTCGATTATATGCTATGAGTCAGTCGGAGGGAGTGGTCAATCCATGGGTCATGATAGGCCAAATGGAACTTTTTCATTTTGATGTGTCTACATCTTATTTTGTATCTATTTTGGTTGACCCTAGTGCGACACACTCTTTTATCACTAGGGAGGTGATATGTAGTTGTTCTTGGCCTGTTATCATAGAACTGATAGTCTCCTTCTAGAAACCCCACTTGTTGGTTCCACCAAGTTGCGAGAGGTGTGTTCATCTTGTGTTCTTTCTTTCTCAGGATACAACATTCAAGTGGACCTTATACCACTTGACATGCATGGATTCGATGTGATCCTTGGAATGGATACCTCAGAGAAGTACTTAGTGGTATTAGATTGTAGTTCACAAAAGTGGTGACATTCTATGATGGTGATGTTTTGTGGGTCTTCCAAGGAGATAGGAAGATTCTTCTGATGTGCTTGGTGTCAGCTATGACAACAGAGAGGCTGATGAGGCAGGGTGTGAGGCTTTCTTGGCACATGTTGTGGATACCAAGGTGGGGAGCCCTAGTATACAGGAGGTTCCTATGGTTCGAGAGTTTGAGGATGTTTTTCATAAAGAGTTTCCTAGAGTCCCCCCTCCTAGAGAGATTGATTTTGAAATCAATCTTTTTCTGGTATACAACTAATAGCACAATCATCATATAGGATGGCACCAGCAGAGATGCAATAGTTGATGAAGCAGTTGCATGTGTAGTTTGAGAAGGGATTTATCATACTGAACACTTCCCCTTGGGGTCCTCTCATGTTATTTGTGAAGAAGAAGGATAGTTATATGAGTTTGTGCATCGACTACTTGCAGTTGAATAAGGTCACAATCAAGAATAAGTACTCGTTGCTGCAGATAGATAATGTATTTGATCAGTTGAGAGGTGTTTTAGTGTTTTACAAGATCGATATGAGGTCAAGATACCATCAATTTTGGATCAAGGTAGATGACATAACCAAGTCAGCTTTCAAGACTAGGTATGGTCACTACGAGTTTGTGGTTGTGCCATTTGGACTAACTAATGCACCAAAAAAATTCATGGACTTGATGAACCGAGTGTTCACACCATATCTTGACCAGTTCATGGTAGTGTTCATTGATGACATCTTGATATAATCCAACAACAACCAACAACATGAACAACATCTACGCCTAGCATTGACTTTGTTGAGGCAAAACAAGTTATACGCTAAGTTCAACACGTGTGAGTTCTGGCTGGAGGAGGTGTCTTTTCTGGGTCACGTGATATCTTGTAGAGGTGCTTGTGTGGACCCCAAGAAAGTATAGTTAGTGCTGGAATGGGAGAAACCTAAGACACCGACGGAGGTTTGTAGTTTCCTAGGCTTGGCAGGTTACTACAGGAGGTTCATCAAGAACTTCAATGTTGTGGTGTTGCCCTTAACCAAGCTGATAAGGAAGGATGCACCATTTTTCTGGGATCACATGTGTTAGTGTTCTCTATAGCTTTTAATGGAGAAGTTGACTAGTGCATCAATGTTAGTTCTACCAGAGCAAGGGAAAGGTTACATCATCTTCTATGATGTGTCAAAGAATGGCTGGAGATGTGTGTTGATGTAGGATAAGAATGTGATTTCTTTTGCTTTACGACAGCTTAAGAAACATGAGGAGAGCTACCCAATGCATGATCTTGAGCTTGCAGTTGTGGTCCATGCTTTGAAGATATGGAGACACTACCTTTATGGAAAGAAGTGTCAGGTCTTCACCGACCACAAGAACCTTCAGTATATCTTCTCAAAGTAGAGTTGAACATGTAGCAGAGATTATGGATGGAGTTGATTAAGGATTATGATTGCATGACAGACTACCATCTAGGGAAGGCAAACATGGTGGAAAATGCGCTCAATAGGAAGTCTTCTTCATCATCATCTATTGAGAAGGAACATCTATGTTCTTGGTGTGCCATAAGTGAGACATGTTGGTTTTGTTGCGTCAAATGAACATGAAGTTTGAAGTCTCCTTGTTGGCAAGCTTGTTAGCACAATTGCAGGTGAAGCCCACATTGATACAACCGATTAGAGATTCCCAACGTGATGATATTGTAATGCACCATATCCGCTTAGAGTTTGGCAGTGAGAAGCGTGAGGGATTCCATGAGGCAGAGGACAACATAGTTTGTTTCCATTGTAGGATAATGGTTCCAAATGTTAATGGTATGTGGAAGATGGTCCTCGAGGAACCTCATTCCTTGATGTATGTGATGCATCTAGGTAGTACCAAGATATATAAAAACTTGAAGGACCTATATTAGTGTCCTAGCTTGAAGAGTGATGTGGCTAAGTTCATGCCTAGATGTCCTGTGTGTCAACAAGTCAAGACTGAGCATCAGAAGTCGGAAGGGACATTACAACTGTTTCCTATACTATAGTGGAAATGGGATCATATCACTATGGACTTTGTGGTTGGTCTTCCCAGGATAGCCAAAGGCCATGATTCCATTTGAGTGATAGTGGACAGGTTGACCAACTCAACACACTTCCTTCCTATGAAGATGGCATATATGATAGAGAAGTTGGCACAGATATATGTGGAAGAGATAGTGTGTTTGCATGATATTCTAGTGATGATAGTGTATGATAGAGTTCCTCAGTTGATGAGTCATTTCTGGGAGCATCTGCATGCATCCATGGGTACACAGTTGAGGCTGAGTACACTATTTCACCTGGAGATAGATGGTCAGTCAGAGAGGACCGTTAAAATCTCGGAGGATCTGTTGAGAGCTTGTATTTTGTAGTTTCTTGGAGGTTGGGATGTACACCTCAGTTTGACAGAGTTTTCTTACAACAATAGTGATCATAGGAGTATCGACATGGCACCACATGATACCTTGTATGGGAGGCATTGTTACTCACCGCTTTGTTGGTATGAGTCCAGTGAGTATCAACTTTTGGGTCCTAAACTTGTATAGAAGACTATAGAGAAGATCAAAGTGATACAACAACAACTGAAGGCAGCCTGGGATAGATAGAAGTCTTATGTTGATAATCATCATAGGCCCTTGGAGTTCCAATTGGAAACATGGTGTACCTCAAGGTCTCTCCTTGTAAAGGTGTGTTGAGGTTTGGGAAAATGGGTAAGTTGGCTCCAAGGTTTATGGGACCTTAACCTATGGTCACATGTGTTGGTAAAGTGGCATACAAGTTGGAGTTATCGCCAGAGTTGCACACGTCGCATCATGTCATACACGTCTCTATGTTGAGGAAGTGCCATCTAGATATAGAGCAAGTATTGTAGCCAGTGGAGGTTGAGTTGGAGGAGGACGTGTCATATGTTGAGGGCCCTATGTTGATCTTGGATAGGAGACTGAAGAAGTTGAAGAAGAAGGATATAATGTTGGTTAAGGTTTTATGGCATAACCATGGCATGGAGGAATCCACATGGGAGTTAGAAGACGAGATGCATTGGAAGTACCCATCTCTTTTTGCATAGGATTTGAGGGGCCAAATCCTTGTTAGGGGTTTATGGATGTAAAAAGCCCATGACATAGCCTTACGTTTGATCTTGCTTGCTTAACATAATTAGATTCTTAAAACCTTAATCTAATCATATGATGTGCCTTAATAACATGTGACATGATTGTGTTTTCAATTTGGTCCAGTTTGGATGTTGTTTGAGCTAGTTACACATATATGTGCTTATTTTGGACCTAAGTGCAATTTACCCATGTTTAGGGTTTATCTTATAATTTGTCACATGATTGATGTACTTCATATCTTCTAGCATCATGTGGGAGAGAATAGCACGTTGTTACACCTTGGTTCGATGAGGAGAGATGTGATGACATCATGTGTTGTTTCTAGAGTTTGCTTGGATGCCCTAGCTTGGTGTTGACAGTGTGTGTTGACCATTGAGTTTTTGGTTTTAAGAAACCACCTTGTTGTTCCTTCAACCTTGATCTCTATGGTTTAAGATATTTTTAAGTGTGCTATATGTTCTCTTTATTCAAAGGGCCTTTACCCCATCTCTTTGGTTGATGAGAACCTAGGGTTTTGATGTTATGAGACCGTTAGGTTTTGTGCTTGTTTTAGTCATCAAGTTTCTATTCAAATGATGGTCATTTGGACCAAGTGAGGTTGATGTTTCTCCTAGGTTTTAATGACTTTTTTGTATGCATGATCTTAGTGCATTCATGGATGTTATATGATGGATAAGTGGCACATGTGTGCATGACACCTAACCTCCCTCATCTCTCTCTACCCTTGGATATATGTAGACCTCTCTTTGCATGCAAGTGACCCTTTTGTACTCTCTTATTTATCTCTTCTCTTTGGATCTCATCCCTTGTGTTCTTGGTGGAGAAGTAAAGCTCAACCTTGGAGCAAGGTGACCGAACCCTTGCATGTGTGGATCTAGGGTTGGAGCAACTCATCTTTGGTGATCCTTCAGTGCTCCTTGTTCTTGGTAAGTGATCTATCCATCTTAAGCTCTATTTTATTACAACCCTACCTCTCTTTTTTTTCTTGTCTAAATCCATGATTCTCCATGGTGGTTCTTCTTGAGGAACTTCTCCCTTCTTGGTCGAACCCTTGGTTTTCCATGGTAGTGCTAGAGTTGAGATGAAAAACACCTCTTTCTTCTTGTATTTTCATCCTAGGATTTTCCCTCTTCCTTGTACACCTTTAACCTATGGTTTTGTTTCCCTCCTTGATGTGATTCTATATTGGACATGACATGGTGATAAATCTTGGTTTTTCCTCTCTTTCCTTGGAGCTTCATGCTTTTAGAGTTGTTATTCACAATCAATGTGAGTTATATAACTTTCTCCTCGATTATTGTTACACCCAACCTTGAATGCAATTAATCTATCTCTAAAACATAGTTCTAAATAGTATGGTGATGATATCTCAATCTAAGGTTTATGATTATGTGTTCATCTTGAGTAGATTAACCCCTTTATCGAAAACCCTAATTCTTATACCCAAACTCTTGTTGATGATGGAGGTTTTGGTTCTTGCATGCACATTCTAAACATTGGTTTCCTTCTCATGATCATTGGTTCTATTCTCTTGTTTGAGGATGGAAGTTTTGGTCACGTGTGATGGTAAACACATGGTTTTCTCTCCATTTCTTTATGGTTTGGTTTCTCTCATGATTGATGATCGGATTTAGGGTTTTGGTGATGACCTTCTTCTTGTGTTTGGCACTTTGGTGAGTTACGATTTTTGGGAGTGATCAACCCATTTGATCATATGTTAGAAGTGGCTTTCTCTCTCTTGATGACCATCATGATGTGATCTATGTGGTTGTAGGGTTTTGATGGTTTTGGGTCTCTAAGTATGGAACCACTTGTGAGATCTCTAAGGTGATATGTTTTCTCTTTGCTTGATGAGTTCTGCCTCTTTATCTTTGATCGCCATGCTCTTATATTCTATGCAGTCGATGATTACTACATGGTTCTCTTTGGTCGATTAACTTTGGTCCTTCATGATATGTGATGTTGATTCTTCTTCGGTCGATGAGAGTGATGTGACGTCACTTCGATCAAAGATATGATTTGTTCTCTTTGTTCGCTAGGGTTGATGGTTGTCTTCGATCACTCTGGTTTTATTTCTCTTCGACCGCAGAGATATGTGACCTAGTTTTCCCTTCAGTCGATGAGAATCCCTGGACATGAGATTACCTAATTTGGTCACCTTATGATAATGATAGTTGGTCCTCTTTTCTTCTGAGAATGTGGGAAGTGGTGATAATTAGGGTTTGATGTTAGTTGCTATTTTGAAACCCTAACTTGGTTAACTAAGTTGAAACCTAAGCCTAATTGAAAGTACATAATGATGTTGCATAAGTTACATGAATATAGCATGTTAATAGAAAGTTTTCACTCTCCTAAAATGTTGAAATCCTAACTGCTATCTAGTGAGCATCATAAGCTAATGTTTGATAGGAGTATCACTTATGTGATACATGTTTGATGATGATGAGCCTTGATGAGGAGTGGATAAATAATGATGTTTTGCAGGGAACATTGTGAATGGTCTTATGGCCTAAAAATGACTTTATGCTCTATTTGAGGTGATATCTTTAGTGATGTGACAAGGGATTAGTATCCCATGGTGATAGTGAGGATGACCTTGTGTATGACATTGAAACAATATCATGTGGTGATATGATAGGCTTTATGTGGCATACATTTTATTTCTTTTGAAGTTGCAACCTACCTTTTCTTTTGTAGAATCTTTTTAGGTATTTCTTGTAACTTGATTAATGCAATTAATAGATGCTCAATTGGCTATAACTAATCAAGTGGAACCCTAATCATGTAGTTGCCTTGGCCATAGATCCATCCCAGTGTTAGAACTTATTTGATGGTGAAACGAGTATTCCTAAGGGAAACTCAGAGCGCATACTATTGAGTAGGTGGGGTGGTTGGAGAGTATATCTGGTGCGTCCCCGCTAGTGGTGCTTTTACACCCCACGAGGTCAGAGCGCACGAGATATGTGATCTTATGCTTTCGAAATTTATGTTATCCCTAACCGAGTCGACCACTAAGACTAAAACAGGTCGCCCGCAAGCGTACGTGGTACTGTTGTAGTATAGGTGATTGGCAAGATAAGGGGTCAAACCACAGAGATAGAGGGGGCGCTAGAGTTAGACAGAGTGGGCTATGTTCCTTTTGTGGAGCATAGGGTTTTAGGGTTTTTAAAAGGTTTGGTTGTTGATTAAGCTAATTCAACAAGTAAGAAATGCAAGATGGAAACTAAGTTATGGAAGAGCAAGCAAATTAGTAAACTAAGGTAACAAACTAACTAAGCAAGAGAAAGAAGAGATACACTACTCTAGCTGGGCAAGAAGAAGTTAAGAACTAAACTAACCACTATCAAGAGCAAGAGCCTAAGTTAACACTAATGAGCAATACTAAGCAATTAACTAGATTAAGCAAAAGTGACTAAACTAGATTAACATGAACAAGAAAACTAAGAAAGATGGGTTTTAAGCAGTTGATTAGGGTAGGTGGGCCATTTGGGGGATGTAACGTTGATATTAGTTGGGGGGGATCATTAAACATGCAAGGTTCTCATTTCATATCTATATTACCAAACCAAACAACAAGGAAAATGCCATTAGAATATACCCTATACTACTAGTAGAAGACTAGGGTTAGGTGTAATTCTAATGGGACTAGCCAAATCTAGGTTTCTAGGGTAAGTGATAGTGAGCAATTGAGGGTTGAGGGTAGATATGGGAGTAGAGATGAGGGTGTTTGACCTCATGCCACTAGCCAGTCTAGCCTTTAGAAGGCCCTAGGCAATTGCATCACTCTCACTTACACTAGCTACTTAAATCTCACACTCACTTGTAGAAGGAGGGATATGTATGTAGGAATAAAGGGGGCTAGCTAGGGATCTACTAATTAGACCTAGGAGCCAATCCTAAGATTGCCACATACACTCCAATTCCTCCTAGAAGCTAAGTGCCATCAAACATCTCAAAGCAAGCAATCTATGTTATAAGCACAAACCACATGCAATCAAATAGGAAATGAGATTGAAGCAAGAAGCAATCATCATAGATAGAAATTGAGTTCATTATAAGAAATTTTCCCCCAACATGGTATCAAAGTTACATTTTAACCCCAAACAGCCCACCAATAGGGGCTTAGCTAGACATGATCAAGAAAATAAGAAAAGAAAGGGGTAGAAGAAGTAGGGACTCCATGAAGCTTGATGTAGAAGCCTCCTTCTTCACCTCCAAGCTTGATGTAGATGTCCTCCCTCCTCCAAAGGTGAAGGGATGCATGAAATGGTGGGGGATTATGGATGAAAACCTAGGGAACTAGGTTTCCATGGTGGAATGAGGGTGAAAATGGTGGATGGTGAGCCAAAATGAAAAGGGTTTGCACTCAAAGCTCAAGTAAGGAGAATGGAGCTTGGAGTAGCTGTAGGGGCGTCTAACCTAGTGCTATGGCCGCCACCCATGTATATATAGGTGGTGGTGGAAGCACTAGGGTAAGTAGGGGTAGTTTAGGAAAAGTAGTGAAACGTAGGGTAGGGTTGGTGGACCACCACGCCCGTGGTGGTGTTCCATGACCGTGGTGAGGGTGGTGGAGAACGGTCGTGGAGTGGTGAAATGGTCGTGGTGTGAAGGAATTTGGAAAAAGGTCAAGTATGGTGGTAGCCACGGCCGTGGCAGGATGCCACAGTCATGGTGGGTTAGGGGCACCACGACCGTGTTGGGTAACACAACCGTTTTGAAGGGGGAGGAGGTGACCGTGGGGGTTCACCACAGTCGTCTTGAGCTTCTTCAGCCACGGTCGTGGCGTTCTGGGGGTGACAACCTGTAACTCTGGCCAAATTGGTGCAATAATTCCCACGATCGTGGTGGTTGCCCACGGTCGTTTTCTCTTCTTCATACCATGGCTGTGCTGATGGCCACGACCGTGGTGTCTTCAATGGCCACAGTCGTGGCAGGTGGCCACGGCCGTGGGATTCTGTGGAATAACCCTGTTGGAAAGGGCAAGTCATTGCTAAAAAATGCACGACCGTGGTGTTGTGGCCACGCCCGTGGCGAGGCTTGCATCACTTTATTACACTTCAATCTTCGTCATTCTCGGATGTCTTTGCTTGGGGACGATTCTTGACCATTGGAGGTAGGTTGAGGGAGACTTTGGGACCTTCATTGGGTCCCTCCTTGAGTGGGGGAACCCTTAAACTCCTTCTTTCTCTCTCTTCCATCTAAGCATGGTTCAAGTACCTAAAAAATAGTGCAAAGAACATCCATAAGCATATTTACAATGATAACCATATTAGGGAAAAAGACTTGTAATCTAACATGTTTAGATGCAACTTAAGTGCAAAATGGCACAGGATGGATCCCTAAAATAGGGTTACATCAATATCCTTGTCATCCAGATCCCAAGTGTTTTAGCAAAGATGGTTGCAGTCATTCCTAGCCCTTAGTTTATGAATGATTACGACCATGTTTTGATGATTATACATGTGATGTGATTGGAGGATAACTACACTTGTACCTTGTTGATTGGGTTGTTTACCTTGGTTTCTAGCATTGTGACCTGTACCAAGGTAGCTAGGTGTTTTTAGTTTAATTATATGTCGTTGGTGACAGTTTGATTGATATGTCACTGCAGTACAGACTCATAGTGACCGAGTAGTGCGGAGAAGATCTTGGAGTCCAACTCTTCCAAGATCTTGTATGGCACTGATTTTGACCTAGCAGTGGTTAGTTGGATTTGAATGGTACAATTTAGATCCTTAGGGCATTAATAAAAGATGTAATACAACTATGTAGTATATCTACTTAGGGATAAACACGATTCACATTGGTTGTTTACCCTTACCTTGTTTTTATGATTGCTTAGTTGTTATATAATGCGGTAAGAGAAATCAACTATTATGCATGTTCTTCATATCCCTTCTAAAAGCATATGATGATCTGCTAGAGATGTTAATTCTGCCTAACTTGTATATCCACTTTAAGTTATTTCATTTAGCTAAATCTGCTCATCCTGCTTAATAATGTCATATCATGTGGTAGTAGTAATCGTTGGTTGGGAGTTATATCTCTCACTGGGACATGGGTCTCACCTTGTGGTTTGCCGCATATTTTTAGGTGGTCGTCAACAATGTGGAAAGGATCATGCTATTGAGGAAGAGGAGCTTGAAGATCCATAGATGTAGATGGTTAGATGCTGCTAGTGTTCTATTGTAGAGTCCTATGTGTCAATACACAGTTTTGGCAGTATGCCTTGGTTGTGCATATGGCTTGTATATGTGGCTCATATATGTGAATAAGATATCTTTTGTGATAGATTGTGGCAATATGCCAAGTGAATAGACATGTATAACCTGGCGTGGCATGTGATATGTTACATGTTGTGGACCTTTTTGTAATATGTTTCCGCTTAATGATGGAATATAAAATTGGTTTTAATTTACATGTTCTTTTGATAATGTGGTTGTTTAGTTGTTGATTGTGTACTTTTATTTTGAGTAATCTTGCTCATGTGGCATTGGCTTGTCACACATATAATAAATGTGGGTAGATACAAAATTGATCTAGGACTAGTGGCTCTTATAAAATCACAAACTTTTCATGGGCACAAAATGGAGGATCCAATGTCTCACATAAACAATTTCGTAGAAAGTTATGATATGCTCAAAATTGACAAGGTCCCGGCGAATGTGACCTACCTGAAGTTATTTTCTTATTCACTAAAAGAGAATGCAAAATCATGGTTTCTAGGTCTTCCTCCAGAATCAATAGAAACATGGGATCAATTAATTGATGTCTTCTTTGAATGCTATTTTCTCCACCAGAAGACAAATGTGATAGTTGGGGATATATAACTTTAAGAAGCATGCAGAGGAGTCCTATTCATAAGAATGAGAGAGATTCCAGAAAATGTTGAGGAAGGTCCCTCATCATGGGATTGATCTTTACGACCAAGCAAAGACCTTCTACTATGGGTTGCGAAAGTGAGAGAGAACCTCACTTGATAGTGCAGGATGAACATTTTTCTCAACAACAAGGTGACCAGGTGTCATGAAATTTTGAGAAGAACATGGCTAAAAATCAGTCACAAGGAGAGAAAGAGAAGCTCCAGCAACAGTCAGAAGTGTTGGAGAGTCCAGAGTCATTACAACATTGAGTGAGAAGTTGGATAACCTTGCCAAGAAATTAGATCAAAAGTCAAGAAATTCATCAGGAGGCGAGGAAGTAGAATGCAAGTACATGCGGCAACAAAATTATAGGGAAACAATGAATATTCATGGAGGAAGGATCCTAAATTCTCATGGAAGGATCCCAACAATTATCAGTAGGACCCATCTCAAGCATAACAGGCCAAGACACAAAAAGGTAGTTCACAACAACATCATCAGTAGGATAGCCCCCCCAGCAAGATAGACCTCATAGAAGACATGCCAGGCAAGTTGGTTAGTCAAAATGAGACAATTATAGGCCAAACACAGAGGGACTTGCATAATCAAGGAGCACAAATCTACAGTATAGAGAACCAGATCTCCAAAATAGCAGCAGAAGTAGCATCCTTAAAGAAACTAATCAAGCAAGGATTCCCAACTAATACTGACATCCCTTCTAATAATCAACATGTGAATGGATTGTTACTCCATAGTGGAAAGGAAGTGTTGAATGAACAAAATACCATCCCATAGGTAAACGATAAGGTAAGTAACACGAGACTAGTGTTTGCTACTGATCCACTTGAGCCAGATACCACATCACAGGAGAAAGAAGTTGAAGAGACAAAGGAGGTCAAGAAGGAGGCGTATGTTCCACCTCACCAAAGGAAGTTGGTAACTCCAGTTCCATTCCCAAACAACTTGAAAGCAAAGAAGGTTCACCAGAAATTCCATGAATTTCTAGATACTTTCAGGAAACTTCATGTCAATATCCCTCTAATAGATGCAATAGAGCAGATCCCATGCTATGGCAAATTTTTCAAGGACATCATCAGTAAAAATAGGAGGATAAATGATTCAGATGTAGTGGTGCTGAAGGAGGAAGTCAATGAAATCATCCAAAGGAGATTGTTATAGAAGAGGCAAGATCTAGGTTGTTTCAATATATAATGTTACATTGACTAGACCAACTTTGGTGAGGCTCTATGCAACTCAGGGGCAAACATTAATCTCATGCCCTTAACCACATTAAAGAAATTGGGGCTGAAGGAATCTATGAAAAGAAACATGACCATACAACTAGTAAACAATTTAATGGTTAGTCCATATGGTATCTCTGCAGATGTGTTAGTTAAGGTTGATAAATTTGTTTTTCCAACAGACTTTGTCGTTATGGAGATGCAGAAGTATCATGGAAATGAATTAATCTTAGGGAGGCTATTCCAAGATCAACAAACATGATCCTAGAGATGGACATAGGAAGACTGACACTGGTATTCAAGATGACCGTTTTGAAATTAAAATGCCAAACTCTGCACAATCAGCTGGTAATAAGGCATAATGTCACAAGTTGCAGTAGTTAAAAGGAGAGGTGTCTCTATTTCTAGGGAAGCCATTTCTAGACATGGCTCATGTCATGACAAAGGTGTAGAAAGGCACTTTGGCAGTGGATATCATAGATCATACCAAGGAGGTTTCTTTGACAAAGGAAGTACAATATCCAGATGATGGAGGAGGAAGCATGCCTAATGAAAATTGATGAGGAAGCATCTTCCACTCTCATGCAAGCATATCCAAAACTACCATTAGAGGCATGCATCATGAATTTGGTGTATGACTACACTTGTTTTTGTTCTTAGGAGGAGTGTGTTCGATTTCTAAAGGCATTGCCATGTTTCTACACCAGACACTATGAAGATTTAGGACCACCTTCGCCACCGTTGATCCCATCATTACAGAGTACTATAGAACTTGAGTTGAAGACACTCCTGGCGCACCTAAATTACATTTTATTGGCAACAAATCAGAAACTTCCAGTCATAATTTTAGCCTCATTGGGTGTGTATGAGGATGGGCCATTGCTTGTGGTGCTAAAGAACCACAAGGCAACATTTGGTGTGGTCTGTTGCAGACATCAAGGGGATATCGCCTAGATTTTTCCAGCATAAGATCAAAATTGAAGAAGGAGACAAATTGATAGTAAAAACTCAATGACATCTCAATCCAATAATGTCTGAGGTAGTGAATAAATAGGTAGTGAAGCTTCTATCAACATGTATAATCTACGCTATTTCTAATTCAAATTGACTGTGTCCAACCCAAGTGGTTCCTATGAAAGGGGGAATAACAGTCACAACAAATTCAGTGAGTGAATTGATCTCTACTAGATTGGTGACTGGGTAGTGTGTGTATTGATTATCGCCGATTGAATGCCACCATGCTTAAAGATCATTTCCACTTCCCTTCATTGATCAAATGCTTAAGCGGCTCACCAATCGTTCTCCTTTCTATTTTCTCGACGGGTATTTCGAGTATAATCAAATTTCTATCGAGCCACATGACCAAGAGAAGTCTACCTTCACTTGTCTTTATGGCATGTTCACTTACCGTCAGATGCCCTTTGGCCTTTGTAATGCACCAGTTACTTTTCAAAGATGTATGCTTGCTATTTTTTTAGATATGGTAGAGTGTTGTCTCAAGATTTTTATGGATGATTTTTTAGTGTATGGAGAGTGTTTTAAAGACTTCTTTGATAGTTTTAACAAAGTTTTGCAAAGATGTGAGGACACTCACCTAGTGTTGTCTTGGGAGAAGTGACACACGATGGTGAGTGAAGGGATAGTTTTGGGGTACAAGGTGTCCAATAAAGGAATGGAAGTCAACCTGGTAAAAATTGAAGTAATCTCTAAGCTTCCTCCACCATCACTGGTGAAGGGGGTTAGGAGTTTTCTAGGACATGTCGATTTTAATCAACATTTCATAAAGGATTTTTCGAAGATTGCAAAGACACTTTCTGAATTGCTAGAGAAGATGCCGAGTTTTATTTTTAATTAGATGTGTTTGAAGGCTTTTGAGGTGTTGAAGGAGAAATTGGTCTCCACTCATGTGGTACAAGCTCTAGATTGGAGCCAACCAGATGAGCTCACGTGTGACACAACAAATTATGCGGTAGGGGCTATTCTAGGATGACAGAAGGATAAAACCCCTACTGTTATTTATTATGTGTCAAAAACCCTTAATGATGCCCAACTTAATTACACAACAACCAAAAAAGAGTTTTTGACAATAGTTTTTGCTTTTGAAAAATTACACCAATATCTGATTGTGGCAAGGGTTATTCTTTGGATTGACCATGTAGTGATAAAAGTATCTACTGCAAATGAAAGATGCCAAGCCTAGATTAATAACATGAATTTTTCTACTGTAGGGGTTGTATATAGAAATCAATGATACGGGAGGGATAGAAAATGTGGTAGCGGATCTTTTTTCTAGGTGGGAAAGAGTGGATGAGAAGGATCTAGAGATTCCTATTGTGAAGGAGTTCTCAGATGAGCAGTTGTTTGCCATGAAAAACAAGGACACATGGTTTGCAAATATTGTGAACTACTTGGCATGTGGCGAGCTGCCAAAATATTGGGGGTATCAAGACAAGAAGAAATTCTTTCATTCCTTGAGGTTCTATGTGTGGGATGACCCCATCTTACTCATACAATGTAGGGATGGGATTTTGAGAAAGTGTGTGCCTGAGTGTGAGATGGAGAGTATCTTAGCACATTGTCACTTACTACCCACTGGGGGACACCATGCTAGATCAAGGACAACAACAAAGATTTTAGAAAGTGGGTTCTATAGGCCATTGCTTTTTAAAGATGCTTACAATTTTGTGCGTGATTGTGACACATGTCAACAAGAAGGAAATATATCTAGGAGACACGAAATGCCCCTAAACATTTTTAAGGAAGTTGATGTTTTGATCTATGGGGAATCAATTTTATGGGATCTCTTTTATCTTCTAATTCCAATATATATATATTGCTTGTAGTTGACTACGTGTCTAAGTGGGTGGAAGCAATTCCAACCCACACCAATGATGCACATGTTGTTTTCATATTTGTAAAGGACCACATTTTCTTCAGGTTTGGGGTGCCAAGAGTAATGATAAGTGATGGGGGATCTCACTTTAGGAATAAGAAGTTTGGAGCTTTATTGAGAAAGTATGGAGTGAGGCACATAGTAGGAATCCCACCCATCCACAAACCTAAGGTCAAGTTGATGTGTCTAATAGAGAGATTAAGAAGATCTTAGAAAAGAGTCTAAAAAAATAGGACCAATTGGAGCATGCAATTAAATGACGCTCTTTGGGCATATAGGATAGCCTATAAAACACCTATAGGAACAACTCCATTTCGGTTGGTCTATGGGAGGGCATGTCATTTACCTATAGAATTGGAACACAATACCAAGTGGGCTTTGAGGAAGTTGAATTACAATCTTGATGATGTAGAAAAGAGATGCATGTTGGAGCTCAATGAAATTAGATGACCTCAGTCTTGATGCCTATGAAAGCTCGAGGATTTATAAGGACAGAACCAAGAAGATCCATGGCCGCCATATCTTGCATAGAGTGTTCACTCTAGGGAATAAGGTGCTTCTGTTCAATTCTAGTATGAAATTTCATCTGGGGAAATTAAGGTCTAGATGGAGTGGTCTATATGTGGTGGTTAAAGCATTCCCTCATGGAGCAGTGGAGATTAGGAATGGGGTTGATCCATTTCTTGTGAATGAGTAGTAGTTGAAATGGTGTAGAGTTGATACATGAGGGAGAGGAGTTGAAGCTCCTTGAGCTTCACTGATGTCAAATTAATTTGATTGCCTAGTCGATGACGTAAAACAAGTATGATGGTTGGGAAGCAACCCAATTTTCCTTTATCATATTTTGGTTTTTGTCATTTACATTCATTTTAGGTCTTTAATTCTAGTTTTCATTTTAATTTTTAGATGTAAAAAAGGTACCTTGATCCTTTTTGTTTGGTGTGCAGGCAATAGAAAAGTAGGTACCACTTACACTGACTCGGTGGTACCGACACCATAAGTGAAAATCAACATGGGAATTTTGAGAGCCAGTCGGTACCACCGACCAACATTTCTATGGCATCAAAATTTGAAGAATTTTATAGGGGTGAGAATTATCAACTCAGTACCATTGATAACTGTATCGATGGCACCGACACTTGTCAATAGGGGGCCAAAATACCAATCGGTAGCACCGAAACAACAATCAATGGCACCCGTTTCTTGTAGAGATAGAACGAATTAATTGTGCAGGCTCGGTACCACCAACACCATTTCATAGCCCTAACACCTGCATGACACTCTAGGTTTGGTATCGAGGAGCTGTTCGAGAGTACTGAGAGAATTAACGACTCGGTACCACCAACCCATAAAGTTGGTGGCCCTGGCAGCTTTAACAGTGGCAGTCAAACAGAAGCTCGGTACCACCTACAGATCCATTGATGGTACCGACACCTTAATACACAAAATTTGTGGATATGCAAATCAATGAACCAAATCATCTCCATCCAACGGTTGGTGGTACCAATATGACAATACTTTTCAGATGTCGGTACCAGTGACATAGTATTGGTACCACTGGCGTGGAGCAATCTGCACATCGCAACATCAATGGACATGAGATGTCAATATCAATGATCGATGTCAATTTCACACATATTGTAAAGGATGAGTCGGCATCATCGACACTCATATAAGTGGTATTGACGTGGCGAGTCAGGACAATACTTAGCTATAAAAGGAGAGGTGTGGGTAGTGATTCAAACACAACCACACCATCTCCTTTTTACTCAGAGAAGATTTAGAGCTCCAAGATGCCAGAGTCTTTCCAACACTCTTTTCTTCACTTCTTTTCTCATCTCGAACCAATGGTGATAAGGAGGTCAGCTTCATTAGAAGAAGGAGACAACATGATGGTGTCCAAGCTGAAACACATGGTTCACATCAAAGATGACCAAAGGAAGATCTTTGCCAACCTGATGAAAAGGAAGCTGATACCCACACAGTATGGTAAGTGAGGCTTCCTTGCCGAAGAAAGCTTCACTGTAAGTCTCCAATAGGTCTGTGCTGGCCAAAACATGGTGTGCAATCACCCCCTTCTTTGGTGATTGGACCACCTACCAGGGGACCATCTATGAATTCTTGGCATCCTTGGAGGCTTGCTGCATCCTCGACCACAGGAAATATTGGGAGGAAGGATGGGCACACTTCTGCCTGTTCTACACTGCCCACTACTTCCATTGGTGGAGTTCAATGCTATTTATGGGTGGTCAATAGGGGACATGCATGACACGCCCAACGACTTCGACTACACTTGGGCATGGTAGCTCTTGATGAACTTGCCATAAGGATTCCACATCAACTGGAACCAATCCTCCGTCATGGATATCCAACACCATTTGCTCAAATTCTGCACTGCTACGTCACCAACACAATCTTTGCCAGGTCTACACAAGGGTAGGGGAAGTGCAACATGCTGATCTCTACATCCTTTGGACATTATTGTATAAAGGGTAGGAGAAGGTCAACCTCAACTTTTTCTTTCTGCATCATATGCTGGCAGTCAAGCGTCAAGTATAGAGAAAGTTCCCAGTTCACTTTGGAGGGCTTATTACACCAATAGAAATGCACCTCAACCTCGACCTATCCACCTCAAACCCATTGAGGACCTCCTCCAAGATGGATTTAAACCACTTTAAGAGGGCTCATCTTGTCAACAAGCATGAGAGTGAGGTGTTTTCCTGTTGCACAATCGATGACCAATTTTTGGAAAGGACTCTTCCTGACCTCATCTTCAGTCAGGGTACACTTCATGAGGTGGCCATAAGAGGATACATACGAGGAAGAGAAGGAGCAAGAAAATGCAAATCTGGAGCACGATGGAGATGCTGAAGAAGAGGAAGAGGCAACCATGCCATTCACACAACAATAGGTCATCTACAAGTCTTCACGAAGACATGGATATTCAAGCTCCTATGCTCCACAACCTACTAAAAAAGAAGACCCATACTCTATGGAAGATATGTATGGGATGATGTAGTCGATTCAACAAGGGCAGAAACAATAATCAACAACATTGATAAAAATCCACGGCGTTCAGGGGTGACTTCTATGACAACAACATGCCATTTATAATAATTAGTGTCTTCTTTTGGCCAACCAAGAGAATATGAATGCTCACATGCAATGGATTGACCACTGCTTTCATCCATTCTATGATCATTATTGGAGTTAGGGGCAGTTTGGGAACTACCCGCAGCCTCCAAGAGATGCCACAACAACTGCCTAGTTTCACTGGAACTTTCTACCTGTCGGATCCAAACATGCCACCTCTACCATTTTGATTGGGTACTCGTGTTCCACCTCTTTGATTGGATACTGAATATGACAAAATAGTCAAGTTCAAGCTTAGGGGGTGCTTGAAAAACTATATCTTTACTTTGATTTTTAGTTTTATTATTTTGAGTTTTTAGGATCCACAACTATCTCATGTAATCGTGGAGAGTTATTATAATGGTTTCTGCCATCGTCATAGAGTGTGTTCTTTTGTGTCTCTGCAATGAAATCTGAAAAATTAAAATAAGGATTTAAAAGTTTTTCATATCTTTGAAAGCTAAGTTGCAAATTCTAAAGGCAACACCACCTAGAGGAAGTGTATGTGTTAGTTAGCTTAAGACATTTGATATGAATTGAAGTCTTAATTATCCATGAATTGTGGATGATGATAGAGTTTGAGCAAGAACCAAACAAACTATTAATGAGACCTTAAATCGAAGTTTTAGAAAGAAATCCTACGATTACCATGTACACAATTTGATAGGAGAGGGACACATCATATTTTAAGAAAGGCATTGTCTCTTAATATTGTGATTCCATCCACTTTTCATACATTTGATCCACTACCTTAAGATGATCAAGTAACCTAAATTGTTTCCTCTTGATTGCATTGCATACCATAATAGATGACATGATAGCTAGTATTTCTATTGCATTAGTTATGGCGTTACTTACAAAATTGAAAAAAGAAAAAAATGTGCATCTTAATTATTAGTTGAGTAACAAATCCATGTAGATTGCATATCTATTGCATGATTCATTCTTTCATCATGTACTCATGATTTTTTTTTCTGGAAATAAAATGCAAGGAAACACATCCACACCCCTAAAAAAGAAATTAAAAAAAAAGAAATTTTGATTTGTTAGAGTGAAGGCCAATCATACCCTTCAACCATGCTAAAACATTGAACACTTAAAAAAGTGAAATATCATGAAATAAAGGGAGAGAAAAGGATGCCCTAAGCTCAGTTATGAATATTTCTTGAAGAAGAAATGAAAACAACTACTTGATGTATTCTTTTGTTACACTCTCATCAATCTAATGAGACATTCAGTGCATGCATCATTCTACCCCTAATAGTAGGCATTAGGATTCATGCATCCCATATTACCTTCATTTTCAAGTTCATCATGTTTATTTTTTCATAAATGATTCAAAATTACTTGTGATTCTTCATAAGGCACCTACTTCATTCCACTCGTTTCTCATATTGGTATGCCATATATGATAGATCTCCTCACTCATTCTTATAAGGAGAACTACCTCCAATTAGTTTGGTAGTTGGGAAAAGAGCAATGTAGACATGGAATCACATTATGCACCAAGAAAATGCCTGATTGACTATGACATTAACTGCTCTATTGATAGTGTTTCAATGATCTAAGGGTGGACATATTTAATGAATATTTTTGGTCACTTGAGAGTAGTTAATTATTCAGTGGTCGGTAAGGGTTGGTTTGGGACCGCCAAGTGGGGGTAGTTGAGAAATGAAGTTCATATTAATTGTCCTTTTGTTGACTCATCTCAAACAGATCTGGGAGTAGTGTTGCTCGAGGATGATCAACATTTAAGCTTAGGGCATTTTGATGCACTGAATAATAGTCCCTTTTTACATGCTATTTTATCATGTATTTTGTGCACATTTTCTCATTTTGATGTTATTTGTGCATGGTTTATCATTATTGGCATGCGACATACATTTGCATCAATAATTTTCTATTCCTATTGTTTCATATTTATTTATCATTATTTGTAGGACTTATATTCTTCTTTATTAAGTTACAAAATTGACAAGGATCATCTCGGTGCTACTGGCAACATTGTCGGTACTACTGAAAATTGAAGAGAAGAACAAAGATTATCCAAAGGAACTCGGCGGCATTGATAGAAGAATCAGTGCTACCGACATGATCAACAATAATACAACCAAAGTTGTTTAGTGCCACTGACCTCCGTTGGTGGTACCGACTTGTACCTAAAAAATCGTTAGGAGATGTCAGGGATCTACTCGGTGCTATTGATGCCTTAGTCGGTAGTACTAACATTTATAGGGAGTTGCAATCCAGAAAAGGACTTAGTACCACTGACATCCTGTCAATGATACCAACTTGCCGCGATCAGACAAGATTGAAGATAGTGATTAATCCAACGACCATGACTTAATGACACCCTAAGTCAATCTTATGACTAGGGAGGATTTCATCCAGACCTAATAATCAAGTTGGGATTAGTTGCACGATAAAGGAGAGCTGTGAGAAGAGAAAGGAGAGGAGAAAGCTATGTTTTAGAAGATTTGAGCAGTTCCGATGGACATATTTGCACTCAAAAGATAGCAAATCATCGCATTTATCAGAGGGAGTCAATCAGATCATCTTCTCCAGGGGTTTTCATTGATTCTTTAATGTTTTCCTCATCCTTCCTTCTTCATCTATTTGTATGGAAACTGAAATCATGTGGGGTTAATCTCCTAATTCCTTAGGATCCAGAAGTAGCCCGATTATGTGTTGTAATTGACAATTATGAGTTAATATTTATGTTTCCCTAATTTTTGGACATAATTCTACAATTGCTTCATGAATTATCTATGCTTGATCACCATAATTTATTTCTTAAATTGCTAATTTCTTCAAAAGAACAAGGTAGGTTGTAGATTTACATAGCTTAGATTGCGACTGAGAGAGGGCTTACGAATGTGAAGGGTAGAGCCCAAGGGTATTGTTAAAGCACCTAACTAGTAATTAAATTAATATAATAGTGGGATTTGTATTAGATTGGGTGGTGAGTTACGTTGCAAGAGCAGGTAATTCTTGCTATAGGTCCCTTGGTCTAGGGTTAGGAGAAATTAATATTGATAAATAATGTTGATTGCAGAATAAATTGTGGTGAAACTGCCTTCCCAGGGAATGCATTCCAATTGTGATCGCAACCTCAGTAACTTAGTTTTAATTCTTTCAAATAGTTAATTAATCAATCAATCACTTTTTCACCAGGTTTAGCTAATTGACTCATAGTTAGTAGTAGTCTTTGGATTCACGTTTCCCCGTGTTTGATATTCAGGCCTCTTTTGGCCTATATTACTTTGATACGTGCACTTGCATGTAATATGTGTAATAAGCACAACCCATAAAAGGCACCAGTAATTTTTTTATATTGTGTATCGGTATACAAAAGGAATAAAGTACATGTTTTGCAAATCCTGGTTGGTGATAGTGGACTGACGTCTTAGACTAAACCTCTATAAATCTATGTGTTCTTTTTTGGTTGCTTCTTCTATTGTATATTTTCATTGCACTTTAAGTTGAGTAATTTCATTTGATTAAAATAATCATGAAACTCTATTCACCCCTTCTAGATCTTTTCATTTGGTATCAGAGTAGGTCTTCAAGGAGCCTCAACAGGTCTTGAAGTATGGGGGACGACATGCTTGGCAACCTCAATTTAGAAGGATTGCACATGAGTAGGTCACTAGCTCTTCGATGGATCCAACAATGATTAGAAATGGTGTTTTGAATATGGAAAGAGAGGACACTTGACTTTTGAATGTCTAAAGATCAAGAAAGATAAGAAGTCCTACAAATCTACATGGGAGAAATCAAGTGATGATCGTGAAAGCAGTAAAGAGGAGAAAGTAGAATGTCTCATGGCAAGTATTTTTGATTTATCTAAAGAAGAATTAGTTAATATTCTTGAATAACTTCATGACAAGTATATTGATTGCAAAAGATAAAATAAGAAACTTACTAAATTATTTATGAACTTCACGATAACCTAAATAATCTAGTTATGAAGATGGTGCTCTAAAATATTCAAATAAAGCATTAAAAGAATATGTTGAGAGTTATAAGGCTCAAATGCTTGTTCTTAAAAATAACAATAGTCTTCTTTCTCATGAAAAAGTTGATATGCTTGCTAAACTAAATGATTATCAAACTCAACCTATTTTATGCAATCATGTCGATTGTGATTCTTTGATAAAATAAAGAGATTCTTTACTTTCAAATCTTGCTCAAGTAAACTAAGATATAACTAAAAAGGTTGCAACATTTTGAGATGAAAAAACAAATTTCAAGATTAATGCAAGGAAACAAAAGTCTTCATAACATCTTAGTTATTACTTCTAATCAAATAGGAATAAGAGGTTTAGGATATGTGCTAAAGAATCAATCCTCGCATATGCCTATAACTAAAAAGACATATTCTCCTTAGACTAGAACTGTATATGTGCCTACAAATGATGCTTTTGAAACGAGAAGTGAAATTTCTTCGATCTCATGCAATTATTGTTTATAGACGTTCCTATTTGTAAACAATATCTATAATATTGCTATTTATAAAAAATACATTTTGGTCATTGCTCCTTTTCATGTGAATATTGAAAGAAAGGAGCGCTTGACATGATTTGGGTTCCAAAATCCCCAACTTAGAATAAAAATAAGAACTTGTTGAGATTTGACCTATGTTTAATGTGATTAATATATTATGTCTTATCTCAACTTAATTCGAGGTTAAATTTGCATATTTTTTTATAAAACTCATTTGCATAACTTTTAAGTTATTTAAATAGTTACACATTTGTATATATTTTTTTACAAAAAAAAACAAAGATTCATTTGTAAATTTCTAACCATCATGGACTCTACTTGTAACTAAAAACCTCTTATTAGGTTTAAGTGATTTTGGCATATGACTTCAATAGAGAAAGGGAAATTCAATCACATTGGATATAGTGGAAAAATCACCATCATGTGAGTAAGTAATAATAAAGTAGAAGGAGTACATGTAAGTGCACATAATGGAGAATAAAATTCAAGGTAATGATCATGATGAGGCATCTATATCTACTCCATACAAAAATGATCATATATAACTCGTTGTAATTACCTTGGATAAAATTGAGAAATAAGAATAAATTGTCTAGTATGCTTGACTTCTTGAGCTTAAAGAACAAAATTCTTATTTTCAAAATTAAGTCTTTTCATTAAAAGAAAATATGCTTTACATCAATGATTTACCTCTTTTGGTGCCATTATTATTCAAGAGGTTTTCTTTTAATTTACATGATAGAATGTCTATGCTTGAAGAAGATCTTGCTAAATAATGCTTATTTTTTACTATTAACAAATCTCTCGCTGAAGTGGAAATTTGAACTTATCTTTAAAAAAATCAAATATGATGAATAACTTGTTACATTCTCATGTTGGTACTCATGAATTTGGCTATATTCCTTGACATGATATTTTCAAATGCATTAGTCATGAAATATGTCTTGCCTATAAAATATTCAAATATTATGCATTTTCATGACATAGAAAATGATTTGGTTACCATAAATTCTCTCTACATAAGAAGTAAAAGGATCATGAGCCTTATTTGAAAATCATTTTTGGTCTTAGTATGTGCCATCACATTCATCTACTTTAATTTAGAAATCACATTTATAGGGAGTATCCCACTAAGGATAAATCATCTTGCATTTATACTTTCTATCTTTTGAGATGACAAGGGGATAAATAATTCAAAGCAAAATTTCTTTAATTTTTGTTTAACAAAATTTTATTTGGATATTTTAAGATTTGGCTTTCAAATTTGAAACTTTACTTGATTTCTTGGTTTCTACATTTGACATGAATGATTTGTATTGAATTTGGGATCTTAAATGGATATATTTTTAGTGAATATCTTTCTTATGTTTGAGCTCTATTTACTTGGTATGAGATTAAGGGGAAGCTCAAAGTCCTATAATATAACTTGCATATCTTTTTCTACTCTGAATTGACTCTCTATATCAGTGTAGGATTAACATGCTTTGACATTTGGTTTAGAGATTCTTTTAGAACTATTATTATGGAACTTAATGGGGATTAACATCCCTTATATTTGGTCTATAGATTTTTTATTGACCTCATTTTATGCTTAAATTGGTTCTCTATAGCAATATGGTCTTAACATCCCTTATATTTGGTCTAGAGATAGTTTAGTTGACCTCATTTTTGTGCTTAATGGATTCTCTAATCATTTTTGGGCTTAACATCCCTTGAAAATGATTGATAAATCAATTTTAGTTTTGAATTTTGATTTTTATGGCATCTCTCTATCATGGCGGACTTAACATTCCTTACCATTGGTTTAGAGTATCTTTTATATTTGTGTGTTACATGATCTTTTTGTCATGAAGGACTTAACATACCTTTCATTGGAAATTAGACAACCTTTTGATGTTCCTTGATAAGATGGCTTTTTGACTAAGACTTAATGTCTATCTTTTTGGATTTCTCGTCTATTGGTATTCTTTTTAAACTTAATACACCGAGTATAAGTTTTTCTTCTCCAAAATGACTATCTTGTTGAGGGGGAGTGTCTCCTCGAGGGGGAGCATTGGTAAGTATTGACCCTTTTTAACTTCAAACAAAGGTGGAGAATAACCCATGAGATAAATCAGCTATCAAGAGCACCACTTAAAGGTATGAAGTTCTAAATTTACTACTTTCAATTTATTTTATGGATATTTATCATCATCAAAAGGGGGATATTGTTGGCTTTTTGGATATGCCACATTCATATTTCATGTTTTGATGATGCAAATATTTCCCAAATTATATTACTAACATGGGAATTAAGTATTTCAGGTGACAAGGAACTAAGTCAAGATCCAATCCTTGCAAATATATATGGTTGGATACTTGCAAATCAAATTTTACCATGTATTTATTGAAAGATCTAGAGGGGAGGTGAATAGATATTTTTGATAATTTAAAAATAATTAAACACTCAACTAAATAAGGAGGAGGAAACAAGGAAGACACTTCGGTTTAGAGTGGTTCCAACCTTTGAATCAAAGGTTGTCAGTCCACTACCCAATTGTCTCCAATTAGGATTTTGAAAGTGATTAATTTTATTTACCTCTCAAGGATGTTACAATAAAATAAAATCACCTTCCTTGAAGTAGCCTTATCCTAGAATTAGCCTCAACCTCCTTGAAGCAGCCTTCTTTGAAGTAACTCCAAGCCCTTGGAGCAACCTTCTTCTCCTTGAAGTAGCTCCACCACCTTGAGATAGCCTTCACTTAGAAGTATCTCTAACCTCCCTTGAAGCCACCTTCTTGAATTAATCTCAAGAACCTTTGAAGAAGCCTTCTCCACCAAGAAGTAGCTTCAAACAAGCTCCCTCAAGTAGCCTCCACAACTTGGAGTAGCCAAGGAGCACAAGTAGCTTTAACCTGTGAAGGGGGGATTAGAAGAAAGGAAGTACACCAATTGCATATTGCACTTTGATGCTATGTCAAGTGTTAGACCTATCAAACCACTCAATATGGACGTTTCTATGAGGTAGATAAGAGCCTATGGCTATAGGGCACGAATTTGGAGATTGTAGAATGATGGAAAGTGTTGCTCAGCTTGGTTGCTCACTAGAATATATTTTCAAGTGTAGCTTAGGTGCTTTAGGTGTCCATGCCTCTCCTATTTATGGGAATGGTTTGCAAGTGTCTAGGGACGTTCTAGGGAGTCTCTAGAGAGTTCTTAGTTTTTAACTAGCTGTTAGGTGTACATTAGTTGGCTAATAATGACTAATTTGTTCGTGGTTAAAAGAACAATCCAAAACCCTGCTCAGTTGACAAGTTTGTTGATCGAACTATGCCTCGATCGAGCTTTTATTTGATCGAGCTTGGGTTTAAGGAAAATGTGTTGCAACACCTATTTTCAACTCCCAACTACTAACCACTTGGTCTAACGGTCACAAGTTTTAGATCGAGGCTTGCTCGGTCGAGAATATTTTTGACTGAAGCTCATTTTAGAGCACAATTATGTAAGGTTTTGAACAGTGCTCTGATGTTCGACCGAGGTGGTTCTCAGATGAAAAAAACTTTGACCAAGTGTGTCTCGACTGACAAGTTTCTTGACCAAGGAAGTCCCTATTTTGGTCTTTTGAGTCACCTATTAAGTGTGTCTTTCAATGAGTAATGGTGACTCTAACTCTAGGAGGAAACCTAGATAAGGGTCATGAGTGGATAGGGAAGATCTAACACTTGATTTACATGATGTGTAAGTAATTGTACACTATATCTTTGTACAAGTTTTTACATTTGAGTATAATCATGAACACATATACAATGAAGCATATTTGATTCTCAATTTGCATTGATCTTCACCTTTCCTTTTAGTAGAATCTTCTAATTTCCTTGATCCCTAAAATACTCAAATAGCACATTAGATCCACAAGTATGAAATGTTTGTCATCATGAAAACAAAGGGTATGTTAATGTCCAATTTAGCCAACAATCTCCCCCTTTTGAAGATGACAAACATTTCTAAAATATAATCAAAATAATCTAAATGAGATGAGTTTCATACCTATGATATACCTGAGATGAGAAGGTTCTCTTATTTGCATAAAATGTGTGCTATATATTCTTGAAGTGATATGGAACATAGTATCCATCTCTTAAAGAAATGTAGCATCAGTTTGTTGACTCAAGGTCAATGTTGACTCACGTCTAAATTGACTAAACCCGTGTTTTGATGATGACTAACCATTCCACATATTGGTGTCTAATGTCTCTACTTGAGTGATTTCAGATTAGGTATAGACACACTCCAAATGCCCTAACTTGCGCATCTCGAATTGGAGAAAAGACAAGTCAAAGTCAATACAAGTGCAAGTTTTTGTAATATGATGTAAATCCATTAGAATCATGTTGTAAATCACTTGTAATGATTGTATGACTTGTAATTAAGCTTAGAAAAATATCAGGAGCACTTAGATCAAATATTAGAGCACTTTAGATGCAACTTTGAAAATTGATTACAGGCACTTTGTTGGTCGAGTTTCCCAGCCTGAAAACTCGACCAATCATCCTTGATCAATTTTCTCGAGATTACATCGGTCGAGTTGTGTTTACATAGAACTCGACCGATGGAGTAACTGACCAAATAGATTTTCATTGGTCAGTTGAGTTTCCTCAGGACAAACTCCACCGATGATCTGAATATCGACTTTGTCTTTTACTCTATCGGTCGAGTTACCCTTCTAGAAACTCGACCGATTGCACTGTATGGAAAAGTGCAGAAAAGTGCTTCTAGCCGTTGTGGAGTTGCAACAAGTGAAAATATATCCGTTGCAAGCTACAAAATGGCTAGTTTTTATTCACAAGTGTTCCCAAAGGCTAAGAGGCATCCCCAACTATAAATAGGACCCGTTGGTTTTCATTCCAAGGTTGAGTATTCATTGTAAAACTCTATGTGAGGTTCATATTCTATAGTTGAGTGCTTCCTACAGCCTCCTCTCTATCTAAGATTAATCACTTGCTACATCTATTAAAGTGAGTAGGAAATTTGTAAGAGAGCTAGTCCTACATGTATATCTTGTGAGGCTCTCACTTCCACCACCTCCCCATCTCTCTTTTCAATCATGAAGATGAAGGTTCTCTCTTTTAGCTAAGAGAGGTGAAGAAGAATAAGGGAAGGTGTCCCTTGGTGAAGATCAAGGTTGAAGATTAGGAGCTATAGTGGGTAAGCCCTTGGTGAAGGAAGAAGACTCCTTGCTCAAGTAGGTAAGTCCTTGGTGGAGGCTTCTCTGAGTAAAGGTGAAGTCAAAGGCGGGAGATCCAAGAAGAGTGGGTAATTCCTACAAGGCTGAAGACTTGTACAAGAGTAGGTAAGTCCTTGGAAGAAGGCAGAAGACTCCTTGCAAAGTGGGTAAGTCCTTGGTAAGGTTGAAGACTCTTTGTATTGGATAGGTAAGTCCTTTGTTTGGTCATGTATTGTATGTCTTATGAATGAATATAAGAGTGCAATAGTTTGGAAGTCCTAGAGGTTGACCTCTCTAGGCAAGTGGACTGACATACTTCTAGTTTGAAGTGTGGAACCACTCTAAATAGCTTGTATACATGTGTTTGCTCAATCTCTCTCTCCCTTGCTATGCATGTTATAGTTGCACAAAAATTTCCTATTTAGCAACCTTATATTCGGATATATCTTGAAGGTCTAATGAATTTTGTTTAAGTGCATTCAGCTCTATTCACCCCCCTCTAGAGCATCTAATCACCCATCTAGGATCCAAAAATTGGTATCAGAGCGGGTCTTCTCCAAGCATACTTCCACAAGTACGAGAAGATGGGTGACTACCAAGGATGGAGATACTTGAGTAGCCTTCCAATCTTTGATGGGAGCAATTTCCTCTATTGGAGAAGAAGGCTCCAATTCTACATCCAAGGATCAAATCTTGAGATGTGGCAAATGGTGAACAACCCATACGAGATACCAAAGACAAAGATTGAAGAATGAGATGAAGCTACCTTCAAGAAAGCAACCTTGAATGCTAGAGCCATGCACATCCTCTATGCCTCCATGACCCCACCGAGTTCAACCGGATTTCTTCTTATGAGTCGACCTATGAGGTATGGAGAAAGCTATGCATCACTTATGAAGGGACAGATCAAGTGAAGGAAAGAAAAGTCTACATACTCAAAGGGATGCTTGAGAACTTCATGATGGGAAAGGAGGAGAGCATAGAAAACATGTACTCAAGGCTCAACACCATTGTGAATGGTCTTTCTATTCTAGGACATCCTATGTCTAGTGGAGAGATCAACTCAAAGATCCTTAGAACTCTCCCCAAGAGGTGGGAACCCAAGGTGACTTCAATTGAAGAAGTAAGGTCTCTTAAAGATATTCCTATTGAAGAGCTCATTGGAAATCTACAAGCACATGAAGCCACACTTGACAAGAGGGAGGAAGTAGAAAGACAAGAGAAGAAAGAGCTAAAGAGAATGAAGAAGGCTGAAATGAAGGCTCAAATTGAAGCTATCATGGAAAAAGTCTCTCCATCCAAGCTCCAAGGGTAGACTCTATAAAGGAAAGTCCTCCTCTATCCGGTGCTTCACATGTGGAAAGAAGGGTCACTACAAGGAAGATTGCCCACAAGGCAAAAAGACCCATCTTCACAAGAAGGAGAAATGGAACTCAAGCTCAAGTGGCTCCTCCAACTCAAGCTCAAGTGAAGATTCAAGTGAAGGATCAAGCTCAAGCTCTAGTGATGAAGGAGAATGCCATTTTGCTCTTATAGCATCAACAAGTGAAGACTCAAGTGAGGTAAATCTAAACTCTTTAGATAAAGAATCTTTGATTGCTATTATTCATGATATTTGTGCCTCTCTTAAGTCTTTTAAATGGAAAAAGAAAAAGCTTGTTAGAATTGTTAATAATTTGCATTTAGAACTAGATGACCTTGAACATGCTAATTCTTACTTGCTTGATGATAAAACTGATTGTCTTAGTCAAGTAGATTCTCTTAAACCTGAAAATGCTAGTTTGCTTGATAAGATTAGATTTATAGAAGCTCAACCTCTCATGCCTAGTTCTAATGAAGAGCATACTTTAATTGTTGATTCTCTCATGCATGATATTGATGTTCTTAAATCTGAAAACTAAGAGAAAGATTTTGTTTTGCAAGAATTAGAAATAGAAAATGCTTTCTTGCTTGATAAAATCAATGTGCATGAATCTTGTTCTAGTTCTACTAGTAGAGAGAATGATGTTGCTGCTCTTCATATTGATAGAGATTCTTATTTAAGTAAAGCTCTTTGCTTAGAAAATGATATTTTTCATGCTAGAGATAATATCAATAATTTATCTTCTACTATTGCTTCTCTTAAGCATGATAATGACATTTTGAGATCCTCTTTGCAAAGATTCTTAGTTGGAAAAAAGAGCCTTAATGACATCCTACACCATACTACTAAACAAATTGGTAGACATGGTTTAGGATATGATAGTAGTCAAGGGAACAACAAAGATAAAGGACCTCCAATATTCCATGGAGAATCCTCTAGTTCCAAGACTATGGGCACATGCAACTATTGCAATGAAATTGGCCATTATTCTACTTGTTGTCCTTTTAGGAAGGCAACCAAGGGCACTATGTCTTGGGTTGCTAAGCTAACCCCTCTGGACCTAAAAACATGATTGGGGACCATTTCATCTTTCTTCTTGTAGGTACCTGCAAATGGATTGACTTGAGCTATTGAATTACAAATTAAATTCTCAATCCACATGAAAAAAGAAAGGTGAGATGTGTAGAGGGTGACAACAAGTGGAAAAAGGAATGGTAAGCTCAAAGGTAATGTTTCTCTTGCTTATAACAATTTCTAACTTGTTTTTGTCAAGTTAGTGTGCACTATACATATGGTTTTTGAGTCAAAAGTGGTATTTTGTGTTTCTCTTCACACTCTTGCTCAAAAACTATTTCTAATGCTTCTATAGTGCATTACTAACTTGCTTAGACATGTTTGGATATGGTTTATATTTTTAGCATGCCTCTAAATATTTTTTATGAAATAAATGTGCTTTTTGACAGCTGCTTTGTGGGTCGAGTTTGCCCTGCTTGAAACTCGACCGATAGGCACCAATGGGTGTTTCCATCAGTTGTCATCGGTCGAGTTGTCAATGCACATAACTCGACCGATAACACTGTGCACAAAATTCACATTTGTCTTATTCAATGAGAATTTTCCTCTCAACTAGATTTTCTCAGCTAATAGCCTTATTCTTCGACACTCTCATTTGGTACCTTGATATATGCATATTGCCATGTTCTAAATTTCCTATCTTGCTTACAACTCTATCTCTCTAATTGCTCTAATTGGTATATCTATATGTTGCAATTGCTTGCTTTGAGTTGTTTTGCAGGTTTTGATGATGAACTCTTTGGATCTCTTGGTTGTGTCTTAAATTGCCTCCGATGTGCTCTAACTTGATACATCTATCTAGGTGTATATCTTGTTTTGATACAACCTTGAGGTTCTTAGGGGTAATCATCTTATGGTAAGGATGCATATCTAGTGAGTTATATCCTTTCATGCGTCTAAAATTACATATCTCTTTGTTTGGATATATCTCTTCATCTAATCATAGCTTGCTTTATCTTGTGTATCTTTTGGTATCTCTTACTATGATCTAGATCCTACTAATAGTCCTAACTTGTGATATCATCTACTAGTAGTTCATCTACTAGTAGTTCTAACCTTGTTTATGATTGACATCTTTGCTCATATATATGCTATGCTTGTATCTTGTCTCATACATGCTCAAGATTGTTCCTTGAATTGCATATCTACTATCTTGAGTTTCTTGCATAACATTGTGATGCAGGGTACATAGATCTACATTGTATGTAGAAATTGGAGTATTTTTGGATTTTATGCAGTTTCTGCTCCAGTTTCAGTTTTTGGTGCAAGACTAGTGTTTTTCATGCAGAAACAACCTTCTGAGCAAGACTCATTGCTTTGCCATGAGCTCTGATGGTTTTTGGTCAAAATCCATCATCTTGAGGGTCACAATTATGTTTTATTATTTTTCTGCAGCACTTTATCTTGCATTTTGGGTTGTTCAAGTATATGCTTTAACTTGCTTTTCTTTCTATGCTTGGACAAGCCCCTATATGTTCTCTTCTACTCTCCTTATATATATTTGTGTTATCTCCTTTCTCTTTAACAAGTGATGTTTTTTATTTTTCATAACCCCACTTTTTGAAATGACAAAGGGGGAGAAAGTTATGTCTTCTTTTAAAAGAGGAAGAAGGCATAGCTAACCATGCAGGAGAAATATCATCAATTGATGGGGAGTATGAGAACTCCACTAGCATCAATTGAGGGGGAGCACATGAACTCCATTCTATTCAAAACCCCTAGGTTTCTCCAAAGGTATGACTTTACTTAAATGCTTTCAATACATTTATGGAATGGTTTGTCATCTTCAAAAAGGGGGAGATTGTTGACTCAAGGTCAATTATTGGTGTCTAATGTCTCTACTTGAGTGATTTCAGATTAGGTATAGACACACTCCAAATGTCCTAACTTGCGCATCTCAAATTGGAGAAAAGACAAGTCAAAGTCAATACAAGTGCACATTTTTGTAATATGATGTAAATCCATTAGAATCATGTTGTAAATCACTTGTAATGATTGTATGACTTGTAATTAAGCTTAGAATAATATAAGGAGCACTTAGATCGAATATTAGAGCAATTTAGATACAACTTTGAAAATTGATTACAGACACTTTGTCGGTCGAGTTTCCCATCCTGAAAACTCGACCGATCATCCTTGATCAATTTTCTGGAGATTGCATCGCTCGAGTTGTGTTTACACAGAACTCGACCGATGGAGTAACTGACCAAATCAATTTTCATTGATCGGTCAAGTTTCCTCAGGACAAACTCGACCGATGGTCTGAATATCGGCTTTGTCTTTTACTCTATCTGTGGGCTCTGATCTCCAAACCATGACATATACACGATTAAAACTTAGCGGAAGCGAATCGGTAATCAGCGGAAGACAAAAAAAATCACGGGAAATTAAAACTTTTCATGACAAGAGCTTGAATCCATAAAAGCTTCTTTCATAAAGTGAGATAAACTGTTTACATCTCAGGATAATTACTTCTTGAGTAATTATATACATCAAGATACAAAATCTCAAGATCACTATACAAAAGACTCCAAGACCTGAGAGTACAGAGGACACATAGGACTGACTCTAACTACACCATATGGCAGGACAATCTCCACCTGAGATTACTGCTGCCCCTGGTGCTGCTGCTGAGACTGGTCACCTGTAGACTGGTTCCTTCGTCTCCGACGTCCACCTAAAAAGTTGAAATCTACGGGGTGAGACAATTATACATAATTGTCCCAGCGAGAGTTATAACTCTTCGCCAGAAGCTTTATTATAACATCAAAGAATATCTTAAGCAGTAAAGCCATCAAAGTATTCTATAACAGTTGCAGGTATAACAAGATCTCTACAATATAGGAGATATGGAGAATATAACCACTATTGCAATGTAACATCAATCAACTAACTTGGAGTTATCTCTAACAAGTTATACTACATGGTTGATTATGTTTTACAAACAACATTATGCCCTGTGGAGATGAGGCTTACCACTCATACTCCAACTGATCGCTGAGAAGTCACATCAGTATCATACATAGGTCATTAAGAGAGCCGGATTCTCATGACCTTCACCTTCCTCAGTCAGTAAGAGGATCACTTGTAGGACATCTCGTGTCTCTACTAATATAGCTCACCAGGGTAAACTGGTCCTTCACTATTCTAGTGTCACAGTGGTGTTCTGTACTCTCTTCGTCATCAGGAGGTTTCATATTTACCTACCACTGATACAGATATCTGTGCTTTCTTCGTCATCAGGAGGTTTCATGTTTACCTACCACTGATACGGTATGAAATTATAGTGAAGGATGGATGGATTCCACATCTACATCACTTTCCTACACTAGGATGTAAGGTTCTACACATCCATGTACCCCACATACTCAAAAGTATGTGCTCCAGGAGTTCCCTGAGGAAAACCTATTTCACCATCACTTAATCTCTGACAATGATGGATCTATGATCAGGGCTCTACATTATACTTGATTAGTTAGGTACATTCAATATTCTTTAACAGCATACATTGTTCTTCAAACAATAACAGTAGCATAGCAGCTATGAAGGAAGAATACTAAATGTAACAGGCCTAACTCATATCAATCATCATTTCTCATTATCCTCATCACAAGTCATCTCTAAGGCATACTTTGATGGTATTCATGGCTCTCACAGCCCATTATCAGCATAGTATGCCACTGACAAGACATCAGATTACTTTACTTATTCATAAGGCTAACAACATGCCTTTAATGAATATAACATCAACATCCATACCTGGATATGATTACCTTCATATCAGAACATGCATGGTTAATACAACTGATAAAGGTAATACAAAAATAAGGAATATCCTTCCTACTCTTGTCATAAGAGTTTAAATCTCTAATTCTCATCAAATAGAGTTTATTATTCAAAAGCATGCCATTACCCTTGAATTAGGGTTTACTATTCACATTACATGTCATCACCCTTGAATTAGGGTTTACTATTCATATTAAGGTGAATTGAACTCATAACATCATTATGTATGAGTAACATCTTCATTGATGCTCTTAGATTAGTTAAAGGTTTATCATTTGTCATAATTAGGGTTTCTATGATCTCACACAGGTGGATCATACCCTAAATATGCTCATTCCTATGCATTGGAGATGCTTTAATTGAGTTCCCACTTAAAAAGGGTACTTTCTCTCTCTAGAAGTACTTTCTCTCTCATCATGAGGTTAGGTGATGTCAAAATTACTCTAAATTAGGTTGTATTGAGTCATCATAGGCTAATATAGCTAAAACATCATCATTAAGTGATTAGGGTTCGATCTGATCAAGGTATTACTCAATTTACCCTTTAGGGGTATTTTGGTAATTCATTCCATTGATCATCATCATGGTCAAAACCTTAGTCAATTAACCCCTTCATATCATAGGTTATCATTAGGGTTTGATTAGGGCAACATTGAACCATTTACATCATCAGTTGATTGAATGAAGTCAAACTTGAATCACATTGATCGATCTTCAACCATCAATCTCCAACTGATTTGAGATCGTCTGATAGTGTTGACCGTTTAGCTACTTTGACTTTCCAAGACCGTGAGCCCTCCTCTAGCTTCAAGACCGCGAGCCTCTTTAGACTCCAAGACCGCGAGCCTCTTCAATTGGTCCAAGACCGTGAAGCTCAACCTAATGTTAAGACCGCGAGGGCCAAGTTGATATCAAGACCGCAAAGAGATGTTGACCGTTTTCCCACTTTGACCTCAGGACCGCGAGGCCCCTCGCGGTCTTGAGACCGTGAGCCCCCTCACGGTCTTGAGACCGCAAGCCCTCTCACGACCTTGAGTCCGCGAGCCTCCTCACGACCTTGAGTCCGTGAGCTCACATGGTCTTAACCACTTGGACCATCAACAAGATTCGATGATACAACCGATAATGTCAACCAATGTTGAAGCCCTCAAAAGGTCAAAGCTCTGTTGAACACCTATGGATTGGGTCCACTAAGGTTATGATTAACCAATTGGTCATTCAATTGACCCTCAATTGTTGACCAATTAGGGTTGAAGTCGATTCGATTAGGGTCTATCAATGTTCACCCATCAACACTCAACAATGTGCACTGACACAAGGTTGAACCCTTCCATTGAGCTCCAATTGGGCCCAAACTTGGCCCAAACGGTCTTGAGGTCATGTGGGTGGACCCCACATGGTCTTGAGATTATTTGCCCAAGATTTCATCAAAGTCCAAGGTGATTTGATAGGGGTTGAACCATGATTGATCCACAAACAGAATTTTGATTAAATTGATAACTTATTTGTAATTGGGTCCTCAATTGGTCAAATTACTTAACCCTAGACCTTCAAACGGTCTTGGGTGATTTTACTCTCGGTCTTGAGACCATTTGGATGAGTTCCAAACGGTCTTGAGACCGTTTGCCCATCCAATTTTGGATTCTAGTGCAAATTCATCAAGGTCTGACCCATTGAGTTGATGATCATATCAATATTTAATTGCAAAGTAATTTGGTGTAATTGTACCTTCAATTGGTCAACTAATCTTGACCCCAGACCTCCAAACGGTCATGGTTGATTTCCCTCGCGGTCTTGAGACCGTTTGGGTGACCCCTAAACGGTCTTGAGACCGTTTAGGTCAATCAACCCTAAAAACCCCAATTAGGTCCCCATAATTTCAGTACTGATTTCATCTAGGGTTAGCCCTAGTATTCACCCTTCAACTCTTAGCCCGTTTGGAATTAGACCATCAAACTTGGTGAGTTGTTAATTAACATAATGTTGAACAGTAATATCATACGGTCAACGCCTGGTCAACGACCTTACACGGTCTTGAGACCGTTTGCCCAAAAAGGCAATTTCAGACCGTTTGAGAATCAGGAATAAATTCATTTAAAGTTGTTACTTAAAAAGGTCATATCTCTCGATTCCTTTGGAGTTAGCCTCCCAAATGTTGAGGGTAATTAGCCTATATAATTAGGAATAGGTTTCTTATACGGTACACACTCGGTCAACGGGGACAAACGGTCTTGGAGACCGTTTGCCCTGTCGCGGTCTCGAGACCGTTTGCTCACCTTGCGGTCTTGAGACCGAGAGAGCAAACTTTTGAGACCGTTTAAGGAAGTGAAAAGCGGTGGGTTTTTCTTGGAAATCACGCCTTCATCTCCTAGCTCAAGAACACTACGAATATCCCATGGATTTGCTTGCAAAATAGAAGGGAAAAGTAGGGAAACACTAAGAGCTATCATCCAACCGCATATAAAGATGCACATAGTAAAGCATGGGTTTAGAGTTATAAAACCCGCCTAAAGCTTGCTTCTTGAGCTCCAAGCTCTAATGGCGTCCTTGAGTTCTTACAGGTTTTCCAAGGTGAAAACTCAAGGAAGGATGAAAAGAGACGGCTAGAAAGGTAGGGTTTCAAGAGTTAGCCATGAAGATGACCTTGAATTCGAGTTCTAACCATGGAATTAGGCAAGAAGAGGGGTTTAAACCTACCTTGCACCCCTTGGTCGTCCTCCTTAGCTCCAAGGCAGTCCTTGGTCGTCTTTGGTGAAATGAAAAAGTAAGGGAACGGAGGGTAAGTTCCCTTGCAACTAAGGGAAGGAGAGCTTATATACATGGGGTAGGATTTTCAACATTAGTTCATAAGTTGTCCATAATTCCAAATAGGTCCCTCCTTCTTTACTTGATCATCCCTTCCTCTTTATTCTAAGGACAAACCATCTCTTAAGGTCTTATGAAAAGAAGGTAAAGGAGAGCAAGCTAATAATGAGGTACATACATAAAGAAATATTGCACATATACCCTGATTATTCAATCACAAGGCATATCTCATAACTTGATAATTCAATTGAGGTGACTCCCTCATCATTTCTTCTCTTAATGATGGTAAGAGTCTAAAAAGATACATTAGATGACATATTTTACAATTTGGATTCCTTAATTTGGGTAAATTGCATTTTACCCCAAATTAGGGTTTCAAGCACCGAGATTGCTTCCACAGCTGCACCTTGGTGCCCTAGCTTGGGAAATCCCTCAAACTTTACCAAAAAGATTATCATGATGTCTCAACATCAGAGGAACATCTCAACATGTGCAAATTGCAATCTAACCCTTTTAACTGGGTAAATTGCACATAGGTCCCTGTATATCAAAACAATGCTACTACTTTAAATAAAAAGGAGCAAATACTGAGATATATGTTTCTGAGAACTTAATTACATGCTCAGAGTTAATAACAAAGATTTAATTACATATTTAGGCAAAACACCTAGGGTTAACTCATAACCCACGTCAGGGATGTTACACTATCGGTCGAGTTACCCTTATAGAAACTCGACCGATTGCACTGTACGGAAAAGTGCAGAAAAGTGCTTCTAGCTGTTGTGGAGTTGCAACAAGTGAAAATATATCCGTTGCAAGCCACAAAACGGCTAGTTTTCATTCACAAGTGTTCCCAAAGGCTAAGAGGCATCCCCAGCTATAATAGGATCCCTTGGGCTTCATTCCAAGGTTGAGCATTCATTGTAAAACTCTATGTGAGGTTCCTATTATATAGTTGAGTGCTTCCTACAACCTCCTCTCTCTCTCTAAGCTTAATCACTTTCTACATCCATTAGAGTGAGTAGGAAATCTGTAAGAGAGCTAGTCCTACATGTATATCTTGTGAGTCTCTCACTTCCACCACCTCCCCATCTCTGTTTTCAATCATGAAGATGAAGGTTCTCTCTTAGATAAGAGAGGTGAAGAAGAACAAGGGAAGGTGTCCCTTGGTGAAGATCAAGGCTGAAGACTTGGAGCTAGAGTGGGTAAGCCCTTGGTGAAGGAAGAAGACTCCTTGCTCAAGTAGGTAAGTCCTTGGTGGAAGCTTCTCCGATTGAAGGTGAAGTCAAAGGCGGGAGATCCAAGAAGAGTGGGTAATTCCTACAAGGCTGAAGACTTGTGTAAGACTAGGTAAGTCCTTGGAAGAAAGCAGAAGACTCCTTGAAAAGTGGGTAAGTCCTCGGTAAGGTTGAAGACTCTTTGTATTGGATAGGTAAGTCCTTTGTTTGGTCATGTATTGTATGTCTTATGAATGAATATAAGAGTGCAATAGTTTGGAAGTCCTACAGGTTGACCTCTCTAGGAAAGTGGACTGACATACTTCTAGTTTGAAGTATGGAACCACTCTAAATAGCTTGTCTACTTGTGTTTTCTCAATATCTCTCCCCCTCGCTATGTATGTTATAGTTGCACACAAATTTCCTATTTAGCAACCTTATATTGTGATATATCTTGAAGGTCTAATGAATTTTATTTAAGTGCATTGAACTCTATTTACCCCCCCTCTAGAGCATCTAATCATCCATCTAGGATCCAACAATTGGTATCAGAGCGGGTCTTCTCCAATCATACTTCCACAAGTAGGAGAAGATGGGTGACTACCAAGGAGGGAGATACTTGAGCAGCCTTCTAATCTTTGATGGGAGCAATTTCTTCTATTGGAGAAGAAGGCTCCAATTCTACATTGAAGGATCAAATCTTGAGATGTGGCAAATGGTGAACAGCCCATACGAGCTACCAAAGACAACGATTGAAGAATGGGATGAAGCTACCTTGAAGAAAGCAACCTTGAATGCTAGAGCCATGCACATTCTCTATGCCTCCATGACCCCCACCGAGTTCAACCAGATTTCTTCTTATGAGTCAGACTATGAGGTATGGAGAAAGCTATGCATCACTTATGAAGGGACGGATCAAGTGAACGAAAGCAAAGTCTACATGCTCAAAGGGCTGCTTGAGAACTTCAAGATGGGAAAGGAGGAGAGCATAGAAAACATGTACTCAAGGCTCAACACCATTGTGAATGGTCTTTCTGTTCTAGGACATCCTATGTCTAGTGGAGAGATTAACTCAAAGATCCTTAGAACTCTCCCCAAGAGGTGGGAACCCAAGGTGACTTCAATTGAAGAAGCAAGGTCTCTTAAGGATATTCCTATTGAAGAGATCATTGGAAATCTACAAGCACATGAAGCCAGACATGACAAGAGGGAGGAAGTAGAAAGACAAGAGAAGAAAGAGCTAAAGAGAATGAAGAAGGCTGAAATGAAGGCTCAAATTGAAGCTATCATGAAAAAAGTCTCTCCATCCTCTCAAGCTAAAGAAGATGCCATGTACTCTAAGGGTAGACTCTACAAAGGCAAGTCCTCCTCCATCTGGTGCTTCACATGTGGAAAGAAGGGTCACTACAAGGAAGATTTCCCACAAGGCAAAAAGACCCATATTCACAAGAAGGAGAAATGGCACTCAAGCTCAAGTGGCTCCTCCAACTCAAGCTCAAGTGAAGATTCAAGTGAAGGATCAAGCTCAAGCTCTAGTGATGAAGGATAATGCCATTTTGCTCTTATAGCATCAATAAGTAAAGACTCAAGTGAGGTAAATCTAAACTCTTTAGATAAAGAATCTTTGATTGCTATTATTCATGATATTTGTGCCTCTCTTAAGTCTTCTAAAAGGAAAAATAAAAAGCTTGCTAGATAATTTGAATGTAGAACTAGATGACCTTGAACATGCTAATTCTTACTTGCTTGATGATAAAACTGATTGTCTTAGTCAAGTAGATTCTCTTAAACCTAAAAATGCTAGTTTGCTTGATAAGATTAGATTTATAGAAGCTCAACCTCTCATGCCTAGTTCTAATGAAGAGTATACTTTAATTGTTGATTCTCTCATGCATGATATTGATGTTCTTAAATATGAAAACTAAGAGAAAGATTTTGTTTTGCAAGAATTAGAAATAGAAAATGCTTCCTTGCTTGCTAAAATCAATGTGCATGAATCTTGTTCCAGTTCTACTAGTAGAGAGAATGATGTTGCTGCTCTTCATATTGATAGAGATTCTTATTTAAGTAAAGCTCTTTGCTTAGAAAATGATCCTTTTCATGCTAGAGATAATATCAATAATTTATCTTCTACTATTGCTTCTCTTAAGCATGATAATGACAGTTTGAGATCCTCTTTGCAAAGATTCTTAGTTGGTAAAAAGAGCCTTAATGACATCCTACACCATACTACTAAACAAATTGGTAGACATGGTTTAGGATATGATAGTAGTCAAGGGAACAACAAAGATAAAGGACCTCCAATATTCCATGGAGAATCCTCTAGTTCTAAGACTATGGGCACATGCAACTATTACAATGAAATTGGCCATTATTCTACTTGTTGTCCTTTTAGGAAAGCAACCAAGGCACTAGGTCTTGGGTTGCTAAGCTAACCCCTATGGACCCAAAAACATGATTGGGGACCATTTCATCTTTCTTCTTGTAGGTACTTGGAAATGGATTGACTTGAGCTATTGAATTGCAAATTAACTTCTCAATCCACATGAAAGAAGAAAGGTGAGATGTGTAGAGGGTGACAACAAGTGGAAAAAGGAATGGTAAGCTCAAAGGTAATGTTTCTCTTGCTTATAATCATTTCTAACTTGTTTTTGTCAAGTTAGTGTGCACTATACATATGGTTTTTGAGTCAAAAGTGGTATTTTGTGTTTCTCTTCACACACTTGCTCAAAAACTGTTTTTAATGCTTCTATAGTGCATTACTAACTTGCTTAGACATGTTTGGATATTGTTTGTATTTTAGCATGCCTCTAAATATGTTTTTATGAAATATATGTGCTTTTTGACAGCTGCTATGTCGGTCGAGTTTGCCCTGCTTGAAACTCGACCAATAGACACCAATGAGTGTTGCCAACAACTGTCATCGGTCGAGTTGTCAATGCATAGAACTCGACCGATAACACTGTGCACAAAATACACATTTGGCTTATTGAATGAGAATTTTCCTCTCAACTGGATTTTCTCAGCTAATAGCCTTATTCTTCGGCACTCTCATTTGGTACCTTGACATATGCATATTGCCATGTTCTAAATTTCCTATCTTGCTTACAACTCTATCTCTCTAATTGCTCTAAATTGGTATATCTATATGTTGCAATTACTTGCTTTGAGTTGTTTTGCAGGTTTTGATGATGAACTCTTTGGATCTCATGGTTGTGTCTAAAATTGCTTCCGTTGTGCTCTAACTTGCTACATCTATCTAGGTGTATATCTTGTTTTGATACAACCTTGAGGTTCTTAGGGGTAATCATCTTATGGTAAGGATGCATATCTAGTGAGTTATATCCTTTCATGCGTCTAAAATTGCATATCTCTTTGTTTGGATATATCTCTTCATCTAATCATAGCTTGCTTTATCTTGTGTATCTTTTGGTATCTCTTGCTATGATCTAGATCCTACTAGTAGTCCTAACTTGTGATATCATCTACTAGTAGTTCATATACAGGTAGTTCTAACCTTGTTTATGATTGACATCTTTGCTCATATATATGCTATGCTTGTATCTTGTCTCATACATGCTCAAGATTGTTCCTTGAATTGCATATCTACTATCTTGAGTTGCTTGCATAACATTGTGATGCAGGGTACATAGATCTACATTGTATGTAGAAATTGGAGTAGTTTTGGATTTTATGCAGTTTTTGCTCGAGTTTCAATTTTTGGTGCAAGACTAGTATTTTTCATGCGGAAACAACCTTCTGAGCAAGACTCATTGCTTTGCGATGAGCTCAGATGGTTTTTGGTCAAAATCCGTCATCTTGAGGGTCAAAATTATGTTTTATTATTTTTCTGCAGCACTTTATCTTGCATTTTGGGTTGTTCAAGTATATGATTTAACTTGCTTTTCTTTCTATGATTGGACAAGCCCCTATCTGTGCTCTTCTACTCTCCTTATATATATTTGTGTTATCTCCTTTCTCTTTAACAAGTGATGTTTCTTATTTCTTCATAACCCCACTTTTTGAAATGACAAAGGGGGAGAAAGGCATGTCTTCTTTAAAAGAGGAAGAAGGCATGTCTTATGTGAAGAGGAGAAGTATGTCCATGTAAAGGGGAGAAGGTAAATGGGAGAAGACATATTTGTGTAGAACATATATGAGTAGAAGTCATAGTATTCTATAAATGTTATGAAAGCTAACCATGCAGGAGAAATATCATCAATTGAGGGGGAGTATGAGAACTCCACTAGCATCAATTGAGGGGTAGCATATTAACTCCATTCTATTTAAACCCCTAGGTTTCTCCAAAGGTATGACTTTACTTAAATGCTTTTAATATATTTATGGAATGGTTTGTCATCTTCAAAAAGGGGGAGATTGTTGACTCAAGGTCAATTAGGTCAATTTTGACTCACGTCTAAATTGACTAAACCCGTGTTTTGATGATGACTAACCATTCCACATATTGTTGTCTAATGTCTCTACTTGAGTGATTTCAGATTAGGTATAGACACAGTCTAAATGCCCTAACTTGCACATCTGAAATTGGAGAAAAGACAAGTCAAAGTCAATACAAGTGCACATTTTTGTAATATGATGTAAATCCATTAGAATCATGTTGTAAATCACTTGTAATGATTGTATGACTTGTAATTAAGCTTAAAAAAATATCAGGAGCACTTAGATTGAATATTAGAGCACTTTAGATGCAACTTTGAAAATTGATTACATGCACTTTGTCGGTCGAGTTTCCCAGCCTGAAAACTCGACCGATCATCCTTGATAAATTTTCTGGAGATTGAATCGGTCGAGTTGTGTTTACACAGAACTCGATCGATGGAGTAACTGACCAAATCGATTTTCATTGGTCGGTCGAGTTTCCTTAGGACAAACTCGACGGATTGCCTGAATATCGGATTTGTCTTTTACTCTATTGGTCGATTTACCCTTATAGAAACTCGACCGATTGCACTGTACGGAAAAGTGCAGAAAAGTGCTTCTAGCCGTTGTGGAGTTGCAACAAGTGAAAATATATCCGTTTCAAGCCACAAAATGGCTACTTTTCATTCACAAGTGTTCCCAAAGGCTAAGAGGCATCCCCAACTATAAATAGGACCCCTTGGGATTCATTCCAAGGTTGAGCATTCATTGCAAAACTCAATATGAGGTTCATATTCTATAGTTGAGTGCTTCCAATAGCCTACTCTCTCTCTCTAAGCTTAATCACTTGCTACATCCATTAGAGTGAGTAGGAAATCTGTAAGAGAACTAGTCGTAGATGTATATCTTGTGAGGCTCTCACTTCTACCACCTCCCCATCTCTCTTTTCCATCATGAAGATGAAGGTTCTCTCTCTTATCTAAGGGAGGTGAAGAAGAACAAGGGAAGGTGTCCCTTGGTGAAGATCAAGGCTGAAGACTTAGAGATAGAGTGGGTAAGCCCTTGGTGAAGGAAGAAGACTCCTTGCTCAAGTAGGTAATTCCTTGGTGGAAGCTTCTCCGAGTGAAGGTGAAGTCAAAGGCGGGAGATCCAAGAAGAGTGGGTAATTCCTACAAGGCTGAAGACTTATGCAAGAGTAGGTAAGTTCTTGGAAGAAGGCAGAAGACTCCTTGCAAAGTGGGTAAGTCCTTGGTAAGGTTGAAGACTCTTTGTATTAGATAGGTAAGTCCTTTGTTTTTTCATGTATTGTATGTCTTATGAATGAATATAAGAGTGCAATAGTTTGGAAATCCTAGAGGTTCACTTCTCTAGGCAAGTTGACTAACATACTTCTAGTTTGAAGTGTGGAACCACTCTAAATAGCTTGTCTACTCGTGTTTGCTCAATCTCTCTCTCCCTTGCTATATATGTTATAGTTACACACAAATTTCCTATTTAGCAACCTTATATTCTGATATATCTTGAAGGTCTAATGAATTTTGTTTAAGTGCATTCATCTCTATTCACCCCCCTCTAGAGCATCTAATCACCCATCTAGGATCCAACAATTGGTATCATAGCGGGTCTTTTCCAAGCATACTTCCACAAGTAGGAGAAGATGGGTGACTACCAAGGAGGGAGATACTTGAGGAGCCTTCCAATCTTTGATGGGAGTAATTTCCTCTATTGGAGAAGAAGGCTCCAATTCTACATCCAAAGATCAAATCTTGAGATGTGGCAAATGGTGAATAGCCCATACGAGCTACCAAAGACAAAGATTGAAGAATGGGATGAAGCTACCTTGAATAAAGAAACCTTGAATTCTAGAGCCATGCACATCCTCTATGCCTCCGTGACCCCCACTGAGTTCAACCGGATTTCTTCTTGTGAGACGGCCTATGAGGTATGGAGAAAGCTATGCATCACTTATGAAGGGACGAATCAAGTGAAGGAAAGCAAAGTCTACATGCACAAAGGGCTGCTTGAGAACTTGAAGATGGGAAAGGAGGAGAGCATAGCAAACATGTACTCAAGGCTCAACACCATTGTGAACGGTCTTTCTGTTCTAGGACATCCTATGTCTAGTGGAGAGATCAACTCAAAGATCCTTAGAACTCTCCCCAAAAGGAGGGAACCCAAGGTGACTTCAATTGAAGAAGCAAGGTCTCTTAAGGATATTCCTATTGAAGAGCTCATTGAAAATCTACAAGCACATGAAGCCACACTTGAAAAGAGGGAGGAAGTAGAAAGACAAGAGAAGAAAGAGATAAAGAGAATGAAGAAGGCTGAAATGAAGGCTCAAATTGAAGCTATCATGGAAAAAGTCTCTCCATCCTCTCAAGCTAAAGAAGATGCCATGTACTCCAAGGGTAGACTCTACAAAGGCAAGTCCTCCTCCATCCAGTGCTTCACATGTGGAAAGAAGGGTCACTACAAGGAAGATTGACCACAAGGCAAAAAGACCCATCTTCACAAGAAGGAGAAATGGCACTCAAGCTCAAGTGGCTCCTCCAACTCAAGCTCAAGTGAAGATTCAAGTGAAGGATCAAGCTCAATCTCTAGTGATGAAGGAGAATGCCATTCTGCTCTTATAGAATCAACAAGTGAAGACTCAAGTGAGGTAAATCTAAACTCTTTAGATAAAGAATCTTTGATTGCTATTATTCATGATATTTGTGCCTCTCTTAAGTCTTCTAAAAGGAAAAAGAAAAAGCTTGCTAGAATTGTTGATACTTTGCATGTAGAACTAGATGACCTTGAACATGCTAATTCTTACTTGCTTGATGATAAAAGTGATTGTCTTAGTCAAATAGATTCTCTTAAAAATGAAAATGCTAGTTTTCTTGATAAAATTAGATTTATAGAAGCTCAACCTCTCATGCCTAGTTTTAATGAAGAGCACACTTTAATTGTTGATTCTCTCATGCATGATATTGATGTTCTTAAATTTGAAAACAAGGAGAAATATTTTGTTTTGCAAGAATTAGAAATAGAAAATGCCTCCTTGCTTGCTAAAATCAATGTGCATGAATCTTGTTCTAGTTCTACTAGTAGAGAGAATGATGTTTCTGCTCTTCATATTGATAGAGATTCTTATTTAAGTAAAGCTCTTTGCTTAGAAAATGATCTTTTTCATTCTAGAGATAATATCAATAATTTATCTTCTACTATTGCTTCTCTTAAGCATGATAATGACAGTTTGAGATCCTCTTTGAAAAGTTTCTTAGTTGCTAAAAGGAGCCTTAATGACATCCTACACCATACTACTAAAAAAATTGGTAGACATGGTTTAGGATATGATAGTAGTCAAGAGAACAACAAAGATAAAGGACCTCCAATATTCCATGGAGAATCCTCTAGTTCCAAGACTATGGGCACATGCAACTATTGCAATGAAATTGGCCATTATTCTACTTGTTGTCCTTTTAGGAAAGCAACCAAGGGCACTAGGTCTTGGGTTGCTAAGCTTACCCCTTTGGACCCAAAAACATGATTGGGGACTATTTCATCTTTCTTCTTGTAGGTGCTTGCAAATGGATTGACTTGAGCTATTGAATTGCAAATTAACTTCTCAATCCACATGAAAGAAGAAAGGTGAGATGTGTAGAGGGTGACAACAAGTGGAAAAAGGAATAGTAAGCTCAAAGGTAATGTTTCTCTTGCTTATAACCATTTCTAACTTGTTTTTGTCAAGTTAGTGTGCACTATACATATGGTTTTTGAGTCAAAAGTGGTATTTTGTATTTCTCTTCACACACTTGCTCAAAAACTGTTTCTAATGCTTTTATAGTGCATTACTAACTTGCTTAGACATGTTTGGATATGGTTTGTATTTTTAGCATGCCTCTAAATATGTTTTTATGAAATATATGTGCTTTTTGACAGCTGCTCTGTCGATCGAGTTTGCCCTGCTTGAAACTCAACCGATAGGCACCAAGGGGTGTTGCCAACAGCTGTCATCGGTCGAGTTGTCAATGCAAAAAACTCGAGCGATAACACTGTGCACAAAATACACATTTGGCTTATTTAATGAGAATTTCCCTCTCAACTAGATTTTCTCAGCTAATAGCCTTATTCTTCGACACTCTCATTTGGTACCTTGATATATGCATATTGACATGTTCTAAATTGCCTATCTTGCTTACACCTCTATCTCTCTAATTGCTCTAAATTAGTATATTTATATGTTGCAATTACTTGTTTTGAGTTGTTTTGCAGGTTTTGATGATAAAATCTTTGGATCTCTTAGTTGTGTCTTAAATTGCTTCCGTGGTGCTCTAACTTGCTACATCTATCTAGGTGTATATCTTGTTTTGATACAACCTTGAGGTTCTTAGGGGTAATCATCTTATGGTAAGGATGCATATCTAGTGAGTTATATCCTTTCATGCGTCTAAAATTGCATATCTCTTTGTTTGTATATATCTCTTCATCTAATCATAGCTTGCTTTATCTTGTGTATCTTTTGTTATCTCTTGCTATGATCTAGATCCTACTAGTAGTCCTAACTTGTGATATCATCTACTAGTACATATACATGTAGTTCTAACCTTGTTTATGATTGACATCATTGCTCATATATATGCTATGCTTGTATCTTGTCTCATACATGCTCAAGATTGTTCCTTGAATTGCATATCTACTATCTTGAGTTGCTTGCATAACATTGTGATGCAGGGTACATAGATCTACATTGTATGTAGAAATTGGAGTATTTTTGGATTTTATGCAGTTTTTGCTCCAGTTTCAGTTTTTGGTGCAAGACTAGTGCTTTACATGCAGAAACAACCTTTTGAGCAAGACTCATTGCTTTGTAATGAGCTCTGATGGTTTTTGGTCAAAATCCGTCATCTTGAGGGCCAACATTATGTTTTATTATTTTTCTGTAGCACTTTATCTTGCATTTTGGGTTGTTCAAGTATATGCTTTAACTTGCTTTTCTTTCTATGCTTGGACAAGCCCCTATATGTTCTCTTCTACTCTCCTTATATATTTGTGTTATCTCTTTTCTCTTTAACAAGTGATGTTTTTTATATTTCATAACCCCACTTTTTGAAATGACAAAGGGGGAGAAAGTTATGTCTTCTTTTAAAAGAGGAAGAAGGCATGTCTTATATGAAGAGGAGAAGTATGTACATGTAAAGGGGAGAAGGTAAATGGGAGAAGACATATATGTGTAGAACATATATGAGTAGAAGACATAGTATTCTATAAATGTTATGAAAGCTAACCATGCAGGAGAAATATCATCAATTGAGGGGGAGTATGAGAACTCCACTAGCATCAATTGAGGGGGAGCATATGAACTCCATTCTATTGAAACCCCTAGGTTTCTCCAAAGGTATGACTTTACTTAAATGCTTTCAATACATTTATGGAATGGTTTGTCATCTTTAAAAAGGGGGAGATTGTTGACTCAAGGTCAATTAGGTCAATGTTGACTCACGTTTAAATTGACTAAACCTGTGTTTTGATGATGACTAACCATTCCACATATTGGTGTATAATGTCTCTACTTGAGTGATTTTAGATTAGGTATAGACACACTCCAAATGCCCTAACTTGCACATCTCAAATTGGAGAAAACACAAGTCAAAGACAATACAAGTGCATGTTTTTGTAATATGATGTAAATCCATTAGTCACTTGTAATGATTGTATGACTTGTAATTAAGATTAGAAAAATATCAGGAGCACTTAGATTGAATTTTAGAGCACTTTAGATGCAACTTTGAAAACTGATTACAGGCACTTTGTCGGTCGAGTATCCCAGCCTGAAAACTCGACCGATCATCCTTGATCAATTTTCTGGAGATTGCATCGGTCGAGTTGTGTTTACACAGAAATTGACCGATGGAGTAACTGACCAAATCGATTTTCATTGGTTGGTCGAGTTTCCTCAGGACAAACTCGACCGATGGTCTGAATATCAGCTTTGTCTTTTACTCTATCGGTCGAGTTACCCTTATAGAAACTCGACCGATTGCACTGTACGGAAAAGTGCTTCTAGCCGTTGTGGAGTTGCAACAAGTAAAAATACATCCGTTGCAAGCCAAAAAATGGCTAGTTTTCATTCATAAGTGTTCCCAAAGGCTAAGAGGCATCCCCAGCTATAAATAGGACCCCTTGGGCTTCATTCCAAGGTTGGGCATTCATTGTAAAACTCTTTGTGAGGTTCCTATTCTATAGTTGTGTGCTTCCTACAGCCTCCTCTCTCTCTCTCTAAGCTTAGTCACTTGCTACATCCATTAGAGTGAGTAGGAAATTTGTAAGAGAGCTAGTCCTACATGTATATCTTGTGAGGCTCTCACTTCCACCACCTCCCCATGTCTCTTTTCAATCATGAAGATGAAGGTTCTCTCTCATAGCTAAGAGAGGTGAAGAAGAACAAGGGAAGGTGTCCCTTGGTGAAGATCAAGGCTGAAGACTTGGAGCTAGAGTGGGTAAGCCCTTGGTGAAGGAAGAAGACTCCTTGCTCAAGTAGGTAAGTCCTTGGTGGAAGCTTCTCCGAGTGAAGGTGAAGTAAAAGGCAGGAGATCCAAGAAGAGTGGGTAATTCCTATAAGGCTGAAGACTTGTGCAAGAGTAGGTAAGTCCTTGGAAGAAGGCAGAAGACTCCTTGCAAAGTGGGTAAGTCCTTGGTAAGGTTGAATACTCTTTGTATTGGATAGGTAAGTCCTTTGTTTGGTCATGTATTGTATGTCTTATGAATGAATATAAGAGTGCAATAGTTTGGAAGTCCTAGAGGTTGACCTCTCTAGGCAGGTGGACTGACATACTTCTAGTTTGAAGTGTGGAACCACTCTAAATAGCTTGTCTACTTGTGTTTGCTCAATCTCTCTCTCGTTTGCTATGTATGTTATAGTTGCACACAAAGTTCCTATTTAGCAACCTTATATTGTGATATATCTTGAAGGTCTAATAAATTTTGTTTAAGTGCATTCAGCTCTATTCACCCCCCTCTAGAGCATCTAATCACCAATCTAGGATCCAACAATTGGTATCAGAGCGGGTCTTTTCCAAGCATACTTCCACAAGTAGGAGAAGATGGGTGACTACCAAGGAGGGAGATACTTGAGGAGCCTTCCAATCTTTGATGGGAGCAATTTCCTCTATTGGAGAAGAAGGCTCCAATTCTACATCCAAGGATCAAATCTTGAGATGTGGCAAATGGTGAATCGCCCATACGAGCTACCAAAGACAAAGATTGAAGAATAGTATGAAGCTACCTTGAAGAAAGCAACATTGAATGCTAGAGCCATGCACATTCTCTATGCCTCCATGACCCCCACCGAGTTCTACCGGATTTCTTCTTGTGAGACGGCCTATGAGGTATGGTGAAAGCTATGCATCACTTATGAATGGACATATCAAGTGAAGGAAAGCAAAGTCTACATGTTCAAAGGGCTGCTTGAGAACTTCAAGATGGGAAAGGAGGAGAGCATAGAAAACATATACTCAAGGCTCAACACCATTGTGAATGGTCTTTCTGTTCTAGGACATCCTATGTCTAGTGGAGAGATCAACTCAAAGATTCTTAGAACTCTCCCCAAGATGTGGGAACCCAAGGTGACTTCAATTGAAGAAGCAAGGTCTCTAAAGGATATTCTTATTGAAGAGCTCATTGGAAATCTACAAGCACATGAAGCCACACTTGACAAGAGGGAGGAAGTAGAACAACAAGAGAAGAAAGAGCTAAAGAGAATGAATAAGGCTGAAATGAAGGCTCAAATTGAAGCTATCATGGAAAAAGTCTTTGTATCCTCTCAAGCTAAAGAAGATGTCATGTACTCCAAGGGTGGACTCTACAAAGGCAAGTCCTCCTCCATCCGGTGCTTCATATGTGGAAAGAAGGGTCACTACAAGGAAGATTTCCAACAAGGAAAAAAGACCCATCTTCACAAGAAGGAGAAATGGCACTCAAGCTCAAGTGGCTCCTCCAACTCAAGCTCAAGTGAAGATTCAAGTGAAGGATCAAGCTCAAGATCTAGTGATGAAGGAGAATGCCATTTTGCTCTTATAGCATCAACAAGTGAAGACTCAAGTGAGGTAACTCTAAACTCTTTAGATAAAGAATCTTTGATTGCTATTATTCATGATATTTGTGCCTCTCTTAAGTCTTCTAAAAGGAAAAAGAAAAAGCTTGCTATAATTGTTGATAATTTGCATGTAGAACTAGATGACCTTGAACATGCTAATTCTTACTTGCTTGATGATAAAAGTGGTTGTCTTAGTCAAGTAGATTCTCTTAAACTTGAAAATGCTAGTTTGCTTGATAAGATTAGATTTATAGAAGCTCAACCTCTCATGCCTAGTTCTAATGAAGAGCATACTTTAATTGTTGATTCTCTCATATATGATATTGATGTTCTTAAATATGAAAACAAGGAGAAAGATTTTGTTTTGTAAGAATTAGAAATAGAAAATGTCTCCTTGCTTGCTAAAATCAATGTGCATGAATCTTGTTCTAGTTCTACTAGTAGAGAGAATGATGTTGTTGCTCTTCATATTGATAGAGATTCTTATTTAAGTAAAACTCTTTGCTTAGAAAATGATCTTTTTCATGCTAGAGATAATATCAATAATTTATCTTCTACTATTGCTTCTCTTAAGAATGATAATGACAGTTTGAGATCCTTTTTGCAAAGATTCTTAGTTGGTAAAAAGAGCCTTAATGACATCCTACACCATACTACTAAACAAATTGGTAGACATGGTTTAGGATATGATAGTAGTCAAGGGAACAACAAAGATAAAGGACCTCCAATATTCCATGGAGAATCCTCTAGTTCCAAGACTATGGGCACATGCAACTATTGCAATGAAATTAGCCATTATTCTACTTGTTGTCCTTTTAGGAAAGCAACCAAGGGAACTAGGTCTTGGGTTGCTAAGCTAACCCCTCTGGACCCAAAAACATGATTGTGGACCATTTCATCTTTCTTCTTGTAGGTACTTGAAATGGATTGACTTGAGCTATTGAATTGCAAATTAACTTCTCAATCCACATGAAAGAAGAAAGGTGAGATGTGTAGAGGGTGACAACAAGTGGAAAAAGGAATGGTAAGCTCAAAGTTAATGTTTCTCTTTCTTATAACCATTTCTAACTAGTTTTTGTCAAGTTAGTGTGCACTATACATATGGTTTTTGAGTCAAAAGTGGTATTTTGTGTTTCTCTTCACACTCTTGCTAAAACACTGTTTCTAATGATTCCATAGTGCATTACTAACTTTCTTAGACATGTTTGGATATGGTTTGTATTTTTAGCATGCGTCTAAATATGTTTTTATGAAATATATGTGCTTTTTGACAGCTGCTCTGTCGGTCGAGTTTGCCCTTCTTGAAACTCGACCGATAGGCACCAATGGGTGTTGCCAACAACTGTCATCGGTCGAGTTGTCAATGCACAGAACTCGACCGATAACACTGTGCACAGAATACACATTTGGCTTATTGAATGAGAATTTCCCTCTCAACTAGATTTTCTCAGCTAATAGCCTTATTCTTCGGTACTCTCATTTGGTACCTTTATATATATGCATATTTCCATGTTCTAAATTGCCTATCTTTCTTACAACTCTATCTCTCTAATTTCTCTAAATTAGTATATCTATATGTTGCAATTACTTGCTTTGAGTTGTTTTGTAGGTTTTGATGATGAACTCTTTGGATCTCTTGGTTGTGTCTTAAATTGCTTCCGTTGTGCTCTAACTTGCTACATCTATCTAGGTGTATATCTTGTTTTGATACAACTTTGAGGTTCTTAGGGGTAATCATCTTATGGTAAGGATGCATATCTAGTGAGTTATATCCTTTCATGCGTCTAAAATTGCATATCTCTTTGTTTGGATATATCTCTTCATCTAATCATAGCTTGCTTTATCTTGTGTATTTTTTGGTATCTCTTGCTATGATCTAGATCCTACTAGTAGTCCTAACTTGTGATATCATCTACTAGTAGTTCATATACATGTAGTTCTAACCTTATTTATGATTGACATCTTTGCTCATATATATGCTATGCTTGTATCTTGTCTCATACATGCTCAAGATTGTTCCTTGAATTGCATATCTACTATCTTGAGTTGCTTGCATAACATTGTGATGCAGGGTACATAGATCTACATTGTATGTAGAAATTGGAGTATTTTTGGATTTTATGCAGTTTTTGCTCCAGTTTCGGTTTTTGATACAAGACTAGTGTTTTTCATGCAGAAACAACCTTATGAGGAAGACTCATTGCTTTGCAATGAGCTCTGATGGTTTTTGGTCAAAAACCGTCATCTTGAGGGTGAAAATTATGTTTTATTATTTTTCTATAGCACTTTATCTTGCATTTTGGGTTGTTCAAGTATATGCTTTAACTTGCTTTTCTTTCTATGCTTGGACAAGCCCCTATCTGTGCTCTTCTACTCTCCTTATATATATTTGTGTTATCTCCTTTCTCTTTAACAAGTGATGTTTTTTATTTTTCATAACCCCACTTTTTGAAATGACAAAGGGGGAGAAAGGTATGTCTTCTTTTAAAATAGGAAGAAGGCATGTATTATATGAAGAGGAGAAGTATGTCCATGTAAAGTGGAGAAGGTAAATGGGAGAATACATATATGTGTAGAACATATATGCATAGAAGACATAGTATTCTATAAATGTTATGAAAGCTAACCATGCAGGAGAAATATCACCAATTGAGGGGGAGTATGAGAACTCCACTAGCATCACTTGAGGGGGAGAATATGAACTCCATTCTATTGAAACCCCTAGGTTTCTCCAAAGGTATGACTTTACTTAAATGCTTTCAATACATTTATGGAATGGTTTGTCATCTTCAAAAAGGGGGAGATTGTTGACTCAAGGTCAATTAGGTCAATGTTGACTCACGTCTAAATTGACTAAACCCGTATTTTGATGATGACTAACCATTCCACATATTGGTGTCTAATGTCTCTACTTGAGTGATTTCAGATTAGGTATAGACACACTCCAAATGCCCTAACTTGCACATCTCAAATTAGAGAAAAGACAAGTCAAAGTCAATACAAGTGCACATTTTTGTAATATAATGTAAATCCATTAGAATCATGTTGTAAATCACTTGTAATGATTGTATGACTTGTAATTAAGCTTAGAAAAATATCAGGAGCACTTAGATCGAATATTAGAGCACTTTAGATGCAACTTTGAAAATTGATTACAGGCACTTTGTCAGTCGAGTTTCCCAACCTGAAAACTCGACCGATCATCCTTGATCAATTTTCTGGAGATTGCATCGGTCGGGTTGTGTTTACACAGAACTCGACCGATGGAGTAACTAAACAAATCAATTTTCATTGGTTCTTCGAGTTTCCTCAAGACAAACTCGACCGATGGTCTGAATATTGGCTTTGTCTTTTACTCTATCGGTCGAGTTACCCTTATAGAAACTTGACCGATTGCACTGTACGAAAAAGTACAGAAAAGTGCTTCTAGCCGTTGTGGAGTTGCAACAAGTGAAAATATATCCGTTGCAAGCCACAAAATGGCTAGTTTTTGTTCACAAGTGTTCCCAAAGGCTAAGAGGCATCCCCATCTATAAATAGGACCCCTTGGGCTTCATTCCAAGGTTGAGCATTCATTGCAAAACTCTATGTGAGGTTCCTATTCTATAGTTGAGTGCTTCCTACAACCTCCTCTCTCTCTCTAAGCTTAATCACTCGCTACATCCATCAGAGTGAGTAGGAAATCTGTAAGACAGCTAGTCCTACATGTATATCTTGTGATCCTCTCACTTCCACCACCTCCTCATCTCTCTTTTCAATCATGAAGATGAAGGTTCTCTCTCTTAGCTAAGAGAGGTGAAGAAGAACAAGGGAAGGTGTCCCTTGGTGAAGATCAATGCTGAAGACTTGGAGCTAGAGTGGGTAAGCCCTTGGTGAAGGAAGAAGACTCCTTGCTCAAGTAGGTAAGTCTTTGGTGGAAGCTTCTCCGAGTGAAGGTGAAGTCAAAGACGGGAGATCCAAGAAGAGTGGGTAATTCCTACAAGGCTGAAGACTTGTGCAAGAGTAGGTAAGTCTTTGGAAGATGGCAGAAGACTCCTTGCAAAGTGGGTAAGTCCTTGGTAAGGTTGAAGACTCTTTGTATTGGATATGTAAGTCTTTTGTTTGGTCATGTATTGTATTTCTTATGAATGAATATAAGAGTGCAATAGTTTGGAAGTCCTAGAGGTTGACCTCTCTAGGAAAGTGGACTGACATACTTCTAGTTTGAAGTGTGGAACCACTCTAAATAACTTGTCTACTTGTGTTTGCTCAATCTCTCTCTCCCTTGCTATGTATGTTATAGTTGCACACAAATTTCCTATTTAGCAACCTTATATTGTGATATATCTTGAAGGTCTAATGAATTTTGTTTAAGTGCATTCAGCTCTATTCACCCCCCTCTAGAGCATCTAATCACCCATCTAGGATCCAACACAATTATTGTTATGCCAAGAGATCATGAAACTCTTTTGTTTTGTTTTATTTTATTTCTCCCGCTTTGTCATTTCAAAAAGATATCCATATAATTATTTTAAACTTACTACCCCTGAAAGGGATACTCCCCTCAATAGCATACACAAGTTGTAAAAAGAAAAATAAAGTTATGAAAAATGTCCAATGAAAGCCACATGATAATTTTTTATTATCATGATCAAGTGAACACAAACAAGCTCAATTTCATTGATGACAACATATGATAACAACATAAGCTTCAATTAAGTGATTACATAAGCTTTACTACTCACTACATTGGACAACATCACTTGAAAGAGTTCAAGATTACATCAACCTCTGGATCTTTCCCAAGAAATGGAGCATCACCATAGTACTTGACAAGTGTTTGCCAATCAAGTGCACCTGTCTTGGTAAGAGCATATTCCTCTAGAAATGTAGGTACCTGGTCAAATCTAAAGTGAGTAGTTATGTCCTGGAGTTGCATGGGTGAGTAATAGGTATGGGAAAGATCATGTGAAGGTGGTGGTCGAACTTGGGTGTATTGGATTGAAGGGTTAAAAGGATAGAGGCTCCCAGGATAGAGTGCATAAGGGTATGTGTCAGGTTCATTGGGAGATAAAGCTTGCATTCTTTGGTTTAGATATGTCATGACATGGTGGTTGTAGTCTAGTTGTCTCCCAAGGTGATAGGTGGTCCCTTTGAGATAGTAAACATCATTGGCTAGATTTTCTATGGAGTACCTAGGAGGAGTAGGAGGTGGAGGATTTACTTTTGTGGATGTCTCCCCTTCGGTCCTAGATCTATTGTACCCAAAGTCAATTCTCATTTTATCCATAGTGTTTTTGGTAAGTCTTCAAGGACGTCTATCACACTTGTAGCCTAATTCCTCTAGGTTTTTATCAAGAGAGTATTGGATTATTTGGTACACAAAATCAACATAGGGAGGGTTTCCAGAAAAGTCAAACATATTGGATAGGATGATGCGAATAAAATTCACAGAATTTCTTTCAAGTATAGCATAGATGAGGCACATTTAAAATTGTGGGATTTCAGTTTTGTTGGCTCTAGGAGAGATTTTATGAGAAATAATTAGGTTCACTACCCTAGCTTCAGGGGTTAAAGATGTAGCACAATAAGTTTTCCTATGCTCATGAGATGAGGTATTAGGAAGGAAAATAGCCTTTTTGATCTCACTTAGGCTAATGGTATTTTCATCGATGGAGAATTTGGAGATAGGATTGCTGGTGGTGAGATCCAACAATTCTCCATACTCTTCCACATGTATATCTAGCATTTTAAGAATATCATTTTTAGAGAAACAAAATGCTAGCCCATCAACCATGGCAGTGAAAGAAAATGGATCATTGGAGTCCCTAGTGAGGTTAGCATAGAACTCATTAATAGCTTGGGTGGACCATAAATGGAAGAAGAGGATAAGAAACTCCATCAATTTTTGCACCTTGAACAACTACGAGAGATCGAGGAGAGTGATGATGTCATTTAGGTCCATCAACTATCGAGGAAGTGGAGTCTTTGAGGTGAGATTTAGGTGTCCTAAGGCCTCTCCCATTTATAGGAATGGTTTGCAAGTATCTAGGGACGTTCTAGGGAGTCTCTAGAGTGTTCTTAATACTTAACTAGCCATTAGGTGTACATTAGTTAGCTAGAAATGGCTAATTTGTTCGTGTTTAAAAGAACAATCCAGAACCCTGCTCGGTCGACAAGTTTGTCAACCAAACTGTGCCTCGGTCAAGCTTTTCTTCGAGCCTGGGTTTAAGGAAAATGTACTGCAACGTCTATTTTCAACTCCCAACTACTAACCACTTGGTCTAACAGTCACAAGCTTTGGACTAAGGTTTGCTCGGTCGAGAATATTTTTGACCGAAGCTCATTTTAGAGAAAAATCATGTAAGGTTTTGAACAGTGCTCATATGTTTGACCGAGGTGGTTCTCAGTCGACAAAAACTTTGACCGAGTGTGTCTTGTTCGACAAGTTTCTCAATTGAGGATGTCCCTATTTTAGTCTCTTGAATCACACATTAAGTGTGTGTTTCAATGACTAATGCTGACTCTAACTCTAGAGGGAACCTAGCTAAGGGTTATGATTGGATAGGAAATATCTAACACTTGATTTAGATGTTGTATAAGTAATTTTACATTATATCTTTGTACACGTGTTTACATTTGAGTACAATCATGAACACATATACAATTAAGGACATTTGATTTTCAATTTGCATTGATCTTCACCTTTCCTCATAGTCGAATCTCCTTATTACCTTGATACCTAAAATACTCAAATAGCACATTAGATCCATAAGTATGAAATGTTTATCATCATCAAAACAAAGGGTATGTTAATGTCCAATTTAGCCAACATTTATATATTCTTGTGATTTTGTACAACTTTATAGACATGATGTAAGAACAAGTGATGATCTTACGAAACCTACCCTAAACCCTATCCCATACTCATATGAAGTCTTTTGGGTTGTTAGGTTTCATTATAAATTCCATTAGACACGTGTTCATGTTGTTTACACATCTTTTACAATTTTTTGATCAAGGAACTTTGTGGACTGAGATACACTCGCTCAAACTTATTACTGACAGGAAACACCTTCAGTTAAATTTTTTTTGACCGACATAGAGACGTTGTGACACCTTTGACCAAGGAGTTAAAGTGACATGTAGATGTTGGAGCAATCTTGCGCTCAGACCATTCTCATTCGAAATTTATTTTGAGCAAGACAGTTCTTTATTTTGAGCAAGACAGTTCCAGGATAAAATAAATCTCGACCGAGGAGCATTCTGAACTAAAAATTAATTAGCAATCAAACTATCTGTTGCACCTTAATTAACTTCGTCCAAATGACTAGTTGACCATCTATAACACTCTGGACACTCCCTAAGATGTCCTGCCTACTTGTAAATCATTCCTATAAATAGTAGTAGTCTTAGGTTACTTAAAAACAACCACTGAGCAACAACTGCATATAGATTTACATACACTTGAGCATACTACTTGCATTCTTCTCAAAGTGCTTAGTCCCTATGCTTCATATTACCATAAATCTAGACTGATCTCCAAAATTAGTTTGAGTGTCCTATTCACTGAATTCAACTTTGTCTAAACTTTGTGGAAGAAGATCATCACCACTTGTCCATAATGCTTAATTGCACATCTTTTGAAAAGAGCATTGTAATCTCCTTATTCCTCTCTTGTTCTTGTACATTGGTGTGATGCTGCTTCTCACTACTTCAAGGAATAAGAATATGGTGTAGCACTCTTGGTGCTACTTCAAGGAAGAAGAATATGGTGAAGCACTCTTGGTGCTACTTCAAGGCTGAAAGATGCAACCAAGATGGTGGAGGTGGATTGTGATTCTCTCCAAGAGGGTGACCTTCTGGAGGCCCATTACAGAAGGTGATAATTCTCCTTGAGATGAAAAGGAGGGTTTGTCTTGACTCAAAAAAGACCCCAATATGCATTGTGTATATGTATACAAAAGAAATAAAATATATATTTTGCAAATCTTGGTTGGTGACAACTAGGTAGTAGACTAACATCTTAGACAAAACCAATCCGAATCTATGTGTCCTTTTGTGGTTGCCTATTTTGTTTCATATTTCTGATCTGCTTTAAATTAAGTAATTTCATTTGATTAAAATGATCATAAAGCTCTATTCACCCCTAGATCTTTTCAATACCCATATTAATTATATATGTGTTTATATAACACCATATTTATATGCTATCTATCTTTTTTGAGATAATATGTATTCTGTGTAAAATACAATTGATGGCAGACTTTTAAAACTACATTTACTTTAAAACATTTTTCATCGATCTTGTTAAGAACAATAGAAGATAAATACACCAGAATACATTTCATGTGCTTCAAAAGATTTCCCAACCAAACATTTATAGCTACTTATTCAAATATAAAGTGCATTTTCTAAAAATGGTAATTGTAGAAATATGATAAATACTTGGTTCATTTTTAATTACATATGTGCATGGAATATGAATATGATTTTCAAACATTTCTTATCCAAATAATATATGTTCATCAAGTCAGATGTATAACAAGTATTTCAGTGCAATAGTGTTATGGATATATATATATATATATATATATATATATATATGTTACATGTACCATTGGTACACATTTACAAATATTGTGATAATATATTTTATCTATGTATATGTCTGGATATATCTAAATTTTAGTATGTTATCTGGTTAAATCCCCAGCTCGACTCAAAACCCAATTCTATCATTCTGTTCAGCTATGGATTTAGTTTTTTTACATTATCCATTCCTAGACTTGACCCCGAATCCATTCAAAAGTATGCATCGACAGGGGATTGCAAAAATACATTATGACCTGGCTCCATACTCATCCATGTATAGAGTAGGATAGCATATTATTACAATCAAAATTTCTAGTAGCTTTAGTTGGTGTAAAAAGATGAGCTAAATTTTGGTTTGGTGGGAGGTCCTACACAACTCATTAATTATTACCTTTCATCATTGAATTTTAATGGTGGTGTTGTTTTCAATTAATCAATTTTCTACCCCATCATGATAAATAATATATAGATTATATCCCCTATTTGCACCCTGATCGTTTAGCTAGACTGATATAAAATTCACTATGAGAAATGAGTTAATAATCACTCTAGCATCCTCTTATCTTCCCTTATCTCTCATATTTCCTTCTATCTCCTCTTCCCTTCTTAGATCATACCACCACCCCCTCTTTCCTTTCCCTTCATAAAGTTGAATAAAAATGAACATGCCACATAAGAGTTGAAACCATGCTTGCTAGTGAAAAATTCTCATTTACACAATTTGTGGTACCTATTTTTTAAGGAATGAATTGACAATCCACATAGACCATATTACTATTCCACTTTCGATATTGATGTTAGAACTGAGTTTTAGCTTAATTAGTAATCATGTGGTTATGGAACCCTAATCCTAGTTTACTTCTTTACTGGTTGTTTTTAATAATGTTTACCTAATTATTGATTGGTTATAGTTTGAATTTTAGTTGAAATGAATTCCAAATTTTGTTTTGTGTATATATTAAAATAATGTTTCAAATAATGTATAAGTGGTATGCCAAAAGTTTACAAATATATGTCTAAAATGTATTCTTGACTTATAGAATAACAAGATGTGATTCTTGTTAGGGTCGCATGGATCAATCACAATAATAAAATGGGATTGCGGTTGAGCCACGTTGACAACCCTTCAAATGATTTTGGGGCTCTTTAACCAGTTGCTCCAAGGAATGCCAGACTATTTCGATAGATCACTTCGAACAGAGTGAGGCCACATTGATCATTTATTGAAGGCTCTGAACACTTTGACTAGTCTTCATCTGGAACTTTGACTAGTTCAATTGATGCTACCTAGAGTTGATGATCTGATTACAACTAATCACAAAATTTGAATATCTTAAATAAACTAGTTATAATTGAATATATTTTTGAAAAATATCATATTTGCATCATTAACCATCTACACTGAACCTTAATATCGGTCTCTGTCCATATGATGAGAGGTTTTAGGAGAAAAATGAGGAAACATGAAGAATATACCAAAAATTGGAAACATTTTCTAGAAACAACCAAGGTATATGATTTTAATCATTTATTTTTGTCTTTTTTTCCAATTTTGTTGGAGATGGTATAGGATAATTGAAAACATCTCTTCTCTTCCCCTTTCTTCTCAGTTTCTATAGGTGTACGTTACATACAAAAAGGTACATGCTTAAATAGAAGAAGTAGATTTTGGGAACTTTCTGCCAAACTTGAGTTGGAGTATCGTAGATCCATACGTAGTAGGAAGAATTTTACTTTAGGGGAGTGCAAAGTCACTAATTTAACTATGATTCTATAGATTATAGGAAAGTCATAAATTGACTTTATCCCTTTTTGTTCAACTTTACCACTATTGAATCAATGAGCTTAAATTTATAAATAAATACATTATTATATAATTATGAAGTGCATGGATTTTGACTAAGAATGATCATATATAAATGATATAGTAAATTTGAAAGACACATATATACTAACTATAATAAATTTTAAAGACACATGTATGCATAGTGAAGGAGTAAAATGTCCATACATAGTGAAGGAGTAAAATGTCCATACTAATTAGAAGAATCTAGTTGACGTAGAGCGATTGGTGGGATAAATGGAGGGTTAAGCCCGATGAGGAATATCTCCTTGTTATATTGATGTACCAAATATCTATTGAGAACTATGGCAATACATAGGTTTATAGACAACATAGACAGTTTAATAACTTCTCAGTGTGTCATACCTTGTGGAACCACAAATATAGAAATCAAAGACAAATTGTTTGACTCTCAAAGTATTTTAGATTCAAAGGTGGATTATAGTTTATTCGTCCAACTAATATAACCATTAAGACAAGGTGAGGAGAGACTTATTGCAGCACAAAAGATATTTTTGTATAGTTCAAGTCCCACTTCTACACCAAGTATTATACACTGAGATTGTAGCTTGATTTTATACTTTCACATTTTTTTATAGTTCAGTTAAGTACATGGGACAGTAAAATGAATAAGAAATTTTCTAATAGAATTTAATGATTTATGAAATGCAGTTATCTTTAACAACTTTAATGTTGTATGAGGTTTAATACCTATCTACATAGTCCACAATCAAATGACATACTTATATTATTCCTACATAATTTACTTATTGAATCATATCTAGATTATCATGGCTAATTGTAATTTTCCATGTACTGAGTCAATATCTCAAAATCTGCCAAAAAAAAATTTTAGGTACATGTACATATAAACATGAAGATCTAAAGGAAGTCACCAATAGAGGTGTTTAGACAGGAGAAGCTAGTTATCTAGATGGCCTCTTATTCATCCCATGGTTCTAGACATGTGAGAGTGAGCATGGAATAAATTTTTTTCTGACTTTGCATATGATGTAAATTAAATTCTATAAGTAATTTACTTCTATTAACAACTATGTTCCAATAAACAAATGCAATTACAACTTACAAACATAAAATCTTACATATTTATGTCATATGTTTCTTTAATAGTTTCAAGTGTTTCATTAAAGAAAAATTTAATGCTAACTTCTAGTTAGTTGTTAAAAAATGGTTAATATAATCTCACCCTAGATGGGCCTAACTCCTAGTTAGTGGTTTGAGTCATGTCACTTAGTGTCATAAGTTACTTGACTTGATTGAACATTTGTTTTGATTTGTAACTATTGACATGAGAGACTCAATAGAAGAAAGATCTATTTTTTGAGCATATGATCAATCGGAACAATGTGAAAGTAAAAAAGATCTATATGATAAAGAATCTACTTAGTAAGTTTGCAATTTGATAATGAATAGACTAGGAAATAATATATAATTCAAGAAAGCATCACACTTGTCATTAGATGAGAATTTGTTGAAGAAGTTAGAGAAGTTTTTAATGATTTGAGCAAATTGTAGAGCAATTATGGACAATTTGAGATCTAGACCGATAACAACTAAAGAGTATGAACTTATTTCCTTCTTAATGTCTCCACAACCTTATGGCATGGGAGAGTCGATGTCGTAGAAGAAGTACCTTCTAGACACTAGGCAACAAAGTCATTCACAAAGAGAGGTAGTCGCTATTTGGATTCATGAGAGTAAAAAGAGAGGCTCTGATATGGTGGGTATTTATATCGGTGGATTTGGGTTCAGTGGTTAAATATCCTAAAAATATTTTCATGAATAAATTTATATCAAATTAAAGGAAAGGAACCAAAAACTCTAAAATTTGTACCCTAGGGGAAACACTGAAAAATGCCTCATTTTGCAAATGTTTCCACTGGCAGCATGCTAAATTCAACACATGACACCTCTATGGAATGTTGGATTTTGTGGGATGTACCTAAGTAGGAAAGAAGACCTTTTCCATATCCACATTTTGGAATCTCAAAGATTCTATAAATAGCTTAGATAAGAAATTCATTTTGATTGTAAGAATGTATTAATTGAGGAATAAAATTTGATTCTAAAAAGAGAGGAAGAGGAAAGATAAAAATGTGAAGGTCAAGTCTTTGACTTTTTTGTATAAAATGATATGGATTTGATTGACTTATAAAAGGACAATTGAATCTTCAATGAGAGTGGAAAATGAATATTTTATTCAAGATAATGTAACTAGGAAATTTATGAAAAGAGATTTATAAAGGCATAATAAAATGGAAAATTGTGCTTAAGTTCATAGAAATAATTTTCTATTCATTTAACCCTTGATGAGTGGTAGATGAGTGAATGAGGGTGGATTAAATAGGTGAAAAATACAAAAATAGGGATACAGCTTCATATCTTATCTTGATACTCGATTAAGCGACCTAGAAAATGGGGTTTCAACACTACACTCAACTGACTGGCTTTTGGCTTACAATTTGTTTAAACAACAATTTTAATTTTATGAAGTTAAACCTTTCCTATATCAAAGTAGTATGGAATGAAGGGTGTGCACTTCATATGTAGTGTTATAACCTCAAATTTCCTAAGTATGTAATGAAAGGTGTAATTATCTTTTAAAGAATAAATGAAATCTATTTTCATTTTGTGATGGATTTCGTGTGAAATTGCCTTGATTGATTGATAATGGGATTTGTTGGCAATTGATCCCAATTGAAAAGAAAAAGGAAAATGATTTAATTAATAAAAGGAGAATATGTGAAATAGACATAAATAAGAGGATAAAGGAAAATAGATATTCCCCAATATGGGAATTCATGCCTTTAGGATTTCTTGAGGTCCAAGGGACTCAAGATGACAAGATAATGGAAAAGGAAAAGAAATACTAATAAATTTTGGATTAATTGATGAATAACTTGGGAGGGAAGGAAACCTTTTCATCTGTTGGAATTTGTTTCCCAAATTTAATAAATAGGTAGATAATGTCAAGACGAATTTCCCTTAAAATTTGAGATAAAAAGGAGCTATGGTTTAGCAGATATGATTTTCTCAAATTATCTCCAAAAGATGGAATTATTTTGATAATAGGGAAATGATTTTCATTTTGGATGATCGTGTGAGATGTGAACCGTTGGATCACGATCCAACGCTTGTCACTCATCGTCTAAGTCCCACATAGACTGGGACTCTGCCGAGTTACAAAGGGTTTTTCCCTCTCAGATTCCTCATGATCCAGAGCGTTTGCAAGCCAGTTGTTGTTTCCTTTGAGTTCAGGAGAGTTAACTAAAGAAAACCATCCCTACTTTGTAGGGGTTTGTCCTCCGTTTGGGAGAGTCCCCAATTCAACAGGGATCTGCCTCCGACCCTATATAGGGGAGGGTTCGTGGGGGTACCAGCATGCGAACTCAACAACCCATGACCTTTGGAGAGATGCAAGAAGTGATTTAGTGTGATCAATTCAAAGATCAACCCTGACCTTCCCCCTCGTCCTCCCAGTTTGCCTCGCCGGAGTCCGGCTAGTTGGCGGCGGTGCTAGCATGGCTAGGATGAGCAATTGAAGGCCTCGTCAAGTTCGGTGAGGGACAACAGAGCCTTCTGGATCCTCGCCTTGCTCACAGGTGGCCAGTATCCCAGAGTCAACTGTAAGGTTGACCATCGCAACAGCAAGTAGAGTCGCGAGGTTGAAGAAGAAGAAGACCCCGTGAAATTACCCGAGTGCCCTCCCATCTCCTTCTATCCAGGTAAGGAAATTTTGGTCCTTCGCAACTTAAATCAAAGATAGGCGCACGATTCCTGAGCCATAGGATGCCGCGTGGTCCAGAAGACCATTGATCAAATGATCCTCATTTTTCTAGGGTTTTTAGATAAATCAATGAAAAGGATTTTCATTACAAAAATCATATCTTTTGCTAGAAAACTCAAATGAGGAAAGTTTATACATGAAAATTGATCATAAAAATATGAGGGATAAGCTAAAAATGGTTTGGAAGCCTAAATCAATATCTTTTTGCAAAACTTTATAATTTTTATGGAAAAAGTATTAATTTGTGGTTAGAAACCCTAATTGATGATAAAGGGTAGATTTAATAGTGCAAATAAGTTAATTCGAGTATGGTTAACTTGTTTAATGATAAAGATAAATCTTAACCTTTTTTGAAGATGGAATTGCAAGATCTAAGGTTTTTAACCTAATATGATGGTTAATATACTTAGAAACCCTAAATAGGAGAAAAAGGAAAGAAAAGTGCTTGTAATAAAAAATTAGGGTTTCATGTTGCTAAAAGATGATCGTAGGGTCTTTTGTGAAAGGAAGATGAGATAATTAGGGTTTGTGAGTAATTTTATAAAATTAGGGTTTAAAATAATAAAAATGAAGTGAAACCCTAATTGTAATCGAAACCCTAAAAAGGACTAGTAACCCTAGGAAACAACTAGGATTAACAGACCATGATGGCATGATTAATGATAGGAACATTGGATGCATATTTCAGGATCAACTTGTGTGTGCTTCCTTGGTTGAATTGTTTCTACACTCAAGTCATCTTGATAGGTATGTGGTTAATTATGGTTAATCACATTAGTTTCCCGAGGGTCTTCCGGATGGTTAATCACATTGAATGCAACCTATCAGTTTGGATGTTCATACTTGCAAAATTATAAAGTCACTATGATTATCACAATTGTAATGTAAATGTGTATTCTCGCACCTACATGCCACCTTGATGGATGATGCAAAAAGGTCAAGCCCAGGAAGGAAGACCAATGGGCACCATGAGAGGTAACCCCAGACACCAAGCTCGGGAATGAGAAGGTGGTCTATGTTGCATGACCAATGGGCACCATGAGGGGTGACCCCAGGAACCAAGCTCGAGATTGAGAAGGTGGCCTTAGGTCAATGGCAAAAGTGAAACCCTAGAGGGGGTATTCCAGGGTTCGGGCAAAAGCGGTGGAGAATGACAAATTGAAAACATAAATTGGTTTATTAATTACCTTCATTGTGATAATTAGCTTGTTAGCCATATTTGTGGAATTTTGGTTATCCCCACATACCGACATATTCTTATATGCTGACTGACATTTTGTTTGTCGCCATTTAATGTAAAACCCTGAAAAGCAAAAACAATAAAGTGACACATTGTGAAAATAAGAAATAAAGTGTAGGGAGGATTAGATAGAAGAGATTCAAGTTGTGGATAGAAATAGATTTCCAAAGTTTTTAAAAGGTATGCAAAGTTTTATTTTATACCAGATTTTAGTTTAGTTAGTAGAATTTCATAATTATTATTGATATTTGTCGAACATTTGATCCGGTTTATTGGGATAACGGCTCTGACCTCTTGGTCTCCCTTAAGTGGGGGCTACCGGGAGGCGGGGTCATTACAATTGGTATCAAAGCATATGTTCCTCATTTAATCTTTAATAATTATTAAATTTTACAAATTCTATAGAACTGAGGGAGTTATTAGAGGATTTTCCGAAAGACAGAGGAGTCTAGAAAAGGATCACGTCCGAGGGATGGCAATATTTTCCTCCGCATCGCTAGTCGGAGTATGAGGACTCCCGGATTGTGTGACTGCCTGGCCGATGTCTCAGGATTTGACTCTAAATAAGATACCTTTAGGACTCTATCATCTTATTCATCCCTCCTCAACTCAAATGTTGTTAAGGATTTTTAGGATTAGGGTTTTCTCTCTCTTCCTCACCCTCTTGAGGTATGGGTAAGATTGATAAGGTTTAAGGAATCCTCCACCAAATTAATAAAAGATACGTAATTAAGATGTCGTTGACATAAGTATAAATAGTTAAATATAGACTAAAGGTCTATTTGTGTGCTTATGTATATGGCTCGTACAAAGATTGTGGCTATCTCGGTTGCCACCAATGGTGGTGGGCCTCCCCACAAAGAGAATGGGTCTTCTGAGAAGAGGAAGCGGAACCATGGTGGTGAAACCTCAAAGAAGAGAAAGAGACCTAAAGAATATGTACATGAGGCTGCCAACCCTGAACCAATACCCTTCAGCAACCTTGAACAAGAGGAGGGACCGGGATATGAGGAACAACATGTGTACGAGGAGGTAGCCCAGATGGAGGAGGACCAGGCTGGTGGTTCGGAACAGGCTATGGTAGTGCACACTACAGATGCGGTGTGGATGGAGCAACAGAAACGGATGACTGAGGCTATCCGTGCCTTGGCCCTCAGAGACATAGCTAGAGATGAGAATGGCGAGCCACTACCTGTTCATCCTCGACTGGGAGCCACCATCTTGGACTTCGTCAAGCTGAACATCGACAAGTTTTGGGGAGAAGATAAGTCTGAAGTGGTCGACAAGGTGGAGGCTTGGCTGCTTGTAGTTGAGAATGGATTCTGTATTCTTGAAGTAAGGCAAACAAGAAGGTTCTGTTTGCCACTCACCTCCTAGAAGGAGCAACTAAGATATAGTGGGAGAACCATATCACAGGGAGATACTTAAGCAAAGAACCTATGGCGTGGACCAATTTCAAGACCATCTTCACCGCTAGATTCATCCCCGTCTCAGCCAAGAAGGAGAAGGAAAGAGAGTTCACTAACATGACTCAAGGAAGCTCTTCAGTTGTGGACTTTGGTCACAAGTTCTGCATCCAGGAATGTTTCAGACACATGATGGATGAAGAGAGGAGGGTGGACCACTTCATAGAGTGCCTGCACCCTACCATCAAGCCCCATGTGATGGCTAGTAAGCTGAAGACCTTCTTAGAAGCCTACAACATCGCCTTGGACATGGAAAGGACGGTGATGCCTACACAGAATCCCTCCAAGAGATACCTGGGTTTCACTAAAGGAGCTCAGGGGAAGAAGAATGAACACAAGAAGGGGAAAGGGAGTAACCACAACAAAAGCAAGCATGGACTTAAAGGGCAAGCCCCGTGGTCGCCTCCAGTAGTGTCACACTTGCAGACAGACACATCCTAGGAAGTGCCACTTTGAGAAGAAGGTGTGTTTTAGATGTCAGCAAGAGGGACACTTCATCGCCAACTACCCTCAGCCCGACCCAAGAGGACCTTTGGGGTCACAATCTGTGGCAGTATAATCGGTGGTTGCAGCACCCCCAGCAGGAGCACCAGCCGGGGTACCTCCAGCTGGAGAGAGGAGGCAAGCTAGAGTGTTTGCCATCGACAATGAAGAAGCTCAGGCGAATGCTAATAGGCTGATCGAGGGTAATAACCCCTATAGTTTTCCTTTTAGTCCAATAGATCATGTAATAGCTTTATGATGTGGTATGAACTATGTAGTCTTGCTAGAAGTCATGGGACAAAATGTAAAAGCACTTTTTGATTCTAGTTCTACTAATAATTTTATTTCGAGAAATCTGGGAACTATGCTTGGTTTGGATATCAAGGATTTGGGTTATGTTTTAGATGTCACAACTCAGAGTGGTCATATTTATACATCTCTTTTGAAAACCCCTGTCTTTCCAGTAAAGTATCTAAACCATGAGCTTCCCATTGACTTCATCCTTCTCGATATGAATGATTTTGATGTAATCATCAGTATGGATTGGCTTTCCACCTATAGATCCCAGATTGACTATAGAGAGAAGAAGATCCTTATTATGAAGACCGACCATCCAAACTTCACAATTCAAGGAAGGAAGGATGCAATAACCAACCTTTGTGTGTCAGCCATGAAAGCTGAACGGATTCTATCCAAGGGTTGTCGAGCCTACCTAGCCATAGTTACCGTACCTGAGGTTAAGGGGCAATCCTTAGATGAGATAGAGGTGGTTCAGGAGTATGCAGATGTGTTTCCGGATGATCTACCAGGGATTCCCCTTGAGAGGGAGGTAGATTTCTCCATCAAATTAGCTCATGGGACTAACCCTATATCTAAGGCACCCTATAGAATGGCCCCTGCTGAGTTGCTTGAGTTGAAAACCCAGTTGCAAGAGTTGTTGGATAAAGGCTTTATCTGGCCCAGTACCTCACCTTGGGGAGCACTAGTCCTCTTTGTGAAGAAGAAGGATGGGTCGCTTCAGATGTGTATTGACTATCAGATGATCAATCAGGCAACCAACAAGAACAAGTATCCTTTGCCTAGAATAGATGACCTGTTTGACCAACTCAAATCAGCTAGAGTCTTTTTCAAGATCGATTTGAGATCAGGATACCACTAAGTGAGAGTAAGGAGTGAGGATATACCTAAAACAGCTTTCTGAATTCGATATGGCCACTATGAGTTTGTGGTCATGCCGTTTGGATTATCCAATGCACCTAGTGTCTTTATGAACATCATGAACAATGTGTTCCAGTCTTTCCTTGACTCTTTTTGATAGTGTTCATAGATGACATTTTGGTATACTCGGATGACCTAGCCCAACACCGTGACCACCTAGGTAGAGTCCTTGATATCCTGAGAAAGCATAAGTTTTTTGGAAAGTTCTCGAAATGTGAGTTTTGGTTGGACCAAGTCATGTTTCTTGGACACATCATCTCAGTAGGAACAATCGATGTAGATCCAGCCAAAGTATTCGTAGTTCGAGACTAGACGGCACCAAAGAACCCTTCCAAGATTCACAACTTCTTGGGGTTGGCCGGATGACTGCGTTGCCGCTGACCATGTTAACCTGGAAGGATGTGAAGTTCGTGTGGTCTGACATATGTGAAGCTCACTTCTAGGAATTGAAGGAGAAGCTAACCACCACCCCCGTGTTAACTCTACCTCCCGGCAATGAGGGTTTCATGATATTCACTGATCTTCCAAGATGGGACTTGACTGTGTGTTGGAACAAAATCAGCATGTGGTTGCATATGCTTCCCGACAGCTCAAGCCCAATGAGCTGAATTATCCAACACATGACCTAGAGCTAGCTGCTATTATCCATGCCTTGAAGATATGGCGGCATTACCAGTACGGTGCTACCTTCAAGATATTCACTGATCATAAGAGCTTAAGGTACCTGCTGACATAGAGAGACCTGAATCTACAACAACGATGATGGATGGAGTATATGAAGGATTACAACTTGACCATAGCCTGTCATCCTGGTAAGGCAAATGTCGTAGCTGTTGCTTTGAGTCAGAAATAGCTCATGTGTGCAACTATTTTATCTAGTTAGTAGAAGAGTTTGTAGGAGCTCATGGAGTGGACTCCACAACCATTAGAGGACCGAGTTTGTTTGGCTAATATCCAGATCCAATCTGAGTTGTTGAGTGAGATCATAGCAACACAGTGAGGAATTAGACAAGATGAAAGGTTTAATGATGAAGCCACAAACTCATCTATCTGTGGGAGTAGATGGAGGAATCGGGTTTGAGAATCGCATATGGGTTCCGGCAGATTCATCGATAAAGGAACATATCTTACAAGAGGCTCATGGATCCAAATACACAATTCACCCAGGAACTACTAAGATGTTCAAGGACTTGCAGAGGTTTTTCTGGTGTCTAGGAATGAAGAAAGACATTGGGACATGTGTGGCTGGATATCTTACGTGCCAGATGGTGAAGGAGGAACACCAATGACTCGGCGGGCTTTTACAGTCAATAGAGATTCCAGAATGCAAATGGGAGTAGATCACCATGGATTTTGTGGTAGGTCTACCCCGGACCAGGAAAGGTCATGATGCGATATGGGTCATGGTAGATCGTCTTACCAAGTCAGCACACTTTCTTACCTTAAAGACCACTGCTAAGGTGTCATACCTAACTGAGTTGTATATTAGAGAGATAGTGTGTTTTCATGGTGTACCAAGATCGATCATCTTGGATAGAGACCCAAAGTTTACTTCCCAGTTGTGGAAGCAAGTTCAAGAAAACTTGGTACCATGTTGAAGTTTAGTACCGCTTATCACCCCTAGACGGATGGTCAGTAAAAAAGGATGATCCAGGCATTAGAAGATCTATTGAGAGCTTGTGTGCTCGATTGGGGTGGCTCATGGGAACAATACCTACCTTTAGCTGAGTTTTCTTACAACAACAACTACCAAGCCAGTATCGGGATGCCTCTGTATGAAGCTTTGTATGGGAGACTGTGTCGGTCACCACTTCACTGGGATGATGTGGGTGAGAGGACCCTATAGAGGTCAGATGAGCTCCAAGTGTATGCTGATAAAGTTTCTTTGATCAAACAAAGGTTGAAGAGAGCCCAGGATCGACAAAAGTCGTATGCTAATGTAAAGCAGACTGATGAGTTGGAGAGCATGTGTTTTTGAAAATCCGACTGCTCCGAGCTATAGCTAAGAACATAGGAAAGCTGAGTACCTGATACGTGGGTCCATTTGAGGTGTTAGAATTGATTGATGAAGCTGTATATCATTTGGCGTTGCCCCCTCAGTATAGCATGATGCATGATGTGTTTCACGTGTACAACCTAAAGTGATATGTGCAAGATCCGAGCCATGTGCTGAGCATTGAACCTATCGAGCTTCAAGGGAAGCTGACTTATCCTGAGACACCTTTGCAGATTCTAGATACCAAGGTGAAAGAGATTAGATGCAAGAATATAGAGATGGTAAAGGTTCTTTGGAGGCACAATGGAGAGGATGAGGCCACATGGGATTTGAAGGCGGACATGTAGAAAGCATACCCGGATTTGTTTGTTTGATTGCTTGAATTTTGAGGGCAAAATTCCTATAAGGAGGGGAGGATGTTATAACCTCAAATTTCCTAAGTATGTAATGAAAGGTGTAATTCTCTTTTAAAGAATAAATGAAATCTAATTTTTTTTTGTGATGGATTTCGTGTGAAATGGCCTTGATTGATTGATAATGGGCTTTGTTGGCCATTGAGCCCAATTGAAAAGAAAAAGGAAAATGATTTAATTAATAAAAGGAGAAAATGTGAAATAGACATAAATAAGAGGATAAAGCCAAATAGATATTCCCTAATATGGGAATTCGTGCCTTTAGGATTTCTTGAGGTCCAAGGGACTCAAGATGACAAGATAATGGCAAAGGGAAAAGAAATACTAATAAATTTTGGATTAATTGATGAATAACTTGGGAGGGAAGGAAATCTTCTCATCCGTTGGAAATTGTTTCCCAAATTTAATAAATAGGTAGAAAATGTCAAGACGAATTTTCCCTTAAAATTTGAGATAAAAAGGAGCTATGGTTTAGGAGATATGATTTTCTCAAATTATCTCCAAAAGATGGAATTATTTTGATAATAGGAAAATGATTTTCCTTTTTGATGATCGCGTGAGATGTGAACCGTTGGATCTCGATCCAACGCTTGTCACTCATCGTCTAAGTCCCACACAGACTGGGACTCTTCCCAGTTATAGAGGGTTTTTCCCTCTCAGATTCCTTGTGATCCAGAGCATTTGCAAGCCAGCTGTTTTTTCCTTCGAGTTTAGGAGAGTAAACCAAAGAGAACCATCCCTACTTTGTAGGGATTTGGTCGCCGTTTGGGAGAGTCCCCAATTCAATAGGGATCTTCCTCCAACCCTATATATAGGGGAGGGTTTTTGGGGTCACCAACATGCAAACTAAACAACCCACGACCTTCAGAGAGCTGCAAGGAGGGATTTCATGCGATCAATTCAAAGATCAACCCTGACCTTCCCCCTCGTCCACCCAGTTTGTCGCGCCAGAGTCCGGCAAGTTGACGGAGGTGCTAGCGCGGCTAGGATGAGCAATTGAAGGCCTCATCAGGTTCGGTGAGGGACGACAGAGCCTTCTGGATCCTCACCTTACTCCCAGGTGGCCAGTATCCCAGAGTCAACTGCAAGGTTGACCATCGCAGCAGCAAGCAGAGTCGCGAGGTTGAAGAAGAAGACCCCGTGAAATTACCCGAGTACCCTCCTGTCTCCTTCTATCCAGGTAAGGACGTTTTGGTCCTTCACAACTTAAATCAAAGATAGGCGCATGATTCCTGATCCGTAGGATGCCGCGTGGTCCAGCGGACCGTTGATCAAACGATCCTCATTTTTCTAGGGTTTTCAAATAAATCAGTAAAAAGGATTTTCATTACAAAAATCATATCTTTTGCTAGAAAACTCAGATGAGGAAAGTTTATACATGAAAATTGATCAAAAAAATATGAGGGATAAGTTAAAAATGGGTTGGAAGCCTAAATCAGCATATGTTTGCAAAACTGTATAATTTTGATGGAAAAAGTATTAATTTGTGGTTAGAAACCCTAATTGATGATAAAGGGTAGATTTAATAGTGCAAATAAGTTAATTCGAGTATGGTTAGCTTGTTTAATGATAAAGATGAATCTTAACCTGTTTTGAAGATGGAATTGCAAGATTTAAGGTTTTTAACCTAATATGATGGTTAATATACTTAGAAACCCTAAATAGGAGAAAAAGGAAAGAAAAGTGCTTGTAATATGAAATTAGGGTTTCATGTTGGTAAAAGATGATCTTAGGATCTTTTGTGAAAGGAAGATGAGATAATTAGGGTTTGTGAGTAATTTTATAAAATTAGGGTTTAAAATAATAAAAATGAAGTGAAACCCTAATTGTAATGAAAACCCTAAAAAGGACTAGTAACCCTAGGAAACAACTAGGATTAACAGACCATGATGGCATGATTAATGTTAGGAACATTGGATGCATATTTCAGGATCAACTTGTGTGTGCTTGCTTGGTTGAATTGTTTCTGCACTCAAGTCATCTTTACAGTTATGTTGTTAATTATGGTTAATCGCATTAGTTTCCCGAGGGTCTTCCAGATGGTTAATCACATTGAATGCAACCTATCAGTTTGGATGTTCATACTTGCAAAATTATAAAGTCACCATGATTATCACAATTGTAATATAAATGTGTATTCTCACACCTACATGCCACCCTGATGGATGATGCAAAAAGGTCAAGCCCAGGAGGGAAGACCAATGGACACCATGAGAGGTGACCCCAGACACCAAGCTCGGGAATGAGAAGGTGGTCTATGTTGCATGACCAATGGGCACCATGAGGGGTGACCCCAGGCACCAAGCTTGGGATTGAGAAGGTGGCCTTAGGTCAATGGCAAAAGTGGAACCCTAGAGGGGGTATTCCAGGGTTAAGGCAAAAGCGGTGGAGAATGACACATTGAAAACGTAAATTGGTTTATTAATTACCTTGATTGTGATAATTAGCTTGTTAGCCATATTTTTGGAATTTTGATTGTCCCCACATACCGGCATATTCTTATATGTTGACCGACGTTTTGTTTTTCAGCATTTTAGGTACAACCCTGAAAAGCACAAACAGTAAAGTGACACATTGTGAAAATAAGAAATAAAGTGTAAGGAGGATTAGATAGAAGAGATTCAAGCTGTGGATAGAAATAGATTTTCAAAGTTTTTAAAAGGTGTGAAAAGTTGTCTTTTATACCATATTTTAGTTTAGTTAGTAGAATTTCATAATTAATATTGATTATTTGTCGAACCTTTGATCCGGTTTATTGGGATAACGGCTCTAACCTCTTGGTCTCCCTTAAGCGGGGGCTACTGGGAGGCGGGGTCGTTACATGTAGTTACTACATAATAAAAAAGGTAAACATATATAGACTTAAACAACCATTCTTTTTTATTTAAAAGTTCATTGAAATTCCTTTCACTAAGCCACCATCCTTATTTTCTGAGCGGCAAGAGTGGGGCTTGTGAGGTTCTTTATATATCAAGTTGCTCCTCATGCATGCAAAATAGGAGAAGTAACTTACATGTGTTTGGACTCAACCAAATGGATTGAGTTACAACTAGTGAAACAACAATTGTAATTGTATGAGGTTCATATATTTCTCAATCAAAAATAATATGGCAAGAAGGGCATGTACTTGATCATTAATTACTATACATTAAAAATTGTAAAATATATGCATGTATCAGCCATTCTTTTTGGATAAAAGAATCTAGCAGAACATCCATTCACCAATTTGCCATATTTATTTTTATGTGGGGTCGGAGTGGAACTTATGAGGTTCTTTAAATATCTTACTAATTCTCATGCATGTGCAATATAGGAGAAGTACCTCACTAGTGTTTGAACTTAATGGACTAGGTTGGATTACAATTTCTTAAAGAACAATCGTAATTGTATGAAGTTTTAACATTTTCTCAACCAAATGTAGTTTGGTATGAAGATAACTAGGGTTATGGAAGCGGAGCGGGGGTCTGCGGTGGCAGGCGATCAAGGGGAGACTAGTGGAACAGTCTCCATGGGGACTTAGGGAACAACGGATGAAAGGGTAAAGGAGGCTAGCAATAATCAATATGAAAAGGCAAACATGAGACGATCAAGGAGCCCAGGAAGGGATGGATTTGGCTGCGAGGAAACATAGAAATGCGACAAGAGTTATATAGCCACGAGCACTAAAAAGATCTGCATACCATAAACTAGAATAGAGTTCCGATAAGCAGGTATGAGGGGACCATCGCATGACACAAACCAAAGTTCAGAAACACAAGATGAGAGGATTGGTACGAGCACCACATATGCTCTTGCAGAAGGCGGAGCAATACCCCCAATGGAACTATTTCTGTCGCTATTCGGTGGCAACCAGGTTTCACAGGAGAAATTGATGTTAAACATGGTGAACGCTTGGGACCCCAACTTATCTAGATCCAATACTAGATCGGTGGGTAATGGAGCAACCGATCTATTCCTCAACAAGCTGTTTGAGGAGAATCTGGATCCAGAGGCAATTATTCTAAACACTACTGATGAACAACCAGAAATCACAATTGACCCTATGTATGAAGACTTCCTCATCAGACCGTGGAAATATGTTGTCGTTGTGAAAGCCATGGGCACTCAACTGGGTTACATGACCTTAAGAGATCGATTGCAAGCTATGTGGAGTCTAGTAGGCAAATATAACATCTATGAACTAGATCTGAACCACTTCGTCATTCAACTATCATGTAGACGGGATTACGACATGGTAATGGCAGGAGGACCCTAGAAAATATTTGGATGCAATCTCATTGTTTGGGATTGGCACCCTTCTTTCATTCCATCACCCGACCTTCCAAGGAAGATAGTCTGCTAGGTGAGGATCCTTAACCTCCCTTTACACCTTTACGTTCAAACCATATTCAACTGTATCGGCAAGGCTTTGGGTCAGTTGATTAAGGTTGACGATCACACTATCTAGAGAACAAGAAGCAAGTTTGCAAGGCTCACTGTCGAACTCGACACAATGATAGACTTGGTACCCTACATCCTGATAAATGGAATAGAACATGAGATTGAGTACAAAGGTTTCCCATTTCAATGTGCAACCTGCAGAGAGGAGGGTCACACATCGATACAATGCAATTTAGTCACAGAGCATAAGGAGACATATAGCAATGCACAAATCCCTAACATGACAACAACCCATACTGCTTCTGAACCTCCATGGAGAACCCAACGAAGTAGACAGAACCACCAGGGGAGAGAACAAGTACCTAGAAAGCCGTCAGACATACCCACGACATCAAGGAGCAGATTTACTGACCTTCTTGAAGACAATGAAAGAAATGAAGTTGTCATGAACACAAGCCAGAAAGAAAATCATGTTACAGGTTGGTCAGAAGGACACAAGACACCCAAGATATAGAGGAAGAAGAAGACTATTAGCACAACTGAGACCGCTGAGCAAAAGGTGGAGGCCTTGAGAGACATCTCGAATCAAACCAACCAACCCACAAGTAGCCAGAAGGCAGGTAAGGGGGACAACCACACTAAGGATCACACGATGGTCAACCCTGAAGTGGATGAGGTTATTGAGGTCATCCAGGAATGTGAATAACCTATACCCATCACCACTACCAGGCAGAACAACCAGAGTGGTAGGAAGGCACAGGATGCTAGCTCATCGGCGGCAAACAACACCACCCCTAAAAGTTCCACAAGTGGCAAGATGTAAAGGCAGCGGAACAAAGATGAAGAGGTTGGGGACAACTAAATCTGTGATCAAAGGAGTTAGAAGAAGCCCACGGCTAAGAGGAACCCCGAATACAGAGGTGATCTTGGAAGCCTTAAACGTCACCACCAACAAGGAAAGCCTAGAGATTCAAGCCTAGCTCGTTCCGACTTAGCCTCCATCCTTATTAATAATGTTTTGATGTCCAAACTCATGTGTTGGAACGCACATGGTATTGGAAATGATGATACATGTAGAGTTCTTAAGGAATTAGTATCCATTCACAAACCTGTTAACACTAACATCTTCAAGCCCATGGTCAGTGCGGCTAAAGAAGTAAACACCATTAAGAAGTTGGGGTTCTCAAACTCTCACAGGTATGAGGCCCGTGGTTTCTTGGGTGGGATTTGGCTCTACTGGAACTCAACGTTTTGTGATGTGGAAATCCTCAACACGCGTCGTCAGATTGTAACTTGCAGAGTTAACAACTCTTACATTGCCACCTTCATTTATGCCAATCCACACATTTAGATATGTAACCTCCTCTGGAAGCACATCTACAACATGGGCAAACACTTCACTAAGCCTTGGATAGTGGCAGGCAACTTCAACACTACCTCTACCCCCGTTGAGACAGTGGGCTACCAAACTTACAATCATCGAGAAGCATAACAATTCACTGCCACCATGCTAGAAGTTGGATTGTCTGATCTCGGCTTCTCGAGACAAAAATTCACCTTCTGTCATGGCCTTAAGCAAAGCAGATTGGATCAGGGTTCGGCAAACAATGAATTTTTATTCAAATTCCCTAAGGTAGCTGTGACCCATCTAGCCAAGGTCGAATCCGACCACTGCCCGTTATTGATCCAGATGGATAAATGCCCTAGATGTCAAAGGAGATTCATGACCAAGGCCTCCTGGAACACATACACTTCCTTCACCCCCTGCATGGAACGAAGCTGGAGAAAAGAACTAAACTTCCAAGGGGCCCTTTCCTTAGCAATGCCTCAACTATGTGCCTGGGATGCTGAGAAACATAAACAAAAAAGAGCTAATAAGGACTGTCTACTGTGAAACATTAACACTCTTCAGAAGAACCTTGTCAACAGGTATGATGAGATTACATATAACTTATGTCTTCATATGCATGTTGAACTCAATCTCATTCTCAAGCACGAGGAGGAGGACTGGAAGCAAAGGAGCCATATCAATTGGCTCAGGGATGGGGACTCCAATACCCATTTCTATCATGTTTACATCAATCAAAGAAAACGATCCAATAAGTGAAACACAATCAAAGGCCCTGATGGTGAATGGATTACTAATGAAGATGTGATTTCCAGGCTGGTCACTGGCATCTTCATTGACCTCTTCAGCACTCCCACCAATACAAGCCATCTAGATATTATAAAGATCCCTGAATCTTCTAGCATGTTTCTCTGCAATACCTGAAGTCGAGCATCACCTTCTAGCCAAGGAAGTTCAATCAACCGAAATCTTACAAATCCTACGATCTATGGACACCTACAAAGCTACTGGGCCAGATGGAACAACAACCCACTTCTTTCTGTCTAACTTGTCGATTGTAAAGAAAACTATTAGAAGGACCATCCAAGAGGCCCTTAGCTCCATGATTTTAGACAAACAACTCTATAGTACGACAGTGGTCCTCATTCCTAAAGTGGCCAAACCGGAGAGTAAAAGCCAATTTACCCTATTTCTCTCAACAACACAATCCTCAAGTTATGCTCCAAAGTTGTCATCGAACGCCTAAAAAAGTGGTTGCGTGGCTGGCTCAACCCTTCAAAAAGCGCCTTTGTACCAGGAAGGAAGATCTCAAATAACATTACTGTCGCCCAGGAAATTATACATAGCATGAAAAGGAAGAACTCAAGGAAGACAATGGCCATAAAGATCGACCTCACGAAGGCGTACGACAAGATGGCATGGAACTTCATTGAAGACCCTTTAGAGAAGACCAACATCCCCACCAGTATGAAATCTTATATCATGAACTTCATCACACATGGCAACTCCACCATAGTGTGGAATGGCAAGAGTTCAACCAGCTTTAAACCCAGAAGGGGACTCACACAAGGCGACCCTCTGAGCCCATATATCTTTGTTCTGTGCATAGAAAGACTGATCCAAATGATCGAGGATTGGGTTAAAGCCAGGAAATGGCAACCCATTTAAATGGGTAGGAAAGGGCCTTTGATTGCCCACCTGTGCTTTATCGATGGCATACTCTTATTTGCCAAAGCTTATGAAACGAATTTAGATACCATCATGCAACGCTTCAGCAAATTTGAGCTCACCTCTGGTCAAGCAATATCTATTGAGAAGACAAGAGTCTTCTTCTCCAAGAGTGTATCAGTCCAGGAGGATGAACATATTTGTATAAGAAGAGGTATACACCTTCAGTCATGGAATCGCATCACGAGTAAGAAAATCAATGAGGGTCTCAGACTCAAATCCATGTGTGAATGGAATCAAACCTTGCTCTTGAGGCAGAGCTGGGACATTCACAGAGGAAGGAAAACCTTATGGAGCGAGGCCAAGAGAGGCAAAATAACGAACAAGATTCCGATGCCACATTCTAATATATCTCGACTGTCTAGAACTGTGCTACAATCGAGATCCTTCATGGAGGCTAATACTTATCTCAACCCCATCAGTGGAAACACCATCAACGCTTGGCATGATGTATGGTTACCTAGCGACGTCCGCTTGAAGGATCATGCGGTCAATGCTATCCCTGATGTACTCAATGACCTGAAGGTAAGTAGCCTTATTAATATGGAAGGATAGTGGGATCGAGGATTCCTGGAACACTGGATGTCGTCGAACATTGCATAGGAAGTTTACATGATTCACCCTCCTATTGATCCTGAGGCAGATGATATATGCATGTGGAAGCTTAATGAGGGAGGAAGCTACACATCCAAGTCCGCTTACATGGCCCTGTGCACAAATACTGAGATTGAGGACAATATGGAATGCTCAGGCAACCGCAAGGGTCAAGAACTTCATGTGGTTAATAGCTAACAGATCGCTTCTCACAAACTAGAGTCGTAGGTGTCGACAGATGACAACGAGCTCTATCTGCAATAGATGCAATGCTGATGATGATACTAGCCTTCATGCGCTAAGAGACTGGGTAAAGGTGAGCACCGTATGGCAACAATTACCCAACCTCAGACTACCTACCCCCTTCTAGTCTACAAACAACTTTGAGCAATGGATTGGACATAATCTGTGGTCCCGGGAGGAAGCTAGAAATATGTTCATTACAACGTGTTGGGTCCTTTGGAAACAAAGAAACCTATGGATCTTTGAAGGGCAACAGGCCACTACCCAACAACAAGTTAATCTCATCCTTATGGAAGCCAAGATGTCTGTGAAAGTCTGGGACCTAAAAAAGAGCACAAATTCCATACACAACCCGATTCAACGGGGGTCTTTGAGTATTGACCTCCTAACCCTGAATATTGATGCTGCATGGAAGAAAGGAAGAGGGGCCATTGCTGTCGTTATCAGAGACCAGAGCAACCGATGGTTGGGAGGTGTTGGATAGTCGATCACTGCGGATAACCCTCTTGAGGCTGAGTTTATGGCCATATGCTGGCGGTGAAAATCATCAGAACTATACCTATACACGTTGCCACTGTGGAAACAAATAGCATGCTAGCAACCAATATTCTCAAAGAAGATTACAGAAGATACCCTTGCCATGATAATATCATCAAGGGTATCCAAATGGTCATAAAGGATGCCACCTTGATAACCTAAAAAGAAAGGGAGAATAATGTTCTAGCTGATGTGTTGGCAAAGTTCCACTTTGAAAACAACAATACTATTAATTTCTACGATAAACCTCCTAGAGTAGTACTTGACACTGGTCAGGTACATCCTTGTAATGGTAGTAGTACTACCATGTTTAGTTCCTTGCAAATTTCCAGAATTTGTAACCTGCAATTGAATATGCTTGCATGAGGTGGGCAAGATGAATAAAACTACCGCCTGACTTCTTCAAAAAATGTAGTTTGGTATGAAGGGCATGTACTTGATCTGTAGTTACTACATATCAAAAAGTGTAGAAATTATTACACTTAATCAATCATTCTTTTTTGGCATGTTAAGGAAGAGTTGTGTGTGAGACTATGGATGTGGATAACAAACACAAAAGAAGGCAAGTGAGTCAAGAAATCAATTTCAATTGAAAATTCTACAACATGAGTTTTGTAAGTTGTAACTAGAAATCAAGATGAGTTTAAATCTAGTAGAAATATGAAACATGGAGTGTCTAACATAGGCATGTATAATGTACACCAAAAGAAATACATGAATAGTACAATAGACAATTGGTAGAACCAATTTGATTAAATATAAGGTAACAAGACTTACTCGAGTTGCAAAAGAATTTAATATAAGTATCGTTATGATGGCTATATAAAATAAGGACATCTACATAGAGGGAGGGAGGAAGTGGAAAAAATAATTGTGGTAGTTGAGGATTTCTAATGGGGAACAACATGATTTATGCGCATAGTAATGAATAGAAACAAAAATGAACACTCGTTATTCAATCAATGAAACTCTATTCATGGAACTCCATCATAAAAAAGATCCAACATAAACTCTATTCATGGACCAATAACTTTCTTAACCTGGCAGATTGTCTCACCCTCTTGAACATTGTCATCACACCCATCATCACCCACTACCTCAGTTGTATTCCTCTACCGAGTAAGACTCTCAAAATCATAGACACCATCAGAAGGAACTTTTTATGGAATAACTACAAAGAAGACAATCCAAATAGAAAAATCCACCTTGTCAATTGGAGCGCCAATACTGCACCGATCCAATTTGGAGGGCGGGGAATCATCAACATAAAAATACATATCATCTTCCTTATCACTAAGATCATAAACATCCTCTCATCTGGAACCAACAAGGATTGGAAGAAATTCATCCTCCAGAAATACTATAAAAACAAACCTCCCTGGCACCACACCAGTAACAACGTGTCTTCTCCACTATGGAAGTACATCAATAAAAATTTGGATACTATTAAGAATCTCATCTCCCCCTGCATGCACACCATAATATCAACTTCTGGGTGGATCCATGGTACCATCACAACACTATTCAAAATCTAAACACACACCTTTCTATCCCATCATCACTGAAAAACCTCAATTTTGCTAAAGCTCTCCAACTCCTCACTAATAACAGGCTAAACTCTCTTAAAATCATCTTCAAAATCATGTTAGTAACAACACCCTGAGAGATATTATCCATTAACTTGAATACAACACCAATAGTAGGATCTCTTGGATTTGGTGTCAACATTACTCCCCAAAAGCAACCTACACTCATCTTACGTATAGGGGACATTTTCTGATATGACCCGCATATGGAAGACAAAATGGATGCAAAAATACAAAATCTCTACTGGCTACTCTCTTTCAACAGAATCCCTACAGACCAACATTTAACCAGTAGAGGGTTCTTGGGACCTACCAAATGTTACCTTTGCAAGAAAGATGAAGAAACCACACAACACCTCTTCACTAGCTGCTTTATCATGGTACATCTTCTGTACAAAATTTTCCCACAACATTCTGACACTAGTAACCTCCTCCAACATTCCTTTATCACTAGGATCAAGTCGTTACCACAACATTCAAGATTTCCCCCTGAAGACTTGGTCATACACATCTTCTGGAATATCTGGCTAGAGAGAAATAATAGGAAGTTCAATAACATTTCAAAACCTACCCAACTTATACTAACCGATATTGAACATTCTATATTTATACAATTGCATTGCAAGACAAGCTTCTACATCAACCCAGGAGATAGCCGCTGAAGATGATCAAGGCAACATGTTTGGTGATCATAATGGTGGTGGATGCTACTCCCTGGAGGACATCATTGCTGACGACATAGGCTTCTGATGTTATGACCATCACATAAACAGAACCTTGCTATCTTAGCTACATCTATTTACTTTCTACTGAGGCCTATGTTAAGGGGTGCCTCCCCCATGTACATTTTTATTTCTACTTTTCCTTGGTTGTTTTTTATCTAGATCTGATGCCTGGGCAACATGGACACATCTATGTCTGTTGTCCTGATTTTGAACATTTTCATACTCTTTGCTTACAGACTTTCTTTTTGTAAGCATCATATTTTCATCTTTAATGCATGGGCTCTTTATAAAAAAAATGACACACATGACGACGCTAGTGCTGGATTGGCTCACACTTGCCAACCTCATAAAAATTCAACTCATGCTTGGGACAAGATTGAACCTGGGTTAAAAATGGATTCAGATGTGCCCTTTGTTAATAAATGCAGTAATGTGGATTGTGACTTGGTATTTGGAAACACATACGTGAAACTGGATTAAGAGTCTATTTGGTACGTGGTGAATGTAGGGGGATCGGAAAAAGGTTGAGCTGTTTGGTTGGACAAAGTAGCGGGGTGTGGATGGGAATGGAGGGAAATGTAGGACAACAAATCAAGTGTATTTTCAATAACTTCTCTCCCATTCTTGTCCTCCGGAGTAGAGACAAGGGGAAAGAAAAGACCTAGAGGGAAACATAATACAAACATTATAAAAAAATATAAAACATAAGAGAAAAAATATAAATAATATGACGAAAAACAGTATAGCCCAATTGAATATGAAATTAATATACCATGTATGTGTTATATTATTTACAAGGACATGAGATACTGAAAAGTATTTGATAATATTTGGCTAAAAATTTTAAATAAGAAACTAAAATTAATTGTTATACATTATTTAGAAGAAATCTTGAAAGTTTATTTTTTTGTTAAGAAAGTTTTTTTTTTGGTAAGAAAGTTGAAAGTTCAAGATTATTATACAATCATAAAAATAAAAAAGCAGATATTTGGAGAAAATATGATGGACTATGGCGGGAAGTAATTTAATACATAAAGAGGAAATTTCTTATAGATACAAAAATATGAAGAAAACTACGTGTAGAACAATAATGAATATGAAAAAACTCGTTTCCAACATATAATAAATAAGAAATGTATGAAGCCTGCAAACACTTCTTATGACTTTATTTTTAGATTTATAAGTTCTGTTATTCATAAAACATTGACAATTTTATTTGTTGTCAGCGCCTCTATGAAGATACTTTTGTTAAATAATATATGCAAAAATATCTAAATATAAATATTAATATCAAAAAATATTTTTTTATCACTAACATTCTATGTCACTGCATTTTTTTATATTTTTATTTCCTTTCCTTCCCTATGTTAATCAAACACACTAACATAAATGTCCCCCCTACCCCTCCATTTCCTTCTCTCCCCCTCCCCTCTCTTTCTTTTCCTTTTCCTTTCCCTTCATTCACCATGTACCAAATATAACGTAAAACTAAAATAATTAATTCCACTAGTTCAATATCAATCCTTATTTTGGGTTGAACCTATACCAACACAATTATGTTCTACATAGATTTCAGGTTCAGTTTTCATTTTCTCTTGAATGGACATCGTGATATAATATTCCGATCAGAGCTGGATTGAGTTTCAAACAATCTTTTATTTGAAACCAACCTACATGAGTCCAAATCCCAGATCAAGCCTGTCTAGATTTCATTATTTAAATTTGTTTTCAAACACAAGTACTATTGTTCTAAGATTAATATTTTGGTTTGAGTGTCACCAGGTGTGCATGTAGTATAGTGCAATATTACTTTAGGCAATCAAAACATTTATTGATTTTTGGATTTTAATTTATATTCTTGAGGAGGGGCACAACTTTGTTGAACTTTACCTGTGCTAGCAGTAAGTAAAAGGAAAAAAATACAGACCTTTGTTCGTACATGACCAAATGAAAAAAAGAAGTCGGGCAGTACATCTGTCAAATAAGTGGGTGGGTTGAGTTTGAGTTGGATCGTTGTGGGTATGGGTCTCGCAGGTGCGGGTTAAAAAGACACAATTCTAAACGGATAGAAAAAACACACCCAAACTCGACCCAACGGATTGTGAGTTGTCCCATGGTGCCCATAGAAAATGTGTACAATCAACAATAACTTACTAGTTACTTTTGTTAACACTAAAAACAATATTTAAAACATCTTGTAACTATTGTTTATATGTCAAATATAGTGTAAAAGAACCAACCAACTATTATATTTAATGTCAAACCATTCGATTAGCTGTCGATATATGTTTATGTAAATTTTATGAAAAAACAGCAGCTAGTTGTTGTATGTCGATAAAAATTAGAAAAACCGACATAGTTTTCATTGATAAATATCACAAAAACACAATACATAATTGTGTCATGTAACATTAGACATAATATTACATGTACTTATTATTGTCTATTGCAAGCACAAAATAAAGATAATACAATTGTTGTTGGTAAAGTCAAAGAGTTGACTTGTATGAAACAAGCAACATCTTTTAATATGTGTATGTGTATATTATGTATATAAATATATTTACTATAATTAACTGTGTCACCCGTGGGTGCCCGCGGATTACCCGTGAAACTCGCTAAATAAACAAGTAGGTATGAGTTTTTGTGATTTTTAGTGGGTGATAAATTTCGCTACCCAAACCCAACTTAAACGAATTGACCCGTGGGCGCCCGCACATTTTAATCTAGTTTGACATGTCTAGCGGAGAGTCCCGCCCCCTTGCACTTAGAAGTTCCTGGAACGTGCGATGGTGGGGTCAGTCAGTCCGATGCTGCGAGATGCACGGGCAGTCAGTAAAGCCTCCCGCAACCGGCCGAGGACGGCGCTGTGGGCTCTACCAATTCCTGCCTTTCTTGCAACTCCCAACCCTACTTTGTTGGCACCATCCTAGTTTATTACAACAGCAACTAGGCAGTAATATTTTACCCTACTTTGTTGGCACCATCCTAGTTTATTACAACAGCAACTAGGGAGTAATATTTTGATGATGCTGATTACTTTAATCTTCCACTGTGTATAATTAATTCAGTACAGCACTGAACCACTCTTATATTAACAGATAGCAGTCCTTCGTCCCGTCAATGTGATTGGCTCAAGCTGATAGCAGACGAGAAAGACGTCCCTCCAATTATCATCTTACTGCCATGACCTTACGGATGACATAACTTAACCATTCTTTCCTAAGGCCATTAATTGATTGAAACATGAAGCTCATTGTTAAACTGGCAGCTTTCCTGATCATCCACTGCTTGTTTCACACCTCAAGTTTACAAGACCCAATTGGTGCTACTACTTTCTCATCTGTTTTCAACCCACCCATATAAGATGTGGTAGTAGTAAAGTAAGTTTTAAAGGTTAACATCTTTCGTTATTTGGAAGCAACAAAAAGAAAGTAAATATGATAGTGTTCTTGGTTCGCATTTTTTGTTCTTAAAACTAAAGTTATTTTTCAAAACATAATAGCGCTGAATGAAGTTTTTCGATGTTGGAAGGGTCTTGAGAAGGAAAATGTTCTAATAATGAATATTATTAAATTACTTTTTCTATATATCAATGTAACAAAAATCCAAAATGAAAATGGTAAACCGCTCCTAAATGAGTAAGTTAGCTACCCAATTGGAAGATTCAATGAATTTAATTACAAATAAATGCACACATTCCAAACTAAGCAAAGAAGCTTTCTTGTTATTAGTTTAGGAAATTAACAATTGACTATGATATGTTTAACAATATATTATATAATATTTATATCTTTATAGTGTCAATATGGACATATCCACTTGATGGAATAGTTCATTCTTCAGATTTTTTTGCTAGTTTTATTAGCTTTTAGTTAATTAGTGTTGTGTTCGACAACATGTTTTGCAGCTGGAAGGTTACACATTGTCCACCTCTAAGATGAAACATTGTCTTTTATATTAGAGTGCATACGATATTATTGTTCTAAAGATCTAGGGGAGGGTATGCTCACTTCGGGGGTGGTATGGTGACCACCACACACACAAGTACATGTGTGTACACCATACTATGCCTAACCTCTCCATGTCAGACCATGCTTAGACATAGAAACATGCACCGATACATGATTCATGAGTTGTGTCTTGTGGGAATCATCTTTCTTTTCTTTTTGGACAAAAAAAATTATAAACTATAATATAATACTTTTCTAAACTATTTTGCTACACCAAATAGGAAATGTTCTTTTTGTATTCATAATATGTACAAAAGTGTGTTTGCTTTCTTTGAGAAAAGATTTACGTGAGCATGGAATATCTTGTGAATGTTATAAGTAAGACCCCTTGGTTTCTTAGAGTTAATCACCTTACATTCTACCCATAATTTATCCACCATCAATTCCTTGTATTTTCCACCATCGTGTTAGAAAATTGTGGTGGGTAAGTGACGATGCTCTGCAAGGCTGAAGGCACAAGATTCAACGTGAAAAACTCTTCCCAAGACTAGGAGATAAAAACTACGGGGCAATACCAGCCAACAAGCACTATGCAATTAGAATTACAACTCACACTACCCAAATTTAATCACCCCTAAATCTGAGAAGCTCCTCTTTCCCAAGAACAAAGATAAGAAAGAATAGAATTACACTCAATGTGTACAAGCTCTCCCTCTTCAACTTTTTCTCCTCATGACACCACTGCTGCTTTTGGGGATTGCTTTTTGCCGATTCGACCGTTGACTGGGTTGCCTCTTCTCCTGACGAGGTCACCTACCTCACTACGAACCAGAAGCTCTCTCCGCCTAAGAGAGAGATACGTGTCCTCCGTTGATCGGACATATTCGATGTCGATGTCCCAGCACCAGCAAAGTGCCAAAAACTGATGTGCGTACTCCGCTTCTCGGACCCGCCTCCATTGTCAATGTACTGCCATTGTGTTCCCAACTATCAACTGCTACTTCACCTTAAGGAAAAGTCATTAGACCTCTCTCGTCCATGAGAGAGAAACACTGTTGGTGCACTTAACGTGCCACTGACTGTCAGCCACTCCTTCGCTTCAAGGCAAAGTTGCTAACCCTCTCTTACCATAAGAGAGAACCACCAGTTGTTATTGTTCTCTGGCTTTTCTACCATAGTAGGCACCAACAATCAACAACTAGGATCACACACCAAAAGCTGGGATGTCTAAATGGCCTCCCCCATGGCCTCTATTTATAGGAACTCGTAGCATGTGGTTGCAACTAGTAATCCTATTTCAATTCCAAACATTATTTAATCTCACACATAAAGAGCACTTCTTGGATTACTCCTATTAGGATTGGCAATACAAACCAACTCCTATTAAGTCCAAATCCCAATAGGACATGGGCCAGAACTTTCCGCATCCCAACAATCTCCTCCTCGGATCCATGAGGGAGACTTTATCTTCAGCGATCATCTGGATTAGCTTTTGGACCCTACCACCACATGTGATAGATCCAGTCTCCTCAAAGATTGCAACATCCTGATGTTTTCATCCATCTTCTTGAACTACTACCCTGGCTTCACAATGTCCCCAAGTGTTACACCCCGATCTCACAATTTCCTCAAATCATGAGATTAGGGCATAAGATAGGACTTATATGTAACACAAAGAACACCCTTAACTTTTATATATATATATTTTTCTTTTCTTTAAAACTCTTGTTTCCCCGCATTGAACCACATAACATCTTAACAAAGGAATCTGAACATTTCTTTTACTAATCAGACTTCAATAGTAAAGATACATGTATAAACATTCATGATGTCTCTCACACCTTATGCACATAAAACTTGCTAATTAGCATACATATCAAAAGAGGAACAATATTACACATCGTAATTACAACTCTCTCTCCTATCTCTTACTGAGGACCTAGAGTGACAAGGACCGACTGACTCAACTAATCTTGTACTTAACTCTTGTAGCAGATCTACACTGATGCTCTGACCATCTTCAAGTCCCCGCGGTTAACCCTAAAATGTTTGAGTAGAGGGGTGAGCCTACTCGCTCAGTGAATGAGTACTTCAAGGAAACAGTATAAGGTACTAATGTGATTACAGATATAACTTTGAGTAAACGTTATGAAATTTAACAACAATAAATACTACACTGAACAGTTCTAAAACAATATAATTGAAATAACAAAAAATGTAAATATTGCATCCAAAGAATAACTACTAGAAGACTATGCTCTAGTCTTCCTTAACTCTTTCATTTATAAGGAACTCTGTGAAACTATATGATCATATTTTAGCTTATGCCCTGATCTATGCAGTATACTCTACATAGAGACGCGCAGTGCACTACGGCCACACCGTACAAAACTTAGTGACACACCCGGGAAATGCTAAGTCTGACGCCAGCCCTGTTCTGCCACAGGACCACAGGCTCTCCGGCCTCAATGCACTACTCAGAGTGCTCTAGACTCCTCCTCTAACCTGAGCACACAGGCGGAGAGTCTCACGGGGTTACCTCCATGACTCCACATGGATCTTGTTGCAATAACCCCTATTTTCTCCAGTGCCACCGTGACTCCGCACAGATTATTGTTGAACACTGTCTCTCTGTCCTCGTGCCACCATGACTCCACACGGTTAATGTTGCAACACGAGTTTCACCCCTAAGAAGCAGATCTCTCGAAGGGGTTCTACGGTGTTCAGGGCACCTAAGTCTAACATTAATATTATAGATACATGTAAAATAGAAATCATAACTCATTTTACATTTATCACAAGGCTCACACGGCCTGCCATATCATATCATATAAAACATCATAGCTCATGTATTCAACATATACCATGTCTCAGTAACATCCCTTTCTAGGGCATGTCATATCTCATCACCTACAATTTACGAGATATGTATTGAAATATAAGAAGCCCTGCAGTATGTAGATATCAACTCAGAGAGAACAAGCATATAAAGTTAAATGCACTAGAAACATACAATTCAACAGTTAAGTATTACCACATCTCATATCGAGATCTTTCATGTCACCATAACATGATTCATTGAACACCCTATCCTTAGGGTTTCATTTGCCTTATTCATTCATCACATGCCAACACCCTACTCTTAGGGTTTCATTCGCCTCATTCACCTTTTCATTTACCTCATTCACTTGTCACATGGCTCTCACAAGGATTTCATAGGATATAAGCATTCACTAAATAAAGATTATTTCAACAAATCATATACAATCGATATATGTATGAAACCATGGAAATTGAACTAAATTTAGGTTTCCATGCTATTCACTGAGATATCGTGCACCAAGGATAAAATTCAAATAAGGTAATCCATGAGGCACATCCTAATCACTTATAAGTTTACTAGTCCTTTTTAATAAGGTTGAAACTCTAGAGATATCTCAATTAGGTTAAACCCTAATTACATCATATGGTATAAATTTGAAAAGCATTCTTTCTAGGATGTGTTGTATACGTTTCTGATGTGAATCTACCATCAAGGAGTCATTCAAACAGAGAAGGAATCCATATCATATCAAATTGCAACAACTTAAATTAAACGGACATTTCAGGGTTTAGAATCACATACCAAGCATTTAGGGATTTAGATGCTATAATAAAATTTCGTGCATTATACTGTTTAAAGGAAGAACCCACTCACCCCAAGGTGTGAAAATACCTCAAAACTGTAGCTCAACTCAGGGGATCTCGAACTCATATCAAATCCTTAGCAAATCTCCCAATTCTTCTTCCATTCAACTAGGAAACCTTGAAAATGAGGGATTATGAAGAAAGGGTGAGAAAAGAGGGAATTTCGACATCATCTTGGATCAAATCAGAGCATGGACGGAATCTTGACGTGAGAGAGAAGATTCACCATAAAATTCTATGCAAAGGATCCAAACTTACTTGATTTCACCATTCCTCGGACCGCAAAACCCTAGGTCAGCAATTCCTCCTCTTTCTCCACTCAAGCCCTAACTCTCCATCTCTCTCTAGATTTTCGTTTCTCTGGGATGGATGACGAAGAATGAGAGCTGTGTGTGTGTGTGGTCGATCATATAAGTCAATTTGAGCTGCTTGGGTCAATTGCATATTGACCCAACACTCAACTTTAATTATATTGGCTGAATATTCAGTTATACAAGGTTACTCTAATTCGTTTATTTCAGAGATCAAAACTTCTCCAAAAATTATGGGAATTTAGAAAGTTGTATATAATTGATCTATAAAGCTTCAGTTAAAATTTGAGATCATTTGGAGTTACTAATAAATAATTAAAAATAGAACAGTGCACTGCTATATTGCAGTCTGCAGCAGATTCGGTCGAGTTTGCCCTGCACAGAACTCGACCGACACCCTCACTGTAGAGATCAAAAGTCATCCAAAAATTATACCAATTTAACAGAGTTTCTAAAACTGTGTTTTTAAAGCACAGTTAAAATTTGAGATCAATTGGATATACCAATAAAAAGATAAAATTCAATTACCACACTGCTATATAAATCTAGAAATATGATCGGTCGAGTTTGAAACTCGACCGATAAACAGGTCAGAACATTCTTCAAAATTTTTGATATTCATATGTCATTAAAACCCTATTTTGGGCCGATTAGGGTCTATGCTTCTCAAACCCTAATTCTCAAGACAAAAGAACATTTAGACTTCTTATCATAGTTAAAACATCCTAATCGTGTTATCGTCATTAATCAGATTTCAAGAATGATTATTCTAATTAATCTTTGCAATTGTCTAGGTAAACCCTAGTTTACCAATTGAGCTCAGATGGGGTCGTAACAACTCTCTCCCCCTTAGAATGTTTCGTCCTCGAAACATAAACCTTCAAGAAAGATACATTCAAGATTATTTTAAGCTTCTAAAGCCTTCCATGTCATTATATTCTTGTATTTCATACCTGAATGTAGTTTTCAACATTAGATCTTTTAATTCTTTACTAAATCACAACATATTTTAAATAGTTCTCAATGATATCAAGCAAATTCTTTATGCCACAGTCAAACATAGGATGCAAAGATAAACCACCACGCTTTCGCTGTGCAACTCTGATACTCTGATACAACTATCTCAACTTATGCGGCTCAGAAAGTTCTATTGTTTTGTATCACCTTTAAGTGACAAAAGCGAGTTCACCATGCTATTTTAAACTTTAATAAAGTGCTATTCAAATAGCAAAACAATCTTGAATTAAAAGACTAGATTCAACAATCAATTGCACAATACTACTCTTGGCATCCCCATTGGGTCATGGATGCATGAGGTGAAGTATTACCACCTCATTCCATACTATCCTGTTTCGATCCTGGGACCTGTGGGTTATGGGCCCACACACAATTCAAAGTGTAACCATTGTATTATATCATTTTAGGGTTTCAACCACAGTAATAAAGAAATCCACAATTGTATCAGTCATTCAAGCATTAATCATACTCAATTACCATCACTCAGTTATATTAGAGCTAGGTATAACAAGATACACCTCATTAGGGTTATTTGTCCATACAATCCGATTATCATCCCTTTCTATTAATATGAGTGAATAGGTATAACTACCTTATTCAGGGTATCCCTCCATGTGTTCTGACATCATCCAAACCGTATCACCATATCACAAATACACAATAGTAAGATGCATATCAGGTATGAATTACTACAACTATCATACGCCTTTAATTTAACATATAGCTTACACAAATACCCTGAAATGATATGTAGAACCAACTTTCATACCTTAATATGCCTTCAACAAATCATACATGTAAAAACAAATTCACATATTATGCAAAGCTAGTGTTTTCCCATATCTCTCTGCTCATTCATTACTTCTTTACTTTTTGCTACCTATCCTTTTCATATGATTATATACAATAAACATCATTAACATTGAAGTATTTAAGATAGGAATAGATTATTCATCATTCTTGCTATCACACAAGAATTTATTTCTTATCGCACTTCATCATATTGTATGTCACTATTACATTCACTAGATGACCCCACCAAGGTAGTTATGCACCATATATGATTCATTTTCTCTTATCATTTCATTCCCACCTTGCTCTCATTAAGGAATATATGAAAGAGAAGATGATTTTAAGACTTGGAATACTTGTATTCAAACTTTCCCTTAATACATTCTCGTATGTAGATTTACTTAGTTATCAATAGAGATATTTGATTAATTAGCACTTGCTTGAATCTCACAACCTCTTTATTTATAACTTTTCCATCATATTTCAAACCCTTTCTTACGTTTCATAGTCCTCTTACCATATACTACTCTTAAACCCGTCATCTTTAATCCTAAATTTTTCTCTTATGTCCATGTTGCTTATTCATATGTAGGGTCATGTATACCATGTTGCACATATTTCCTCCTTTATCTTTATACTATTGTGAAGTTAACGTTCTAAATTAATAGTCCCTCTATTAGTTTTTCCTCATGTTGAATACATTACATATTCTTCATTTTTAAATCAAGTGAATCATGCATGGGTCAAACATAGTTTCTCTTTCAATCAAGTTTTTCTCTCCTGAATACAGTCTACCTTTGTATGACTTATTCATTTGTTAAACTACACCTATGTTCTTTGCTTAGAAACTAGTTTGTTGTTCTAGTCTTATGAATTACATGTTCATACGATCCTCTTCACTTTTACTCTTTTGAAGACTCTTTACTTCTATGGACCTATTGAATGCTCAACCCTATTCTCTACTTAGCCTTTGCTTTAGAGTTCATAAAAGCATTATACTCTATTCTATGATTCATTCTTCATGATTAATTCTTGCTATCTTGAACCATACATACATTTCACATATATTTTCTATATTTCATATGTATAGTTCATATAATATTAATCAATAAACTGATTATGAACTTCATATCATGTTCCTTTATTCCCAATTAAGGATTTCTCATATGAGGCCCCAAAATTGAACCTCAGATATCAGTTTCAACTAATTCTTAGTTGTTCTGATCTTGCCCATATGTTTCAACATCTTACTGTATGTACATTCTTACTCTGATGTGGGTCTAATTATTCAAATTCTATTCTTATTATACTATTGATAGGATTCATTAGATCCTAGTAACGCATCCTGCCAGCCGGACCAGGCCAAACCTGAAGTCCTGAAGCCAAGAACTACAAAGGATTACTCAACTCCTATTCATCTCAGAAGTGTGGAAGAAAACTTATCCACTAACAAAAGCTCATTCAAAGGTCAATTCTAGTCTACTTGTTACAAAGAATGAAATCAATAAATGCTACAACTGCATAGTGTACAACAGATATTAAAGACCCATATTTCAAAGTATTGAATATTTCAATTCAAACATATAAGAGCATTTCTATACATTTCCAACAAAAACAACATTATGAAATGTAAGTTCTATCTCCTTTTACATTTATGCTCTTAATTCTTGTTTCTTTTCTCATTTTCTAACCCTAACATTTCTAGGGTTCCTCTCTAGCCCATTCTTCCACTGTATACCAGGCCAGGGTATACGTGAAAGAATAGATAGAGTAGCTTGTACTGGTTGATCCAAGTACTCAGATATCGGGCCAGTATATCCAAATACTCAAATCCCCAAAGCTAACATCAAACATCTCCTATCTGCCACACATATGACTCTAACTTACTAACTTAATGGTCCTTGACAACTCACCCTAAGCTCTGATACCAAGCTGTTACACCCCAATCTCACAATTTCCTCAAATCATGAGATTAGGGCATAAGATAGGACTTATATGTAACACAAAGAACACCCTTAACTTTTATATATATATTTTTTTCTTTTCTTTAAAACTCTTGTTTCCCCGCATTGAACCACATAACATCTTAACAAAGGAATCTGAACATTTCTTTTACTAATCAGACTTCAATAGTAAAGATACATGTATAAACATTCATGATGTCTCTCACACCTTATGCACATAAAACTTGCTAATTAGCATACATATCAAAAGAGGAACAATATTACACATCGTAATTACAACTCTCTCTCCTATCTCTTACTGAGGACCTAGAGTGACAAGGACCGACTGACTCAACTAATCTTGTACTTAACTCTTGTAGCAGATCTACACTGATGCTCTGACCATCTTCAAGTCCCCGCGGTTAACCCTAAAATGTTTGAGTAGAGGGGTGAGCCTACTCGCTCAGTGAATGAGTACTTCAAGGAAACAGTATAAGGCACTAATGTGATTACAGATATAACTTTGAGTAAACGTTATGAAATTTAACAACAATAAATACTACACTGAACAGTTCTAAAACAATATAATTGAAATAACAAAGAATGTAAATATTGCATCCAAAGAATAACTACTAGAAGACTATGCTCTAGTCTTCCTTAACTCTTTCATTTATAAGGAACTCTGTGAAACTATATGATCATATTTTAGCTAATGCCCTAATCTATGCAGTGTACTCTGCATAGAGATTCGCAGTGCACTACGGCCACACCGTATAAGACTTAGCGACACACCCGGGAAATGCTAAGTCTGACGCCAGCCCTGTTCTGCCACAAGACCACAGGCTCTTCGGCCTCAATGCACTACTCCGAGTGCTCTAGACTCCTCCTCTAACCTGAGCACACAGGCGGAGAGTCTCACGGGGTTACCTCCATGACTCCGCACGGATCTTGTTGCAATAACCCCTATTTTCTCCAGTGCCACCGTGACTCCGCACGGATTATTGTTGAACACTGTCTCTCTGTCCTCGTGCCACCATGACTCTGCACGGTTAATGTTGCAACACGAGTTTCACCCCTAAGAAGAAGATCTCTTGAAGGGGTTCTACGGTGTTTAGGGCACCTAAGTCTAACATTAATATTATAGATACATGTAAAATAGAAATCATAACTCATTTTACATTTCTCACAAGGCTCACACGGTCTACCATATCATATCATATAAAACATCATAGCTCATGTATTCAACATATACCATGTCTCAGTAACATCCCTTTCTAGGGCATGTCATATCTCATCACCTGCAATTTACGAGATATGTATTGAAATATAAGAAGCCCTGCAGTATGTAGATATCAACTCAGAGAGAACAAGCATATAAAGTTAAATGCACTAGAAACATACAATTCAACAGTTAAGTATCACCACATCTCATATCGAGATCTTTCATGTCACCATAACATGATTCATTGAACACCCTATCCTTAGGGTTTCATTTGCCTTATTCATTCATCACATGCCAACACCCTACTCTTAGGGTTTCATTCGCCTCATTCACCTTTTCATTTACCTCATTCACTTGTCACGTGGCTCTCACAAGGATTTCATAGGATATAAGCATTCACTAAATAAAGATTGTTTTCAACAAATCATATACAATCGATATATGTATGAAACCATGGAAATTGAACTAAATTTAGGTTTCCATGCTATTCACTGAGATATCATGCACCAAGGATAAAATTCAAATAAGGTAATCCATGAGGTACATCCTAACCACTTATAAGTTTACTAGTCCTTTTTAATAAGGTTGAAACTCTAGAGATATCTCAATTAGGTTAAACCCTAATTACATCATATGGTATAAATCTGAAAAGCATTCTTTCTAGGATGTGTTGTATACGTTTCTGATGTGAATCTACCATCAAGGTGTCATTCAAACAGAGAATGAATCCATATCATATCAAATTGCAACAACTTAAATTAAACGGACATTTCAGGGTTTAGAATCACATACCAAGCAATTAGGGATTTGGATGCTATAATCAAATTTCGTGCATTATACTGTTTAAAGGAAGAACCCACTCACCCCAAGGTGTGAAAACACCTCAAAACTGCAGCTCAACTCAGGGGATCTCGAACTCATATCAAATCCCTAGCAAATCTCCCAATTCTTCTTCCATTCAACTAGGAAACCTTGAAAATGAGGGATTATGAAGAAAGGGTGAGAAAAGAGGGAATTTCGACATCATCTTGGATAAAATCAGAGCATGGACGGAATCTTGACATGAGAGAGAAGATTCACCATAAAAGTCTATGCAAAGGATCCAAACTTACTTGATTTCACCATTCCTCAGACCGCAAAACCCTAGGTCAGCAATTCCTCCTCTTTCTCCACTCAAGCCCTAACTCTCCCTCTCTCTCTATATTTTCGTTTCTCTGGGATGGATGACGAAGAATGAGAGCTGTGTGTGTGTGTGGTCGATCATATAAGTCAATTTGAGCTGCTTGGGTCAATTGCATATTGACCCAACACTCAACTTTAATTATATTGGCTGAATATTCAGTTATACAAGGTTACTGTAATTCGTTTATTTCAGAGATCAAAACTTCTCCAACAATTATGGGAATTTATAATGTTGTTTATGATTGATCTATAAAGATTCAGTTAAAATTTGAGATCATTTGGAGTTACCAATAAATAATTAAAAATAAAACAGTGCACTGCTATATTGCAGTCTACAGCAGATTCGGTCGAGTTTGCCCTGCACAGAACTCGACCGACACCCTCACTGTAGAGATCAAACGTCATCCAAAAATTATGCCAATTTAACAGAGTGTTTAAACTTTGTTTTTCAAGCACAGTTAAAATTTGAGATCAATTGGATATACCAATAAAAAGATAAAATTAAATTACCACACTGCTATATAAATATGGAAATATGATCGGTCGAGTTTGAAACTCGATCGATAAACATGTCAGAACATTCTTCAAAAATTCTGATATTCATATGTCATTAAAACCCTATTTTGGGACGATTAGGGTCTATGCTTCTCAAACCCTGATTCTCAAGACAAAAGAACATTTAGACTTCTTATCATAGTTAAAACATCCTAATTGTGTTATCGTCATTAATTAGATTTCAAGAATGATTATTCTAATTAATCTTTGCAATTGTCTAGGTAAACCCTAGTTTACCAATTAAGCTCAGATGGGGTCGTAACACCAAGAAACTGAGATGAAGCATCCTAGAAGTGCCGCTTCACTCTCCATTCCCACACATGGAACTTTGTAGGCTCCCCCTGACCGGTCAGTCAATCCATCTTGGATGAAAACCATGTTTCTAAACTTCTACAGTAAGCATCAGAAACCTTCTTATGATGCTCTCCTTTTCAATGTAACCCCACATCAAAAGCCAGATCCTCCACTCTGCATGCATCAACTACAATGTATTGTCCTTCTTCTTCATGCACATGCTATCTAGAAGAAGTCTCTAGAGTGAACTTCTCTAACTGGGTCATCTTGCTGCACATGGTTATCCTTCCAGATTGAATCTCGCATCTCAGACATGCAGCTATTTTGTGATCACTTCTTGTCCATGTTTCCCTTCCTATCTTCAAATGCCATCTCTCTACACCCACTACATCCTTCAAACCTTGTTCTGATACCACTTGTTAGGAAATTGTGGTGGTAAGAGATGATGCTCAACAAGACTGAAGGCATAAGATTTAATGTGAAAAACTCTCCCCAAGTCTAGGAGAGAAAAACCATGAGGTAATACCGGCCAACAAGCACTATGTAATCAGAACTAAAACTCACACTACCCATATTTAATCACCCTTAAATATGAGAAGCTCCCCCTGCCCGAGAACAAAGATAAGGAAGAACAAAATTACACCCAATGTGTACAAACCCTCCCTCTTCAACTTTTTCTCCTCATGACACCACTGTCGTTGCTGGGGATTGCTTATTGCCGATGCGACCGTTGATTGGGTTGCCTCTTCTACTGATGTGGTTGCCTACCTCGCTACGAACCAGAAGCTCTCTCCACCTAAGAGAGAGATACACATCCTCTACTGATCAGAGAGACCGTCGTCGATGTCGATGTCACATCACTCGCAAAGTTCCACCAACAGATGTGCGTCCTCTGCTGCTTGGACCCGCCTCCATTGTTAATGCACTGTCGTTGTGTTGCCAACTACCAACCACTACTTCACCTCAAGGAAAAGTCATTGGACCTATCTCGTCTACGAGAGAGAAAAACTATTGGTTCACTTAACGTGCCACCGACTGTGAGCCACTAATTCGCTTCAAGGCAAAGTCACTGACCCTCTATTACTACAAGAGAGCACCACTAGTTGTTATTTTTCTCTGGCTCTTCTACCGCAAAAGGCACCAATAACCGACAACTGGGATCACACACCAAAAGGTGGGATGTCTCAATGGCCTCCCTCAGGGCCTCTATTTATAGGACTCCATGGCATATGGTTGCAACTAGGAATCCTATTTCAATTCCTAATCCGATTCCAAACATTAGTTAATCCCACACATAGAATGAATTTCTTGGATTCAACTCCTATTAGGATTGACAACACAAACCAACTCCTATTAAGTCCAAATCCCAATAGGACATGGTTCGGAACCTTCCGTATCCCAACACACCATCCCTGCTTAGTTTCCCCTTGTGGGGAATTCTTCTCAAATGCAAGAATAGAGGCTGATTTTGTTCTATTGGCTTCTGAAGGAATAAATTGTAGGGTGGTGGTACTAACATTCATTGGGCCACATCAGTGTTGCTACTTAGTATCATCCTCCTGTACACTGGTCTTGACCATTTTGCAAGTTCATGATCATGTCAACTAAGAGAACAAAACACATCCAACCTACATTAGAGTGATGTTTTCTTCAAGTAAACATCTTCAAATTGTTGGCAATCTGATTTAGAGTTATTGACTCCATTTTATTTCTATTTTCCTACTTTGTCTAGTCTTGTAGCTATTTATCTAGATTTACTAATCAAAATCTATTATTTACTTACAATTGTCTATTATTGCTGGTATTGATAAATATAACTATAAATGTCTTACAATCACCAATTTTGTTATTATTATTTATCAATACTAACCATGGAACTTTGCGTCCTAAGGTTGATACATCTGATATGCTTGAAAAGTTCACCAACATCAACTTCAAATGTTCAAAAATCTAGGTGGAAATTCCACTTACTATGAGACACTTGATTGAATACATGGAAAAGGATTCCCCTAACCGGAAGAAAGTGATCCTAAGAGTAATGGAAAATTGCAAAGTGGAAGGAAAGGGACCATTTGTATAGCAAGGTAGTATCATCAATGCACTGTCAAATGTCCTATATGACATATAAATTATCCTGCTACCACAATAATGATAATACTCTTGGGGTGTTAGATAAGATTTATAATACTAAGAACTCACGTACAACTAGTTATTTGTTTCTAAATTTTTGAAGTTTCATATTTTAGGTCTCGTTAATGAACACATACATGAGTTTTAACTCTTGTTCCATGGTCTTCAGGGAGAAAATATAAATATGCTTGATAAACTGATTATAACGTCAATCATTAAAAAGTTCTCCAAGTCCTGGGAGGCCTTTGGTCTAGATCTCAAGAGACAAGAAGGCTGAAATGCCCCTAAAATGAACTTATGATTAATATTTAAATAGAATAAGAGCACTTGAAAGATAAAGTCAATATGAATATTGATGTCAACCATACTATAAATATTACTACTTCTAAGAAACAAGACATAAAAACCCATGTAAACCTAATTCTAAGATCTAGAAGTCAAAAGAAAATCCTCATAAAGTTGTGAGTATGTTGATCACTGGAACAAGGATTGTACTGTAAAGAAGGCTAATAAAGTTGCCTCATTTGCATTGAGGAGGTGATAATCAAAATGTGGCCTACTCCCTTGAACCTCAATTATGTGCATTTATAATTAAACCTACATTTTTTTAACCACTATGTTGGATTGTAGAACCTGGGGCTAATGCACATGTATGTGACGAAACGTCCATGTTTTTATCTTACTAGACCTCTTCAGATAGATATGTGACTTTAGACAAATACAACTTTATAGAAGTCAAAGGCAAAGGGTGGGTAAACTTGTAGTTTCCTTTGGGAAAGGTCCTGATGCTTTACAAAGTCAGACACATCCCAACCAACCATCAGATTATAATTAGTTGTGTAGTTTTGGTTAGATGAGGTTAAAATTATATTGCGCTACACAAATTTGTGATGGTTTATTTTAAGGAAAAGGATATTTATATGATTATAGAATGTATTTAAAATTCACATAGAACTAGCATAAATTATTGTTTCCAATGTGAATGCTACTTTTGTTGGCTTGAATCTTGTATCATCTGATGTATACCATGCACATTTAGGTCATGAAAATTTTGATTCAATGAAATGTATGGTGAATATAGACCTATATCCTGAGCATGCCATTGATAAACTTAAATGTAAAATATATGCGCCTGCTAAATTTCCTAGAAAGCCTTTTCATACTATCGATAGGAACTTGATAGACTTGATTTAGTGCTTACTGATAACTAGAAATTCAATGGGATCTTTACTAGGGATCGTAAGTGTTATCTGTTAACCTTTATTGATGATGTAAGTAAACAAATTTACATTTATTTACTAAATAGTAAAGATGAAGCATTAGAAAAGTTCAAAATATTTAAGAAAGAAACATAAATGAAAAATAGTAAAGTAGTCAAAGAGTAAGGTTTGATAGGGGTGGAGTGTATACCTTTCATATGTTCTTAGAATTTAATCAATTTCTTAGTATAGTACAATAAATTAAATGGTGTAGTACATGTGGTAAATCCTTATTTACTACAACTCAAATGGGATTCCTGAGTGAAATAAATGAATCCCAACAAACACGATAAATAACTTTCTCTATAGTTATGGAATTCTTGACTTTATGTGGGGAAAGCCTTTGAATATGTTTTGACATATTCTAAATAAAGTTTCCCATGAACATAAGGAAGATAGATCATTCGAGTTGTGAAGAGGCTGTAAGGATAGTATCATGTATCTTTGAGTGTGGGGGTGCTCACAAAGGTACTCTCCTTTGAACACAAAAGGAAGAAACTGAGACATAAAATGGTAGATGACATATTTTCGGGTTATATGCAGACAAGCTAAGCATATAGATTCTTGATTATAAAATCTAAAATGTTAGCATGCATGTCAATACTAATGTGGAACTCTATGATGCAACATTATTTGACGATTTTTTACCATGGGATTTGATGTGTTCAAAGAATTTCCACAAGAGAATACAAACTCCACAAATTCTAGAAAGGATAAGGAATGCGAGGATGGGGGTTTAGAACATACTAGTTCTAAACCTAACAATTCTAAGGAAATAATTGAACCAAGGAGAAGTTAATTGTAAGGGCCCTTCATATGATCAAACCCTAAGTGATCATTAGAACAATTCCCTAAATAAATGCCAACTTAAAACTAACAACTATAAAATTTGAGTTGAAAAAATCCAAATAAAATAATGTGCATAAAGATCCAATTACAAGCAATCATCACAAAGCATCAAATAATGTCATATAAAAGCATAATATTTCTCATTTAAATCATCTCAAGAGTAGACAAGATAGCAAGACAGACTGGAATCTCTTTGGTAATTGCAAACAATAGGTTTACAAGATGATCTATATCTATGAAGACACAATACTATAAGATGTCTAACCCAAGAGACATCTCATTAATGTAGGGAAACATCAAGGAAAGAAACTTGTCATGCTAACATACACTACCCACACATCAATTAGGAAAGTGAGAGTACATGGACAATCTAGACTCGACTATGTTATATTTTATTACATCTTGATCATCATGTCCTTTCCTCTGTGATACCATACCTAAACATATTGTGGAAGAACCACATGAGACTCTAAAAGAGTCCCAATGAGAGGATTACTCCCACGAAGATATAAACATACATAGATGGCTTTTAAGATAGACTAAATAATTACAAGAAATGTATAATTCATTTGAAATTTAAGTTATCCACATCACTTTGTAATTTAGTTTAAGGCATACTAATAACAATGGTATAAAAAAAAGCATACCATAAAAGCAATCATCTCATAATATAGCCATCTTTAATGCAATAAAGATAACAATACTTACGATGCTTTAGGAGATCCCTACAATTATAAAGTATTCATAAATCATAATAAAACTTGCATATAATTAAATTAAAAATAGTAAAATCCAATGTTATTCACCAATATAATCTTAACCAGATATACCAAACATTTGAGTTAGTATTTAATCAAGCCCTAGGTATTTTGAGGCATACCACTCAAACACTAAGTGACCACTATGAAGTCACAATCATCTCCTTATAAGATCTTAGGATTACCAGACTCCTAGCCCCTGTTTGGAAACAGACCAGGATGGGATTGGGGCTTGTCTTATTAGGCCACATCTGTGCCACATCAGCAAATCCAGTCCCGATCTAGTCTGGTTATGCACTTGCACGTTTGGTTAGAATCCCCGTTTCGAGATTCCGTAATCCAAAAAGCTAGACTATCTCAGTCCTTCTAGCAGCAGGATTAGGAATCCTAGTCCGGATTAAGCTCTGTCTTTTGTGTATTTTGTTTTATATAGCAGACTAAAAAACACAAGTTACGAGGCCATCCAGATTGGTTTTCCAAATAGGGCCAAGTGGGGAACCCCAATGCCAATCCGGATGATGACTGGACTAATCCCAGTCCGGATTTTATAATCCCAATAATCTCAGTCCATTGCCAAACAGGGCCCTAAGGATCTATTCCCCTCAGTTGGTATGCGTTACAAATTGTAGTGGTACAATGACGCAACCTACTTAAAAACCTGGTACGTCTTGTGTACACCAACTGTGACACCAAAAACTAGGATATACAACCCTTAAATTTAAGTCACTACTATAGTCACTCTCAATGATATATAAATGAAGACATAATCACAACTTTTATCAAACATCTTGAAGTCAGGATGACTAGAGAAAAACCCTCCCTAGACATGCATATACTCAACAATATACAACTCAAGCTCTTTTTAACAATACTATATTGATACACAGAAACTTATTTCACTACCCAACAAGTTCTTACACTAAGACATCACTATGGACACAAGGAAATACATTATTGGGGTTACACTTAATTGATTAAGCTAGTTACTTTTTTTCACTTGCATCAAACAAGTTACAAACAAGGCATAGGGATATAGTTGTACAAATCAATAAGTTTAAGACTTATATTAGATATAAAACATATCAATATATTCCAAGACACACAAGATTGGATTGATGTTCCATTCTTGGCCATAACAATGCCCCAATTCACTAATCGTAGGGCACAACAAGGCCTAAAATACCATCAAGGAAAAAATGATATTTGTTACTAGTAGAAATTTCCTATTCATCTAGAATTTTGCACGTGTCTTCAAAAGAAAATAATAAAAAAATACAAATTTTTTGATCAAAACTCTAAAGGGTGAAAAAGTTATGATCAATTCATATTAGGGTACATGACGGCCAAAACTAAGCATAGATGAGCAATATAGACATATCAAGTCTATTTCAAACTAGGTTCCAACAACATAACTATTAGAGAAAGGAAATAATGCACTACAAGATTAGTCTTTAATATTAGGTACATCACATAAAATATTCATTTAAGAACATTAAATTCAAAGGTATTCACACCACATCACATATCTCATCTAGGGCCTTGATAACACCCATTTTATGGATGCTAGAGCTTATATTTTACTATCAAAACTGCCTCCAAACCTGACTTCATATCTGTTTTATCTTATGTGTTGAATAGAAATAATACCCACTATGCTCCTGATAAAATTTCCTATCTTTTGCAGAGTTTCTCTAATTTTTCCACCAAAACGAGTGTTAATGGGCCCTTCAGGCCCATCCGCAATGAAGTACCCATTTCGGGCCCGGTAGCACGTGAGGCGACACACCCCTTTACCCGTCACGGTCGTTGCTCGATACGATAGCAACCTGATGTGGGTGTGCCATATGGGAGCCCTGGCCGCTGCAGCTCTTTACCTGACAGGGTGCCTTGCCTGACATGGTTCACCACCTGACAAATTCGATTGCGCGATACGGCTACCCCTCGGTGTAGCAACCCGCCAAGGTTCTTACCCGACAGCACTCGTGACCCGACACACGACGGCCCTGCCAACCGTGCCGGGTGACAGGCGTGTCGGCCCCTTTTAAAGCCATGCGAATGGAGCAGACGGAGGACACATGGCCCAACAAGAGTTGCAACTCCCATCAGCCCGCTGTCTATAAATAGCAGCTACATGCCTACAATGGGATGATTCAGATACCTACGAGAGCTAACTCTTAGAGTGTAAGAGCTAGTGCATCGAGTTTCAGAGTCTTTCGGGCGATACTAGGTGAGCACTCCCCCAACTCAAGAGGGACGGGAGGAGTTCACTTAGAACCCGACCTGGTAGCATCAAGTGGCACGACACGACCTTCAAGGCTACTTCAACATGCTGGGTCTCTAGCTGGGCTTAAACCCAAGACGGATCACCCATCTATATCCGACATGAGGAACCTAAGAACCTAAGATAATGCTAACCCGATACATGTCCTAACATGACACGATACCCAACCCGATATGGCCTACCCGTCACGGCTATAGCCCGACGGGGCCGGTAGCCTGACACGACCATATCGGGTATGGAGGCCTTTCTCGATATGCCCCTTACCCATCACGGTTCACGACCCAACACAGTCAAGAACCCGACACGGTCGTATCCTGATAGGGCTCCTACCCGATTCCGGGTTAGCGTTATCTGAGGGGTCTGCTGCTATGTATATCGATCTCCTATATCAAGGAGGCCAATACTTATCTTTCCTTTTTCATCACTTTAGTTTCATTTACTAATGCATTGTAACTAAACCTTTTTATCTCTTTATGGTTATTGGAATCTGTAGAGTTTATCTCATGTTGTTCTGTGTATGGTTCCTTTTTGTTGGATGATTTCTTTATAGCATCTGAGTTCTAGTCTCTTCTATTTGGATCACGCTTTTAACTAGATATCGAATTGTGTTTCTCGTTTTGACTCCCTTGAGAGAGGGACATAGTAAACTCTAGAGCTTGGTCTGATTGGGGTGTACGAGAGTACCTAGAATCAGGTTTGCCCTGACATATCTTTCCACTCCAGCCTATTCCTGGTACCCTTGAGAGAGGGAATTGAGTGCATGACTAGAGGCACCTTCTTTTAGAGAAGAGGGTGCAGGATGTACGCCACTTTTGCTTGTTATGTTTAAGTTTTTCTCCTTCGTGCTGTATACTAAGAACATTTTTATCTCCTCACTTTTCTTTTATCTAAAAACCTCCATAAAAACTGCTATACCCCTAAAATCTTAATCCTTCTAGTAACTCCTCTTAGAGATATGCTTTTGTTTGTTTCTTTTTGATTCTTTATCGTTGCATCAAACATTATCCTTTGAATTTTTGATGTGCTTAGTCAAGTAAAACTTGAGTTCTAAAGCACCATTCTACCAATCCATGTGTTCGACCCCGAACTACTTCGACCCTGTGCTAGTTGCAGGAGTCTTAAACATTCATGTACTATAAATTTCTAAAGTCCAATGACCTAGACATGTCTCCTTTTTTGGACACACATTTAAGGCTTGTCAACTTTTTGGCGCCATTGTCGGGGATAGGCAACAAATACCGTTCTACGAACTTGAGCTTTACTTGCACTTTGCCAAAAACCTTGTACATATGCATATAATACTGCAAATATTTACTGCACATAGTTTATACAACACACTAATACTTTTACACTTTTTTTTTCAGGTACTACTTCACCTCATCGACCCCTCCTATGTTTAACAAGCCATCGATGAGCAACCTCTTGAGGCTCGATCCCTGCACTCTTTTATCCAAGTCAGGGAAATCAAAGAAAGGAATTCGGTAGTGGAGCAACCACTCAATGTTGCCAACATTGAGTTGAAGCCTGCTTTCCTCCAGTAGCCGCAACACAACCAATTCGGCGGGAACACTATTGAAGAGAACTCATACAACCATCTTACAACGTTCAAGAGGACTTGCAATACTTTTAAGATCAACAAAGTTCCAATATCCCACATCTACATCCAATGCTTCCCTTTCTCTCTAAGAGACAAATCATTGGAGTGGTATACAAGTCTACAAGATGGGAGCCTCCCCGATTGGGAACATCTAGCCAACACGTTTATTACCAAGTAATTCCCTATAGAAAGGACAATCAAATGCCAAAACAAGATAATGAGGTACTCACTGAAAGCCTCAGAGAACCTGCATGAGACCTGGGAGAGGTTTCAAAGTTATCAGAGGGAGTTCCCACACCATGGTTTTTTAGAGCCCAAGTTGATCACTACTTTCTATAATGGGGTGTGTGCCGCAGAAAGAAAATCCCTGAACACTGCAGCTGGTAGTGATTTCTTGGGACCTAGTGCTCAAAGGGCCAGAGAGATTATAGACAACATGGCCACAAAGCAGTAAGACAGTGAGTAAGACAGAGAGTCCATGAGCCACATGACTCCTAGAGAATTGAAGGAGATGGAGGCACTAGTGGCTAAGTTGGCCAAGATAGTAATTGACATCCAAACCTTGAAGGAGCAGGGATATAAAGGAAAAGTCTGAAAAGAGGTAGTAAGGAGATGTGTCACTTGTGGAGAACCAGATCACCTGTCTGACTTCTGTCCATACATGGCCTCTCAAGGCAAACAGGATGAAGACATCACAGAGAATGTAAGCTGCATCTAGTATCGGCACCCCGATCACCCTAGTTTTTCATATAGGAACACCAACACAACTGAGAATTCTCATCAGCTGGTAGGTGGAACTTCCTCGGGAGGACCGCCGAATCAGCAACGCCAAGCAAGGTTCCCACAGCAGAGGAGTTTCCAACAGAACCAGCCACAATGACCGTCAATGATGACAGAGTTTATGTCTTTTGCTAAGAAGCAGAACGATCTGAATGAGAAGCTGCATAAAAGCTCCATGGACAACACGACCTTGCTCAAGTTGATGCAACAACTGATGAGAGGTGTTTCTTCTCAGACAACAGAGCCCCAACAACACAACAAGCAGATTGACCAGCAGCTGGCAAGCCTAGCCTAGAGTATCAATCACCAAGTAGGGCGTTTCCCCTCTAGTACCGAGGCAAATCCGCATGGGAACAAGACCACAAAGATGGCCATTTTAAGGTCAGGAACAGTGGTACAACCAGCTATTGAGAAGAGAGCAACAATAGTGATAGCACTAGCTAAGGATGTTAACCCTGAGGAAGCGGAAGAAGTACCCACAAAGTCAAAGAAAGTGACAAAAGAAAGAGTCGACGACATTCCTTCTTAGGAGCGTTCGGACAAATATGCACCTCACATACATTTCCCACATAAGTTGGTGAAGGCACAGTTGAAGAAGAGGTACGAGAAGTTTATATTTGCTGGTAAAGAAGTTACACCTCGACATCCCGTTCTTGGATGATATCGAGGAGATGCCCGCATACACAAAGTTCTTGAAAGACCTAATCTTGAGAAAGAAAAGAGGCGAAAATGTTGAAACTGTGAAACTAGCATAAATGTCAAGTTCTTTTGTCAAGGCGAGTATGCCTTCTAAGAAGAGAGATATTGGGGCTTTTGTCATCTCCTTCCAGGTTGGGGATAACATAACGCACAAAGGTCTAGCGGACCTGGGGGCAAGTATCAATCTGATTCCCTTGTCCCTTGCAAAGAGGTTAGGACTCACCGATATGGTGAGCACTAATATGAGAATTCAACTAGAGGATCACAGCTTCACCAGACTAGTTGGAGTGGTCAAAGATGTTCCCATTAGAGTTGGGTGGTTCATTATACCCTGTGATATCATTTTGATCGACACCATGGAAAACCCTAGCTGCCCCATTATCTTCGGGCGACCCCTCCTTGCAACTGGAAGAACACTCATTGACACAGAGGCAGGCATAATAACAATCAGGGTTGGAGGAGAGCACATCAACTTCAACATCTATGATTGTATGAAAGCCCCCTCATTCTTTGAGTCATCCTATTTCGTCAAAAGCTATCAGCAGCTCTGCAATGAGGTAAGGGAAGAAAAAGCTATGGTAGACCCACTGATGTGCACCTTAGCTGGTGAGGCAGAAGTGGTTGAGGATCCGAAAGTGAAGGAACTGCTGACATTTCTGGAAGCAGAAGATTTGTCCGAGGCAGAAGACCCAGTGGAAATAGGGATGTATGTTGTCCTATAGAGTGATCCTACCAAAAAACAAGAAGAGAAGACCTCGCCCGAGTTGAAGGTTCTTCCGATAGGTTTGAAATTCTATTTTCTGGACAAAGAAAAAATGAATCTAGTAATCATCAACTCAGAGCTGACTGACGGTCAGAAAGAACAACTACTCAAGGAACTGAAGCTAATAAGAAAAGCCCTAGGTTACTCGATTGGAGACCTAAGGGGGGATCGACCCTTCTGTGTGTATGCACATGATCCACTTGGAAGAAAATTCCAAGCCTTATGCCCTGTCGTAATGGAAGTTGAACGAGAAGCTGAGAGAAGTGGTCAGCAAGGAGGTCATGAAGCTCTGTGACGCTGGAATCATTTACGCCATTAGCGACAACACATGGGTGAGTCCCACTCAGGTAGTCCCAAAGAAGAGAGGCGTAACACTAATCAAGGGAGATAATGGAATCGATGTTGCTACCAAAACAATCACCGGTTCGCAGATGTGTATAGATTACCGAAAGATCAACACCACCACTCATAAGGACCATTTCCCCCTCCCATTTATTGACTAGATGCTTGAGCGACTGGACCACCACTCTTACTTTTGCTGACTGGTTGGTTGTTTGGGGTTTTATCAGATCCCTATTCACCTAGACGACTAGTAGAAGACTACCTTCATGTACATCTATGGTACATGTGCTTTTAGAAGAATGGCCTTTGGGCTCTGCAATGCACCCACAACTTTTCAGCGGTGCATGAATGCCATTTTCGCAGACTTCCTGGGAGATAAGATGGATGCCTTTATGGATGACTTCAATGTTTATGGCAGCTCTTTCGATGATTGCCTGAATAACCTATCTTTGGTAATGAGGAGATGTGAAGAGCATAGTCTCACCCTTAATTGAGAGAAGTGCCATTTTATGGTGCAGGAAGGGATAGTTCTGGGACATAAGGTGTCCAGTAAAGGCATTAAAGTTGACCAATCTAAGGTGGAGGCGATATTAAAGTTTCCTCCACCCTCATCTGTAATAGGAGTCAGAAGTTTCTTGGGACATGTCGGTCACTACTGAAGGTTTATCAAGGACTTCTCGAAGGTTGTGAAGCCCCTATCAAATATACTGATGAAGGACGTGAAATTTGATTTTAGAGTTGAGTGTCTCATAGTGTTCTCCACTTTGAAGGATGCTTTGGTCTCCGCACCCATTCTCTAGTCCCTTGACTGGAATCTTCCCTTCGAGCTTATGTGTGATGCCAGTGATTTTGCCATAGGCACAGTCCTTGGGCAAAAGAAAGATAAGAAGCACCATGTGATCTTCTATTCCAGTAAGATGCTAGACAAAGCGCAGATGAATTACAACACCACTGAGAAATAAATGCTAGCAATTGTCTATGCATTTGATAAGTTTCGATCTTACCTCGTGGGTTCTAAAGTGGTTGTTCATACTGAACATGGGGCTATCAAGTATTTGATGCAAAAGAAAGACACTAAGCCTAGGTTGTTACGCTGGGCATTGCTGCTACAAGAGTTTGATCACGAGATAATAGACAAGAAAGGTTTTGAGAATATGGTCACCGACCACCTAACCAGGATTAGGGTTGTGGATGACCACCCACTGCCGATCAATGAAAGTTATGCAGATGAAGCAATCTATGTTGCCCAGATGGCCAATCCTGAAGGGCAATGGTATGCCAATTTCTGTAACTATCTGGCCTGCAAACAACTACCCCCAGAAATGTCCTACAATCAAAAGAAGAAGTTCTTGTCAGTTCTGAAAAACTATTATTGGGATGACCCCATGCTGTTCAGGCGTTGGCCAACGAACTATACAGGAGATGTATACCTGAAGACGAAGCCCCAAAGATTTTGTTCGAGTGTCCTCTTCCCCCTATGGAGGACACCTTGGTGCTGAAAGAACCGCAAACAAGGTTCTCCAATATGACTTTTATTGGCCCACTCTTTTCAAGGATGCTCACACTTTTATCCAAGCCTACAACAAGTGTCAAAGGACTGGGAATATCTCCCATAGGAATGAGATGCCCATGTCGGAATGGATTGAAGTAGAGATTTTTGACGTATGGGGGATAGACTACATGGGACCTTTCCCTTCATCCCACAGTTTCAAGTACATTCTTGTTGCAGTGGATTATGTTTCCAAGTGGGTAGAAGCCATACCTACCACCACCTGTGATGCTAAGGCAGTGATAAAGCTCTTTACTAAGATCATCTTCCCTAGGTTTGGCATACTGAGGATAGTTATCAGTGATGGTAGATCTCACTTTGCTGAGAAGCAATTTGAGTCACTTCTGTGCAAATATGGCATTCAACACAAAGTTGCCACACCCTACCATCCATAGACGTATGGTCAAGTTGAAGTTTCTAACTGACAGATCAAGTAGATCCTTGAGAAAACAGTCGAAAAGTCTCGCAAAGACTGGTCATCCAAGCAAGATGATGCTCTCTGGGCGTACTGAACAACGTATAAGACGTCGCTCGGTACCACACCTTATCATCTGATATACGGGAAAGCATGTCATCTACCTTTTGAATTGGAGCACAAGGCTTTCTGGGCAATCAAACGTCTCAACATGGATCCATCACTAGCTGGAAAGAAGAGGTTCCTTCAACTCCAAGAACTTAAAGAACTTAGGCTTCACACCTATGAGAATGCAAGCAACTACAAGTTGAGGACAAAAGTCTGGCACGATTCTCACCTATGGAAGAAAGACGCCAAGGAAGGTGACAAAGTTTTGTTGTTTAAATCCTCTATTCGACTTTTTCCAGGGAAACTACAGACTAGGTGGTCTGGACCGTTCGTCATAGTGAAGATATATCCGTCAGGAATGATGGAGCTATATGACAAAGATGATCCTGCGAAGGTCTTCCCAGTCAACAGACACTGAGTAAAGAGGTTCTATGAAGATGAAGCTTTTGTAAGGAGGTCTGAGTTTCCCCTGGATGATGTTGAAGTTGCACCTACCGAAGAAACATAGCAAGATTGAAAGATGTCGAGCTAATGACAGAAACCAAATCACTCCTCGAGAGACAGCCCAAGTTTTACTTTCCTAGAATAGGATGTTATTTCCTTTTCCTGCAAAGAACATTATGAACACTATCATTGTAATAAGGCCCGAGTCTGTTCCCGCGCCACGTGCACATATTCTCTCGTTTTCTTGGGTTTTTGGTTTTTCATCCTCATTTTCAAGTTCTCTTTATGTTCTTCTATAGTATATCAGGCATGCATGATACATTTCTGCTGCCCAGCGTGCCGAGCTTCTTTGATAAACGTATCGCCCAAAGCCATGATTGGGCGTGTATTGCGCGACGGTCAAGTACCCAGTTTTGCAAAGGCCTGACGGGCAAGTAGCACGTCCAGACTGTGCTGCCCATGAGAAGCATGTCAGGCTACCATATTGCATGAGCCGTATCATCCAGTCGTATCGCGTGCCTGCACTTCAAAGATTAGCCGGCTTCCCAGAGACCTTTCAGGCAAGTTTGTCGCCCAATGCATGCATCGTGCGCCGCGCGTCGCGTGTGTCACGCATACCCGTGCAACATGAGGAGTGTGTTGGGCAACCCATATAGGGTGACATGTTCTTACCACCCGACACGCGTACCACATGACACACCTGGTGCGTGTCATTGTACATGCAACAATCACTGGGAAAAGTCCTAGAGTTTAACCTTCTAACCCGGTTGTCAACTTGTTGTAAACAACACGTCAACTTAGTATAGATAGGTGTCGATCCTAGGGACGACGGAAAGAAAAGTCAAAATTCAAATACGATCGTAATTACAAGAATTAAATCTTGATTTGAGAGAGTTGTTAATAATAAGAACAAAAATAAAAGTATTGAAATAAAGATTAACTAATCAAGAAATAAAAATTTGGGGTCTAGAAGATCACCACCAAAACCACGTTCCTATTCAACTAATCAAATTCTAAACTCCAAGGATCAAATCAAGACCTTGTGGTTACATGTCCTTACAGACAAACTCACAAGGATCAGACTTCCCATGAACCCGTTGGTCCCGACGTTTATAGATCATTGCCCAACCGTCTAACATGACACTATCCACGGTCATATCAAAAAGCATGTGAATTCAAACTGGCATTAAAGCCCAAGGCTCAGGTGGTCGTGTCACCAATGATTATAACAAGAATAAGATTAAAAAGACATAAATATTATAATCTTAATTAAGAGACTATTGTTTCATTCTTACAGAGATCCACGGTCATATCATTCCATAAGAATATATCAGATCATCCAAATAACCACACATTAACTGAGAGAAGACATTTGTTCAATGGAGGAATATAACTGATTATATTGAATAGAACCAGGATAAGGGGCTACTCCCATGCCCCAGAGAGATTTACTTAGATATAACAAGACTAGAAGAAATGCAAACTAAAATGTGATCCAACATTATACAAGATGTTGTCTACAACTAAAAATTGGATGAAATGGAATGAAGAATGAAATGGAATGAAGAATGAAATGCTTTTATAAGTAAAGAGTCCCTCCTTTTATAGGATTGGGAGGGGGTAATCTTCCCTCAAAAGAGGGGGGATGAAAGAGAGACCAATTTTTAATTTTTCTAGATCTGGTCAAACCCAAAGTTGATTGTCTTTAATTGTCTTGACCATGTAACTCTCTTTAATGTAGATTCTCACAGCAGCAATTTAGAACATATTTATCTCCCGTGAAAAGCACAAAAGTAGTCCAAATAATAGGATTTTATTTTAGGAAATTAAATTCCCTTTCCAATGAATACTTGTACACTCAATTCGGAGTTTGCATGCAAGAGATATGTCACTTTTAGTGACGGATATATATGAATTTCAGGACTACTGCAAATTGTGTAATTTTCCTACAAAATCCAAGAAAATATAATTAAAACTCTAATTAAAGAGAAAAATCTAAAATAACACAATTAATTATGAAACTAATATAATAAATAACAAAATAATCCTAAACCGATATAAAAAATATGTAAATAAAAGGGATAAATATACATTTATCAAAATACCCCGGACTTGAATCCTTGTTTGTCCTCAAACAAATAAAATCACAAATTATTCCAATTTATACTAACAATATGTCTATCCTCACCCTTGTAACATCACTTTATTCCTTACCTCCAAATTTGGCCAAGCAACCCAATCTCCTAAAACCACAAAACACAAAATTCTATATTCCCTATTAAAAACAAATATCATATCTTGTTTCTAAATCAAGATTTTGTAGAAAAACATGTTTCATCTTACTTTTACTTTGACACTCTCATTTTTATTATTGTATTTTTTTATGTGAGTTGTTGTACAAGAACAATATGAAATTGGGGGGGGGGTGTGAAAACAAAGAAGGAAGTGATGATTATTTTTATCCCTCCTCTATTTGACTTGGGATTTAAATTTGTGGAGTTGTGGCTACATTGGTCACAATTTTTTCATGTGCACTTTTGGCATCTTCTGATGGTACACCCCTGTGGGGTATGAAATTTTTTATATGGGAAGCATGCCACCCCAAACTTGATTTTTGTCCAGTGGTGATTCTTTTCTTCTCTTTTTTTGAGAAAGAAAATAAGGGGAAACAAAAGGTGTCCTTGTGCTTATAACTTCACACATTTATTTTTTCTTTTTTTTTCTTTGTTGAAAGTGTCATTACATCATAAAGAACATTCATGTCAATCAAATTATACAAGATTTATATCAAGTTAATCCACAGTTTAAAAATAGAGAAAATTTGTGTTTGGTTTTGATTGATTCCATACGGCTTGCCAACTTTTCCAAGGAGTGATGCTATTTTAGGGTCTTAGGTGACATGGTGGTTTCAGACATGAAAATTTGTGACAATTTTTGCATAAGATTTACTAAATTAGAAGGGGTACAATGATAAACATCTATTCATATTGGCTGACTAGATAAAAGCCATTTTGTAACAAAAGAAATAAAAACATGCCCGACTAGATAATGGCCATGAACAAAGCAATTATATGCAAAAAAAGTAGAAATAATGCAAGAATAAAAAAGATAAGGGGGGTGGAATAGAAACATACCACCCACCTCCACCCCAGACTTAGATTTTTGCTCGTCCCAAGCAAAACCCAAACCCGAGATGGAGGGAAGAAAATTGTTAGGTTCACCAGGAGGTCCTGGTTGCTCAAAAAATGTCAAGCTGAAGGGGATGTGTATGAGGGTTGGGACCTTTATCAGAGGAGCTTCATATTGTACCCAATGATAAGACAGTCGTGGAAGCTCGATGGGGTGTTCATATTTTCTTTCACCTCACATTCCCTCCAATAAGATCCACAAATATTCCTTCGATAGCAAGGGAAGTGTTGAAGATGGATGTGGATTGGGGGAGGTAGGTGGGTACCCGACTGGTAACACATGGAGTGCCAGATGTGCAAAGTTAGGCAAAGGATCTGGCTCAGGTTTCCCCCAGTCATATTGACCTGCATATAGAAGAATTGGTGGTGATATAAAAGATTTCAAATTATTTACAAAAGTGTTTTGCTTCTCCTAAAAATTATGTCATCAACATTGGGTTTGGTAAGTTTCATTGTTGATATAACATATGGCTCTAATTATTTTGTACAAGGGGTCCCCAAGGATTCAGGAGGGATGAGGACATCTTCCTCGCAAACAATGCAAGGGGATGTATGGGCTTCTTCCAAGGGTGTATCCCCTTCTAAGTCAGCCTTATGCATAATGAGAATTGGCTGTGTCAAAATGGGAGGAATTGTTTTGTCAAAGGGGGTTGGATACTCATTATCCAAAATAGACTCAAAAAAAGGAATTTGGTCTATGATATAAATTGGGTTTATGTTAAGGATGGGAGGATTTGTTGGATTTTTATAATGACTCTCCTGCTTTGACATTTCATATTCAAGTAATAGAGTCTCAAAAGGAAGGGTAGGGATACCAACGTCCTCATCACAGGAAAAATATGGCTCCATGGTTTGTTCTATTTCTTTAGAATTTGACATATATGACACAAAACTAGGATCATCATTGTCGTCAGCATCAAGAAGAACCATATTGGGTTGCTCAAGCTCTATAGGGGGAGTTTGTGATTGATCCTCTAGTAAGGTAGCTAACATGGCTTGACTGGATTCAAGTTTTTCTTGTCCTTCTACTACCATATGGCCTTAATTCTCTCTTCTATTTCAAGATTAAATTGCATTTCACCATAGGATTTATACACCCCAAAATTTTGGCCAACCTCGCCACACTCCCCATAGTGTCCTTGGCCATAATACCCCTCATATTGTTTTGGGTGGCATTGCTCCTCATAATAATCTCTAGAAGATGGTGGATTGTAATTTCCATTGCGTCCATCTTGGTAGGAAGATTCAATATTACAAGGTGTCACCAAATCATGAGGAAACATATCTGAACAATCTATATTTTGGGTTTAGGCTTCTAGCAAGGCGGTTAAGAAGGCTTGGCTAGTTTCTAGTTTCGTTTCTCCTTCTAATTCTATCTTCTCTAGGGCCCTAAGTCTCTCTTCTTATTGAGGATTACATTGGGTTTCATAAATATGTTCATAACCCCCAAGGTTTTTTTGGTTACACCACACAAAATTTTGTTGATCATATCCCCCATTAGAAAATGGATAACAAGGTTCCCCATAATGGTTCTCAGAAAAATGTAGATTCACAATGTACCCACCAGGATGAAAGGGCTCACAATTAAAAGGAGTGTTATCATAAGCATGGAGTAGAGTCACGCAGGCAAGAGATGCATGGCGGTAAAGACCACAATAATAACATTGTGTGGGATATTGGGATGCCCACTTCATTTGAAAAGAAAAGTTCCTGAAAGATATGTCAATCAACGAATCAGAGAAGAAAGATTATGAGATAAGAGGTTAGTCAAAAATTACAAAGAGAACAAATTATAAATCTAAGAACTTATGAAATAAACTAAAAAAAAAGTAACTAGAAAGCAGTACATGTTGGAATGGAAACTCAACAGAAAGAGGAGATATACTTTCGGAATTGTGCTCGAAAGGCAAAAAGAAATTACAAAAATCTAAAAGAAATTATAAAAAGGAACTAAAGTTATGCAAGTTAGAGAATATGAACAAGGATTATACAAGATATACAGGAAATCGGATCTGAAAAACAATTGTGCCATCCCCGACAATGGCACCAAATTGGTGCACGTCGCTGTACACACAACAATCACTAGGAAAAGTCCTAGAGTTTAACCTTCTAACTCAGTTGCCAACTTGTTGTGAACAATAAGTCAACGTATTATAGATAGGTGTCGATCCTAGGGACGGCGGAAAGAAAATTCGAAATCCAAATCCGATCAAAAGTACAAGAATTAAATCCTGATTTGAGAGAGTTGTTAATACTAAGAACAAAACTAAAAGTGCTGAAATAAAGATTAACTAATCAAGAAATAAAAATATGGGGTCTGGAAGATCACCACCAAAATCACGTTCCTATTCAACTAATCAAATTCTAAACTCCAAAGATCAAATTAGGACCTTGTGGTTACATCTCGTTACTGACAAACTCACAAGGGTCGGACCTTCTGTGAGCCCGTTGGTCCTGGCGTTCACAGATCATTGCCCAACCGTCCAACATGCCACTATCCACGGGCATATCAAAAAGTATGTGAATTCAAATTGGCGTTCAAACCCAAGGCTCAGGTGGTCGCATCACCAAGGATTATAACAAGAATAAGATTAAAAATATGAAAAGATGATAATCACAATTAAGGGACTACTGTTTCATTCTTACAGAGATCCACGGTCATATCACTCCATAAGAATATATCAGATCATCCAAATAACCACACATAAACAGAAAGAAGACATTTATTCAATAGAGGAAAATAACTGATTATATTGAATAGAACCGGGATAAGGGGCTACTCCCATGCCCCAGAGAGATTTACTCAGACATAATAAGACTAGAAGAAATGCAAACTAAAATGAGATCCAATATTATACAAGATGTGGTCCACAACTAAAAATTGGATGAAATGGAATGAAGAATGGAATATTTTTACAAGTAAAGAGTCCCTCCTTTTATAGGTTGGGGAGGGGGTAGGCTTCCCTCAAAAGAGGGGGGGAAAAAGAGAGGGAGACCAATTTTTAAATTTTCTGGATCTGGTCAAATCGAAAGTTGATTGTCTTTAATTATCTTGACCATGTAACTCTCTTTAATGTAGATTCTCACAGCAGCGATTTCAAACATATTTATCTCCCGTGAAAAGCACAAAAGAGGTCCAAATAATAGGATTTTATTTTAGGAAATTAAATTCCCTTTCCAATGAATACTTGTACACTCAATTTGGAGTTTGAATGCAAGGGTTATGTCACTTTTGGTGACTGATATATATGAATTTCATGACCGCTGCAAATTGTGTAATTTTCCTACAAAATCCAAGAAAATATAATTAAAACTCCAATTAAAGAGAAAAATCTACAATAACACAATTAATTATGAAACTAAGAGAATAAATATTAAAAGCATCCTAAACAAATATCAAAAATATGTAAATAAAAGGGATAAATATAAATTTATCAGCACCACCTTCTCGAAATCTTCGCGACGTGACGTGATTAGATGGATTTTACCGTGCTTTGGAAGACGATTCGCGTGCATGCGCGACATGTGTCCCTATTTTTACCATTATAAACCTTCTTGTGGATGGCTATATATAGAAGCTCGAGATTAAATGTGTCGGGTTACCAAAGTTACATGCTTTCGCTCCCGTGTCGTGCACTCTCTTGGTACCTTAAGCTCCCGTGCCAGTTTCTATCCTACCGACTTTCATGTCTCATTCCTGACTTTACTGCCTGACAAAGGTAAAAAGCCATGACGCCCTGCATATCACATAATTGTGTGTCACACAGATCGTATTGACCAACCTTATCAAGCACCAACTGTATCATGTCCTTTCCCGTGTCGGGCATAATCTTTTAACAAGTATTGAGTTTCTGCTTATCGCGCCAAGCATGTCGGCTTTCCTATCATTTTGTTTTACATCGGTCTTATGACTGTGTCGCACGACACACATATCACGCGAACTACGCATCTACCACTGGTAAAGACTTTGAGCTTGCGACAGTCCTTATCTTTTAGATTGCTTCGCTGTGTTTTCATTCGTAACACGCAACACGAGTATCGCGTGGCACATAGCTTTGTGCATTTCTGACAGTTATCTAATTGCTTATCGTGCTTACACGTAGCCTGATGCGATGATTTTGAGTCGCATTTATAGACCTTTTTCATATGTGTTTTGTGCTCTAATTACTCATTTTTATGGATAATATTGCATAATTCACTCATTTCGGTCTTTGCCTTCATATTATGTCAAATCCCCTTTGTTTTACTATTTTGAGCATTATTTATCATAATATTATTATTTGTGTGGATTTACTTGGTCTTGTTGTGAAATTTCAGGAAAAACAAGTATTTGCTTCCGTCGATACCATCGACGGAAGTCGATACCATCGACCAAGCCACAGGTTTCCAGCCGAGAGGAGCAGCACATAGTCGATACCATCGACCCATGTCGATGGTATCGAGATCACTTCAGGTTGCTGGCGAGGAAACTGTCGATACCATCGACCCAAGTCGATGCCATCGACACATGGAGGCTACAGCGTCGCTAAACGACAACAACCGACACTAAAGAGAGTCGATACCATCGACCCAAGTCGATGGTATCGAGATGACCACAGGCGCTCAGACTAAAAGAAAGGAAAGCTGCCGCTAATCTGCTGGGTCGATACCATCGACCCGCGTCGATGGTATCGACACCGGCAGATATGCGTTGGATTCATTTTGATCTCGATCGGACGGCTGGAGTTATTTGACGACCTGACTAGGGACTTATACCTAATGACGGCCGCCCACACGGGAGGGGATCGGAATTTTGCATTGCACGAGTGCCGAGGAAGGAGAAAAAGGAGAACGAAGGCCAGAAGCTCATCCCGGGTGATTCGGACGCTGCCGAAGACGAATTCCACCACCGATAGGAGGGGAAGCTCGTATTCTACGCCAAGGATCTACCGGTTCTTCTCCGTTCAGGGGTTTTCCCACTTGTTTCACGTTTTTCTTATGAATTCCCCTATTTCTACCATGTATTCGTGCGAGATGAACATGAGAGGCTAAAACCCTCCATCTTTAGGACCGGGAGTAGCCCGGGAATGCATTGTATGGCAATTTTATATTGATAATTCATATTTTCTCTCTCAAATCCATGGTATAGATTCGTTTTCTCCATATATATTGTTATGCTTGATCACCATAATAATAATTTAATGCCCTTAATCACTTCGACAGAAGGATTAACAGTTGAAAAAAGACGAAACCTACATTAATCAATAAAACCCTTGACAAAGGAGTTGTAAAATTAATGGTGGGAACTGAGAGACCGTTTTTAATGCGCTTAGTCTAGGGGAATGATTACTACGATGGTGGAATCAACCTAGACCTAAGTAGTGAATTACACCACGACAGTGGGTAATTCTGTTTTCAGGCCACTACCCGGATAAAGAGAGAAGAGTGAGGAATTATATAAAACCTAATACAATGTTGACCCGCGGTGAAACCGCAATCCTAAAGATACCCTTTTGAATTGATTAAATTAACATTTAATTGATTGTTTTCTTTGTTTCATTTTATTTTCATTTAATTTGGACAACAAACCTTACTTTGTTATTCGGCCTAGCTGATTGCGATTAGTTAGTAGAAGTCTCCAATAATTCACGTATCCCTGAGTTCGACTCGGGCCTCACAAAGGCCTATATTACTCGACGCGTATACTTGCGTTTAAGCGCGTAGTAAAATACACGTCAAGTTTTTGGCGCCGTTGCCGGGGACACGGCGAATTATTGGCACTTTGAGTGCTAAGAGCGGCCACTCTAGGCCACATTTTTTTTATTTTGAAACAATTTTAAATATTCTTAAATTTCTCTATAATTGTGTTTACTCGTTCAAAGCATAGTACTGAACCCCGATTTTCTTATTTCTGGTACTTTGCATGGTGCATACACGTAGCGCAGACTACGCGAATCGCACACCTGAGGTTCCACCTCCGGGACCAGAGGACGAGGATTACTACGAGAAAGATCACCAAAGCGACATATATTCTGAATATGAGCAAGAGCAAGCAGAAGAAATGGCCGAACCACAGACAATATGGGAGAAGATCAAAGCGTCTTCTTCATCAGCTTAAAAGGGGCCTATCAAGAAACAGGCGGTCAACATACCAACATATAAGATCGATCCGGCGTTGATCAACTTGGTAAAATCAAATGCATTTCATGGATTGAAGAATGAGGACCCAGTGGCACACATCAGTCAGTTTGTTGAAAACTGCGATATGGTGAAGATAGACAGGTTCCCACAGGATGTTCTGTACCTCAAGTTGTTCCCAAGCTCCCTGGCAGGAGTTGCGAGAGAGTGGCTACATAACCTCGACGATGAGTTTGTTGAATCATGGGATCATATGGTGGAGGTTTTCTTCGAGAGGTTTTTCCCTCCTGAGAAGACCAACGACATGATTAGGAAGATTCACAATTTCACCCAACAGGCAGGTGAAACATATTTTGAGACCTGGGAGCGATTCCAGGTCATGTTGAGGAGATGTCCGCATCATGGACTGGACAAAGAGACACAGGTGAAGATCTTCTATTTTGCTCTCTCCGAGCATGATAGAAGCAACTTGGACTCGGCCGGTTCAGGATTTTTCTTGAACAACACTGATACGAGATGTTGGGAAATACTGAAGAACATGGCACGAAAGCAATCCTGGGGAGAAAGAGGGAGAGGTGCAGTGGAACAGGTCAAGGCTGCTGGTGAATCCAGAATAGTTAGGGAGCTGAACGATAAGTTAGATCTTCTAGCTAAGAAACTGCTGACTAAGGAAGATGCAGCTGACGATGAGGAGGCCCAAGTAAAATTCATGCAACAACAGGGTTATAGAAACAATGACTATGCATGGAGGAAAGATAAAAAGTTTTCATGGAAGGATCCAAATAATTTTCTACAGGATCTGGATGCCAAGCCACAGCCAAGAGTCGAGGATAAGAACACTGAACTACTGAGTCAAATGGTACAGCAAAACCAAGAGATGATGGCCATGTTTGGTAAGCAATTGCAATCTCAAGGTGATATTATAAACAAGTTTGGGCAGACGCTGCAAAGCCATGGAGCACAAATGCGGGCATTGGAAACCACTGTGGCACAAATTTCGAGTGAAGTGGCGGCCAATAAGCACGCCAATCAACAGAAACCAGCCGAGAATGCACATGTGGCCCAAGCACACCATCAGGTCAAGTATATTTCTGTGGTAAACAGTGAGGAGGAATCGCAGGTGCAAGAAGTTGTAGAAGAAAGAAAAATGACTTTCAATGTGCATGCGACACCGGCAATACCGTATCCACACACTTACTATGGATTGCCGGGCGGAAACCATTTCTTCAGGAAATCACAAAGAGTTGTGAATACTATATCTCCATGTAGGCAAGATGAAGAAGTGCAAGTTGTTTGTGCATGTGCAGAGACAGAAAATGTGAAAGAGAATCCACAACGAGCTGCTACCATTGAGGATATCTCGTCAAGGCCCACGTCCGAGGGAATGATTGAAGCAAGCTTAGGGGAGTTACCCCCGAAAAGCTCTTATCTGCCACCTCACAGGCGTGTTGATGCAACTGATGTTTTAGATCCGGTAAATTCTAAGTCAAAGAAAGAGCATCGTCACTTTAAGAAATTTCTGGAGATATTCTGAAAACTCCACATCAATATTCCGTTAGTGGAGATGATTGAGAAAGTACCCTCTTATGGGAGGTTCATCAAGGAAATCATCACTAAGAAGAGGCGGATAAAAGACGATGAAATTTATTGGATGAATGAGACAGTGAGCTCTATGATTCATGGGAGGTCACCAAACAAGAGAAAAGAGCCAGGAGGTTTTTACATTCCGTGCTCAATAGGTGGTCAACATTTTCCAAAAGCGCAATGTGATTCTGGCGCTAGCATAAATCTCATGCCTTTGGCTACATTTCAAAAGCTGGGGTTAAAAGAGATAAAGAAGTTGGCTGCAACAATTGAATTGGCGGATGGGTCTACAGTGAGACCCTATGGAGTATGTAAAGATGTTCTAGTCCAAGTGGACAGATTCATATTTCCGGTGGACTTTGTCGTCATGGATATGCCACCACTCCAAGGTTGTGAAATTCTCCTAGGAAGACCGTTTCAAGCAACGGCAGATGTCGTGACTGCCTTAGGGAGAGGTACTCTGTCTTTGGGCATTGAAGGAGATCGTGTTGAATTCAAATTACTGAATGATCCTCTGAGTGCATTTCCCAAGGTGAAAAGATGATGATTGTCACACCGTCTAGCCTAAGACGTTAAAGAAGGGCGCTTGTTGGGAGGCAACCCAACCATTGGTACATTAGGATAGGTTAATGTTAGTCATAGATTGTTTTTATTTCGTTTAATTTTAGTGTAAAGAAGATACCTTGATCCATTTGTTCAATGTGCAGGAACAGGCAGGTTCGATACCATCGACACATTGGTCGATGGTATCGACATGGGTTCAGGTTGACAGCTGCAAAAATCGCACTGAGTCGATACTATCGACGGCCCCGTCGATGGTATCGACATACCTACAGGCAGGTCACAATAAAAATGTCGATGGTATCGACATGCCAGTCGATACCATCGAGATCTCTGGAGAAGTTCAGACGAATTTTGCTCAGTCAACTTGATACCATCGACGGCCTCGTCGATGGTATCGACATGATCACAGGTTGAATGCAACAAAACGGCGGTGTCGCAATAAAAGCCGTCGATACCATCGACCCTCGTCGATGGTATCGACATCCATGTCACCGATCCGCGCCAAGGCATCGACGATGATTGCGAGTCCACGTCAGCGATCCGGGTGCTGCGTCGATACTATCGACTTCCGTCGATGGTATCGACAGGTCAGCAATCCGGATTTCCCGATCCAGCAAACGTCAGCCGTCGATACTCGCGAGGGAGGCGGATAGCATCGAGACGTGTCGATACCATCGACCCGCATCGATGGTATCGACAGGTCGACAGTAGCACCGACCAAGTCTATTTAAGGAGACTTGCAACGTCATTTGACATCACACCTTCAGAGCAAGCGTCCTCCTTTGCGCCGAGCACTCCCCCGAGCCCTCCAAGACTGAAGAGCAGCGACAGCGAGCAGGGATCTTCACCGAGCGGAGAATCACTTCTCCATCTTCCCCGAGCTCTCTTCTTCTAATCCCATCTTTCTTGCAACAATGGTGCACGCCGCCGGATCATCGTCCTCGAGCACGAATCCCATGGGGATTGTGGAGTTTGTTCCACCCCCTACTGCTTCCGTATCACGTCCGCGCTTGATTCACCCTTCCATGGAGGCGAGGAAGGTCTACGAGGAGATTATGAAGCGGAAGATTGAGCCGACCCGGTATGTGGACCGGAGAATGATCCGTGATCTGGGATTCGAGGCCAACTTGGCCTATGTGCTGAAGGGTCAAGCACGCCACACCAGCATAAGGCCAGGCGAGCTGGAGCGCCATGCGGATGGGCAGCCGTTCTTCGGCGAATGGCCCACCTACAAGGAATTGGTGGCGGAGTTTATGGCGTCCCTCGACGTCTGCGTCGTACCCAACGACGTGGTGGCGTCGGACCGTGAGTGGATCAAGGGGAGGGTGTCCTTCCGGCTGTTCAACATCAACTACAACATCACTCTTCAGCAGTTCAACAACATCTTTAACTGGAACCACTCCCAACATGATCACCGACGCCCAGATTCCCACACCGACTACGACAAGATCTTCGCCGAGCTAGTCACAGTGCCGACGGGAAAGACAGTGAGCTACCACAATGCTGCGGTAGCGGACTTCGAGCATCCCTTCGTCTGGGTCCTACACCGGATGTTGAGCCTTACGTTCTTTGCTCGGAGCGATTTGGCATTGAGCAAGTTTCAGGAGAGCGATCTTTTCTTCCTCTACATGCTCCTGAAGCGACAAGAATGCAACTGGGGTGCGTTCTTTCTGCAGTGCGTTCTGGCGGTGAAGAGGAGTACAAGGAAGGCTCCGATCCATTTTGGTGGGCTCATCACCAAATTGGCGATGCACTTGGGGCTGAATCTCCAGTCCATGACTCCGATTTCCACGAGGATTAAGGTGAACGTGCAACATCTGCACCGTTCAAACCTTATCCTTCTCCGGGATGGGTTGGCGTACGCACACTGCCACGTCAACCACGCTTACCAGGAATGCGCACTGCCAGACGCCGTCTTCCACATCGAGGGAGCCCAGCACTTCCGGTGGCCGATCATAGCCGTCGAGTCCGATGAAGAAGAAGGCGGTGATGACGAACAAGAAGGCGAGGCTGAGGAGGAAGAGGAGGCTTTCACACCTCTTCGTGCACGTGTAGCGCCACGGAAGCGTCCTAGGATGCATCCGGGTGCGTCTTCATCATCACAGCCCCAGCTGCCATCACCACATCCCTCGCAGCCAGACGAGGATGTCTACTCCATGCAGGGAATGTACACAATGCTGCAGGATATACATCAGACACAGCAGCAGCATCCAGAAATGTATACCGGTATTCATGATACTACGAGCCAATTACTTGATAATAAACGGGCTATGTTCGATAATGAACGTCTCCTCCTCGACAACCAATAGCAGATACACAATCGGTTGCAAAGGATGGAGATGCAGCAGGAGCCCTTTTACGACCATTACTGGAGTCAGAGCTAATTTGGAGGCTATCCACAGCCTCCGCCGAGGATCCATTACGATCCGAGCTTCCAGGGGGAGTATCCTTCTTGGGATCCTATGGCCCCGCAGTACCCACCTCCGCCTCCACAAGAATGATCAGGGTATCTCTGTTCCACTCTTAAGATTGTTTTTGACTATGAGGACATAGTCGAATTCAAGCTTAGGGGGGTAGCTGGAACAGCTGTATCTTTCTTTTGTTGGTTTTTAGTTTTTGATTTGCTATTTGTTCTTGCATTTTTAGTTTTTGTTTAGGATCCACATCTATCTAGTGTAACTGTGGATGTCGTACAAGTTGTCATCTCGCTGTGTATGCATGGGAAATTTAAGGGAATTTTAAAATTTTTTGTGTCATTTGGATAGCTTGACTTGGTTGTCCTTGGGGAACTTATCCTATGAAAATGATTGATTATGTCAACTTTAAAACAAGATGTCACACCTATACTCCCTTTGACTCATGAAAAGTGGATAGTAACAGTTGTTTGAGCCTAACCTAACCAAATGGTAATGAGACCTTAATTGGATATAAGAGAGAGAACCCTTTGAATCACTACACATGTCAGTAAGGAGGGACACATAATACTCTTCTAAGGTTCAGTCATCTAATCTTGTGATCATTCCACTTCATTTTTCCATAATCCACCTAAGAATTGGAAGTAAAGCACAGTTTTAATTCCTTCTTGTGTGCATAGCATTTAGATAGGAATTGCATTGATATTTTCCATACTTTTGCATAAAAAGAGAAAAATATAGGGATTCATGCACATTACCTTTAGGTGCATGCCATGTAGTTGCATTCATGACTTTCATGATTATCATGCATAAAGTACACCATGTATCTCAATTTTTCTTTAAGAGTGATCTAAACTGTTCCATACCTTCGAAATATCGCAAAGATTTCCAATCATGAAGAAAACAGCCCAATACATGTATCTCTAAGCAATTATGGATATATGGGCTAAAAGAAAGAAAAAAAAATTTCTGAAAATCTGAAAAAAAATTGAGAAAAAAAAAAGAGAATTTAGAAGGAAATGGAATAAGAGGGAGAAAGGAACATGATATCACTTGCATTACAGGAAAATTGAGTACATGATGTGGCTTAAGTAGATTTCCATCTCATTTTGAGGTGGAAGGTTAGTGCATGCATCATTTCACCCAATTTTAGGCATTAGGGCATTTCTAATGTGCATTTGCATCATTTAGGACATTTTGTTTTTATGCATATTGAAACTGTGCAATACTTCCAAGTTCTTCCATGAACCACCCATTCCATCCACCCGTTGCTCGGATTGGTAGGCCACCGTGAAATTCTCCTCACTAATGATTATCAGGAGAACTGCTTCCATGTAGATGGTAGTTAGGGCGAGCAACGTAGTGTAGGCGATCACAAGATGCACCAATGCTGAATCGGCGAATTTTATTATGTTAACTGCCTTATGTGATAGTATTCATCGATTTGAAGGACAATTTCTCTTATTGACGATTATTGTCGCCTTTAGGGTAATTACTGTTATGTGGTTAGAGAAGGCCGGTTTGAGAACGTTCAGTGGGAGTCACATGGGATGTGGGTTGGTGTGTTGATTTTTAGTTGACATCTGCAATTCTATTCTAAGGATTAGTTGCTCGAGGGCGAGCAATGTTTAAGCTTAGGGGAGTTTGATGCGATGATTTTGAGTCACATTTATAGACCTTTTTTATATGTGTTTTGTGCTCTAATTACTCATTTTTATGGATAATATTGCATAATTCACTCATTTCGGTCTTTGCCTTCATATTATGTCAAATCCCCTTTGTTTTACTATTTTGAGCATTATTTATCATAATATTATTATTTGTGTGGATTTACTTGGTCTTGTTGTGAAATTTCAGGAAAAACAAGTATTTGCTTCCGTCGATACCATCGACGGAAGTCGATACCATCGACCAAGCCACAGGTTGCCAGCCGAGAGGAGCAGCACAGAGTCGATACCATCGACCCATGTCGATGGTATCGAGATCCCTTCAGGTTGCTGGCGAGGAAACTGTCGATACCATCGACCCAAGTCGATGCCATCGACACATGGAGGCTACAGCGTCGCTAAACGACAACAACCGACGCTAAAGAGAGTCGATACCATCGACCCAAGTCAATGGTATCGAGATGACCACAGGCGCTCAGACTAAAAGAAAGGAAAGCTGCCGCTAATCCGCTGGGTCGATACCATCGACCTGCGTCGATGGTATCGACGCCGGCAGATATGCGTTGGATTCGTTTTGATCTCGATCGGACGGCTGAAGTTATTTGACGACCTAACTAGGGACTTATCCCCAATGACGGCCGCCCACACGGGAGGGGATCGGAATTTTGCATTGCACGAGTGCCGAGGAAGGAGAAAAAGGAGAACGGAGGCCAGAAGCTCATCTCGGGTGATTCGGACGCTGCCGAAGACGAATTCCACCACCGACAGGCGGGGAAGCTCGTATTCTATGCCAAGGATCTACCGGTTCTTCTCCGTTCAGGGGTTTTCCCACTCGTTTCATGTTTTTCTTATGAATTCCCCTATTTCTACCATGTATTCGTGCGAGATGAACATGAGAGGCTAAAACCCTCCATCTTTAGGACCGGGAGTAGCCCGGGAATGCATTGTATGGTAATTTTATATTGATAATTCATATTTTCTCTCTCAAATCCGTGGTATAGATTCGTTTTCTCCATATATATTGTTATGCTTGATCACCATAATAATAATTTAATGCCCTTAATCACTTCGACAGAAGGATTAACGGTTGAAAAAAGACGAAACCTACATTAATCAATAAAACCCTTGACAAAGGAGTTGTAAAATTAATGGTGGGAACTGAGAGACCGTTTTTAATGCGCTTAGTCTAGGGGAATGATTACTACGACGGTGGAATCAACCTAGACCTAAGTAGTGAATTACACCACGACAGTGGGTAATTCTGTTTTCAGGCCACTACCCGGATAAAGAGAGAAGAGTGAGGAATTATATAAAACCTAATACAATGTTGACCCGCGGTGAAACCGCAATCCTAAAGATACCCTTTTGAATTGATTAAATTAACATTTAATTGATTGTTTTCTTTGTTTCATTTTATTTTCTTTTAATTTGGACAACAAACCTTACTTTGTTATTCGGCCTAGCTGATTGCGATTAGTTAGTAGAAGTCTCCAATAATTCACGTATCCCTGAGTTCGACTCGGGCCTCACAAAGGCCTATATTACTCGACGCGTATACTTGCGTTTAAGCACGTAGTAAAATACACGTCATAGCCACACGACACCCATGTCACGTGACACGTCTACCGAGCATCCATACCATTTAGACTCAGTTATGCGGAGTTACCCGATACTGGTTTGTCGCTAAAACCATATCACTTAGACCATGCCGACTTCACCTGTGCATAATTTTTACCTTCCGTCCGATATCAGGTTGTTCCTAATTTTTACCTTCCGCCCGACGGGTTTCCATAAGTGCCCGACCCGATATCGGTTCTGCACGTATCGCCCAACTCGTATCGGACGACACTCTTACTTTTACCTTCTACTCGATATCGGGTAAATAAAGTGTTGATCGAACAACTCTTTTTGACTCAATTTCTTTATCCAGTCATTGCAAAAAATGGCACACACCAAGCAGACCGTCGTTCAGGTCGACGAACAAGGCCGAAGGATTAACCCTAAGGCCACAACTAAAGCCACCACCAGACAGAAATGCCCCAATCCTGAGACAGTTGGGCCCTCTGAGGCCGAGAAGCAGCCCAGGGTAGAAGCAACCCCAACCCCGACCACGACGGCATAACCAGAGATCCTAGCCCACTCACCAGGCTAGTTTGTGCCTAGAGACAAGGAGCACTAATGACGTTACACCGAGTTGGCGGTAAAAGTCTATTGCCCAACCCGGTTCAACCATAAAGCATCTTTCTAATAGATTGACATCCTTGACAGACTACAGAATGTCTTAGAAGCTGCCAGACTCTGGAACATATACTTCTGCTACTATGCCTCCTACACCGAGCTCACGAAGGAGTTCATTTCCTCCCTCCGCCGAGTTCCAAACACACTAGAGGAGAGAAAAAGGTTCGACAGAGAGGACAGACTCTAGGGGCGCCTCTACAACACCGAGCACGACATCTCGGAGAGGCTACTCAATGTGATATTCTCCTATAGTGAGGCTGAGAAAGAGTTGCTCAATAACGGTGCCCAAATCACCAATGACGATGGCTTTGACCCAGTCAGCCTATGGAGGAAGTTGACGGATGAACCGTCCTTCAAACCGGGAAGCAAAGTGGTGGCGGTCCACTCATGCTTCTGGAGGATCATGCATAAGATAATGGTGAGCATGCTCTTCAACAAGTATGAGACGAGCAATCTCTACACTAAAGAGCTGCACTTAATCTGGTACATGATAAAAGACAAGCCGATCAACCTAGGTCACTTTCTGCTGAACCGCCTCCATCCTATAAAGGAAACCACAAAGGAATACAACATGGGAGGGGTTTTCAACCTGATAGAAATAGGGCTAGGGTACCCAAGGGAGCCACTCATCCTATCACGCACCTGGGGTGATGACAAGATCGACATCAAGTTCCTCACTAGGGCGAACATGATCAAGAAGGGTGGCTGCCACCTATTCTATAAGTTCACGAGGATGAACATCCTCCTGCCCCTCCCACTCTGCGTCAATTATGACGTAGAGAAGCTGGTATTTACAATGGAAAAGGTCCAAGATATGACCATTGAAGCCGCTTACGCCGCCACAATGACCATCCAAGAAAGGATGGCCACCACAGCGAGGCTCGCACCCCTTGATGCTCGGAAGGACAAATCATCAACACTCATCCTGGAAGACTCGCCTATCACCACCACTGCTGAACCAACTGCCATCGCCACTGAACCAATAGCCGCCACTTTGGTGGTCGTTACTACCACCACCAAACCAGCTGCAACGATTACAACGACGCCCGCCATGGCTATAGAAGAAGTGTCAACCATTGAGAAGGTCATGGACACCACCGAGGCCGCTACATTGGGGTAGACACCTGAAGCTTCAGCTCTGCCAAAAACGGTAGAGACCTTGGTGCAGTCAGATGCTTCACACAATAGCAAAGAGGTGTTTGCTAAGCTCTTAGAGGTGAAGCTCAGGTCTGTACAGCCAACCCCAACACTACCACCCTCAACACCAGCGAACACTGTAGAGAAGGAAGCTGAGAGCCAGATGGTTGATCAGTATCTGCCCCACTCCACAACCTTCTCCATGACCCCACACTGAGGAGACAGAGGCAGTTGCAAAGATGCCAATGCCTCGCTCGGAGGTCACACCCTCACGTACTATCCAGGTAGACTCGGCCCCGATAGACGATGTGTATTCATCGGGTCATGCCGCCAATGCGAGGAGCACCACCCAAAGCTGAAGCCGATCAGTGGCAGTCCCCTCCTTATTGGGGAAGGCCTTCATTTTCGAATTCGACAACTTGCAGGAGGTAACGAGCAACCACAACTCTACATTTTCATCCCCAAGCCGCAAGTTTTAGGTCTTCCTATGGAGGCTAAACGAGCATGAGCGTTAGATGCTGACTCTAGTTGGTCTCCCCGGCTAACTAGAGGTGTTGAACAACACCATGTAGGTGGCGCTCCAACGCCTTGATGCCATCAAGCAGAGGCTCGACGAAAGGGATGCCCACCACCAACCAAGGCATTTTTGGATATTACCTTCACCACCGGCACCCTCTTCTCTGCCAGCAACATCATCACCATCTTCCACCAGCTCATCATCCTCATACGACGCCAGTGGGCTATCAACAATGCCTGAGGAGGAGACAACAAATAGAACCACCGACGGGGCCCTCACAGGATAAGGGAGCACTCGCGGTGTCGACGTATCTCCAACCCCTCAACCGCTACAGCCAACCAAAGCCACAGAAGAGACGTCTAAAGGCCTAGCAGAGGATTCATCTGAGGGAGAGGGGGGCAATCTGTATAGCGCATTTGCTGAGAAACCCCTGAGAGCAAAGACTTCGACAGCTGATGCGTTCTCTACACCGTCCGAGATCCCAGTCTTCGAGATGGACGACTTCGACAGGCGCGCCATCAACTACCTTAGAATACAGGGACATCAATTGCTGAACACGGTCCTGAGGCCACATGGGGAAGAAGAAGTTGTCGTCTGGAGCAACATGTACTTATCTTTACGATGCAGAGCACTCAAAGGGATGTTCTTCTCGAAAGCCATCATGGGGAAGATCTTGTTCAGGGTCCTAGAAGGCACGATGCTTGAGAATATCGCCATCAGGATAGGCCAACAGCTAATCTACAATGCCACCACGGCCTTGGCCAGGCGACAGCTAGTAGGGGCAGACAACACACATCTGATGATTGACATGCTGAAGCATATAGAAGAGCACAACCCCAACTTAGTGGTAGCCCCCCACAAGCACATGGGATACTTGTTCATATGCGTGGCTGACCTCCGCTCCCACGACGAGACATTACTGAGCTATTTCAACATGGAGGTCCCGCATCTGGAGTATATCATCCTCCGCCCAGAAGACATCAACCTTAGGCTCCTACCTCTGCATCTCCACCGGGTCATCAAGAAAGGAATTTGACACCACAATGGCATCTGGAACTTCTACGGGATCAACCACTTCCCAGTTGAACAAGATCGGGGGAGCGGAAATAGCACTTTCATCATCTTACATGCCATAGAGTTGCTAAACATCTTCAAATATATACAACAGCTCCAAGACAAAAATTTCATTCATCTAAGGAGCATCTATGTGCTATTGCTAATAAAAGACAAGCGCTATTTCTGAGACGCAGAGCTCCCAGAGGATCTGTTGGAGACAGATGTTGGTTCTGATTCTGACTCCCATTCTTCTCCACCCAGCAGTCCTCCAAGAAATGAAGTCGAGGGATTTTCTGACGTCTTCAAGATAGGAAAGCAGATAGAACATTTGCGATATGTGCTTACCACTGAAGGTGCTCCTGCTTCATCTGTCATCCCCGACTCCACCATCAGCAACTTTGACCGTTCTGCATGCAGTTCTTTATCCCAGGAATAGGTCAATGAAATACTTCTACATCTCGCTGATTCTAACACTACAAACATCATCTATGAGAAAGATAATGTAGTAGTCCCCCTCGATGATCTATGAAACTTAGTCAAGGCAAGAGGGTGTTTAGCTATGATGGTGGCATCAACTTACATCTCTATCTTACAGAAGAAAATTGGACAACCCTACATCACCCATCCAATGTTATTTAAAGACTTATGCCTGGCTGATGAAACAGAAGCGCGCCAACTGTTCCAACTTGAAGAAAAAAAAGTGTCTTCCGTGCATTATATTTCTTCCTATGCTCCACGACAATCACTGGATGCTCCTAATGATATACACCCGTCCACATGACAGTTTCTTCTATAATAGCTCCGACGTCCACAACGACTATCCAACAGAGTGTGCATCTATGCCGACAACATCCCTCGATCGACTAGAAAGAAAATTTTATGCCGAGGTGGTGTCTTTGATCCAGCCCTATCTTGAAGATCTGGTGACCAACTGGCACGACCTCTAATACTACCACCGCAGTCCACAATAGGCTCCCTTATCAAATGACTGTGGTGTCTACGTGCTACAATGGATATACAACATAGCAGCCTTGAGGAAAGCATCACAAAAGCTCCATAACCTCGACTGCCATAGCCAATGAGGAGAATATGTGATGGAGATCTTATCTGCTTCTAACATACGCACATGCTGAACCCTCCCTGATCTATGCCTACCCTTCTAAAAATATCTCACAACTCTAGGATAGAGTGTGGGGTAAGTTTGGGGGGGGGGGGTGCTCCATAGAATCAGTGAGAGAAGTACTCTAAAATTTTCCCATTCTTTTCTTCTTCCCACCATACTCTGTGTATACATGTATATAAATGATTGATAGAAAGCAATACATACACGATATATACACAACTGTCTATTGCCCAAAATTGTAAAAATTACTTTATAATAAATATTTGGTACAACTTCTTCCAGTTTGTTCTCTCTGTGCCTAAGGCAGTGTACATTTCTGCTATGCTCTCTTGAAAACATAGTCTTAGACGACAAAGGCTATAACTTTTCTACGCCAACTTTGAAAAATAATATCGTTCTAGGTAAGAGATGTGCATGTGAAGGAAAAAGCTACCCAAATAGAAAACTCCCTTTTCGCTACCCATCAAAATCCCAAAAAGAGAGGAAAACCATATGAGAGCGAATAAAAGCATGAGAGTTGTGCCCAAAACACACACACACACACTTGCCTTCCCATAAGTACTCATCTTTAGGCATGGTAGATCTGGGGTAGTGGTACGTAGGATGTAAAATCACTGCTCTAAATCCAACTGGCTTGGACTACAGGGACCACTCGCCTGCTAATGGACCTGTACCTAGATGGACCAATGGGAAGCAAGAAAAACCCAAAAAGCCTTAAGCCTTCTGAAAACCCCACCTTATACCCCCAAGATTCAAGAAGTTTGGTGTAAAAGCTAACTTCAAAGTCATGCACTAAAGTTTCACAAAAGCCGGAGAGAATTTTTTTGCTTAAATAAGGCAGGAAAAATGAAGTCCATTGTTCATAGTCCGAAGTAATTTTCCTTAGGAAATCCCAAAAATTCACTTAACCCCCTTGTCTGAAGACTATGCCTGGTTCTGAAAGGTACCACAAACAAAGTTTTAAAATAGGCACAGATTGATTGAGGACAATCAAAATGCTAAGTTTGGGGGAGTTGATAACACCCATTTTATGGTTGCTAGAACTTATATTTTACTATTAAAACTGCCTCCAAACCTGACTTCCTCTCCATTTATTCTATGTGTTGAATAGAAATAATGCCTACTATGCTCCTGATAACATTTCCTATCTTTTGCAGAGTTTCTCTTATTTTTCCACCAAAAAGAGTGTTAATGGGCCCTTCAGGCCCATCTGCTATGAAGTACCCATTCCGGGCCAGGTAGCACGTGAGGTGACACACCCCTTTACCCATCACGGTCGCTGCCCGATATGACAACAACCCAACGTGGGTGTGCCGCACGGGAGCCCTGGCCGCTGCAACTCTTTACCTGACAGGGTGCCTTTCCTGACATGGTTTGCCACTCGACAAAGTCAATTGTGCGATACAACTACCCCTTGGTGCAACAACCCACCAATGTTCTTACTCGACACCACTCCTAACCCGGCACGTGACGGCCCCGCCAGCCATGCCGGGCGACAGGCGTGTCAGCCCCTTTTGAAGCCACATGAACGGAGTAGACAGAGGACACATGCCCCAACAAAAGCCACAACTCCCACCATCCCACTGCCTATAAATAGCAGCTACATGCCTATGATGGGACGGGTCAGAACCCTACGAGAACTAACTCTAAAACCACATGAGCTAGTGCGTCGAGTTCTAGAGTTTGCTGGGCGATACTAGGTGAGCACATCCCAACCCGAGAGGGACGGGAGGAGTTCACTTAGAACCCAACTCGGTAGCAGCAAGCAGCGTGACATGACCTTCAAGGCTACTTCAACATGCCGGGTCTCTAGCTGGACTTCAACCCAAGATGGCTCACCCATCTATACGTGACACAAGGAACCCAAGAACCTAAGATAAAGCTAATCTGATACATGTCCTAACACGACATGATACCCAACCTGATATGGCATACCCGTTACGACTGCATCCTGACGGGGCCGATAGCCTGGCACGACCATATCGGGTAAGGAGGCCTTTCCCGATATGCCCCTTACCCGTCACGGTTCATGACCCAACACGGTCAAGAACTCGACACGGTTGTATCTCAATAGGGCTCCTACCCAGTATCCGGTTAGCATTATCTTAGGGGTCTTGTGCTATGTATATCGATCTCCTATATCAAGGAGGCCAATAATTATCTTTCCTTTTTTAGCACTTTACTTTCATTTACTACTGCATTGTAACTAAATCTTTTTATCTTTTTATGGTTATTGGAATTTGTGGAGTTTATCTCATTTTGTTCGGTGTATGGTTCCTTTTTGTTGGATGATTTCTTTATAGCATCTGAGTTCTAGTCTCTTGTTTTTGGATCACACTTTTGACTAGCTATTGAATCATGTTTCTCATTTTGACTCCCTTGATCAAGGGATGTTGTAAACTCAGAGCTTGGTCTGATTCGGTGTACGAGAGTACCCAGAATCGTGGTTGCCCCGTCATACCTTTCCGCTCCAGCCTATGCCCAGTACCCTTGAGAGAGGGAATTTAGTGCATGACTAGAGGCACCTTCTTTGAGAGAAGAGGGCACAAGATGTACGCCGCTTCCACTTGTTATGTTTAAGTTTTCCTCCTTCGTGCTGTACACTGATAACAATTTTATCTCCTCGCATTTCCTTTATCAAAAAACCTCCATAAAAATTGCTAAACCCCTAAAATATTAATCCTTCTGGTAACTCCTCTTGGAGATAGGCTTTTTGTTTGTCTCTTTTTTATTCTTTCTCGTTGCATCAAACCTTATCCTTTGACTTTTTGACGTGCTTAGACAAGTAAAACTTGAGTTCTGAAGTGCCATTCTTCCAATCCCTGTGTTCAACCCTAAACTACTTTGACCCTGTGCTAGTTGCAGGAGTCTTAAACATTCGGGTACTATAAATTTATAAAGTTTGATGACCTAGACATGTCTCCTTTTTTTTTGGACCCACATTTAAGGCTTGTCAGGACTACTTTGTTATTGTAGAGTATATCTCATCTTTTCAACGTCAAGTATATCAACACCCATAACTACAGACAACTCCATGTTAAGTACATGACTATTTCCCATTATCTTCTAATTCATCTATATCCAATCACAGATTAAACTCTAACTATCAGATCCTACCATCATTCCCATGATGACATCCTCCACATCATTTCTTTCAAGGCATAAGACTCAAAGACATAAATATTACTTCTATATCCCATATCCAAAATACATCATATAATGTCGCATTTATCCAATTTCTTATAATTATAGGAAGATAAGAGAATATAATCAAAGATATTAATCTAATAAGGTGAATTATTCCATTAGGTGGCAACTTTGAATCAAGGTTTCCCTAAATTGCATAAAGTTCATATTTTATTTGTAAAAACAACAAATCACTTTATGTTTACTTCATAGTTATGATATCATAATTAGATATTAGGGATGTAAATATTTTACTTCTAGATTTATCTGTAACTTAATATGAGTATAGGAAACTTTATAAGTTATAAATCATCCCTATATATATTGTGAAGAGAAACTCTTAATACGAGAATTAGGGTTATTGGGAGTCATATATAGCCTTCCCTCAAGGTGTGATGTACCCGAGACATAATATAACATAAGCTAGACCAATGCTAACGGTCCTGAGGAGTTTAAGCCCAATTAGATAATACAAGGGAAAATAGGTAACCAAAAATACCACCAACACTCCCCCTCAAGACGTAGAGTACACATCATGTATTCCTATATTTCCACACATATAGGAGAAGGACGAAGGTGGAATACGCTTGGTGAAGATATTGACATTCTGTTATGTAGTCTTCACATATGGCATAATGATCTTCTTGTCACGAATGAGGTCTCACACAAATTGGAAGACAACCTCAATGTGCTTGTTGGTACATTCATGAAAAACTAGATTATTAGCTATATGAATAGTTGCTTGACTATCACACTTAAGAGTTTCTCAAGAAGAGAGAGGAAAACCTAATTCGTAAAGAGTAGACATAACACATTGAATTTCACAGTAGGCGTGTGCCATAGAATGATATTCTACCTCAACAATGGAGTGAGCCACTATAGATTGCTTCTTGCTCCGCCAACTGATAGGAAGACCTCCCAAGAGAACATAAAAACTAGAAATAGATCTCCTCTCATTCACATGTCCAACCCAATCAACATTTACATAGAAGTTCAAAGAGATATCTAGAGACTATGGTTTCTTATAAAGGAGACCTCTTCTAGGTGTACTTTTTAGACAACGTAGACTGTGTTGTACCTGACTCCAGTGGCGCACAAGAGGTTTATCCATGTTTTGACTAACAACACTGACAAAAATGTCAATATCTGGTCAGGTAATTTTGAGATAGATGATTTTCCCAACCATTTATCAATATTGTTCAGGATCAGAAAAAGGACCCCCCCTTAGGCATAACTTTTATGTGATAGTCCATTGGTGAAGAGACGTGCTTAGAATTTAGCATACCATAGTCCTTCAAGAAGTCAAGGATTTACTTCTGCTAAGATATTTAAGTGTCTGGACAAGAACGTAGCAACTCTATGCCTAAGAAGTATCAAAATTTCCTAAGATCATTGGTATGAAATGTTGTTGGAGTCTATGTTTCAATGTTGAAATCCCATGAGCATCACTACTAGTGATAATTGTATCGTTAATATAGATGCCAAGGATGATTGTTCCAACTTGAGAGAACGTAAATAATAGACTATGATCACTTGATGATCTGGAGAAACCTACACTAATAAGAAGACCACTAAGTATTGTATACCAAGCTCGTGGTGATTGCTTGAGACCGAACAAAGAGCATTTGAAATGACAAACTCTTCAGGAAAACTCCCCCTGAGTGCAAAGTCCTGGGGGCTGCTTCATATACATGCCCCCTCTAAATTACCATGAATTAAGGTGACCGACCTAAATCACACGTCCAAAATAGAGCTGATCTAGATTAGTCACTCTTAAATTTATAACCTAACACTCATACCCCTACAACTATTATATGAGGTCCGATGTAGTAGATCGGGGTCGAACGATAGGGACAAGGAAAGGTAAGTTCTAAAGACTAGGAACTTTCTCTCGTATACACAAAAAAAGAAAGGGGCATGTTAAGATGGTGCTCCTAATGAAATGATATTAATCCAAACAAACAAACAAGTAAAGTCAATAAAGAAACAAAACAATAGAATAAAATCAAACAAGTATGTCATAACAAAGATATGGATGAGAACTTAGATCGGGTTTCACCTACTAAAGATCTCTCTTCAACATGCAATATTCACACCATTTTGTATACCCTGAGCAAGGTTATAAGAAATCATTATATATGTCTATTCCCTACTCTCTCGAGGTTAGGATAGATCTAGATAACAAGGCTCTCTCTCTCGATGGAAAACAAACAATCTCAAAGGTAACCATATGATCCCTAGCTTTAGAAATCCAACATTCTCATGCATTCATGCAACTCCATAACACTAGATAAGGTTAGTACTACTCTTTCAAGGTACTAACAATCAAACATAATAAGATGGTAGCTAAACATGCAAGTGAAGCATTAAGAACAAGCGTATGGAGATAACCATTGCTAGGTGTATATATATATTCAAAAGGATGTAAGTGTATACATGTTGAGATTGACTTAGTGGGATAAACATAAGAGGGATGATAGATCTAAGAGAGGAGGAAGGTGATACACCAAAAATACTCCTTCAGATATAGATCTAGTTTTGGTGTGGAGGATGAATGGCAACTCCTTCTCTCAAAGAAGATGATGGTGATCTTCTCTCCCTTCAGGACCCTCATCTTTAGAGGTAGAAGATCAGTGGAAATGGATGGAGGTTGGTGCCTATTTATAGGTGTTGGCCACCGACTTAAGAGGTTCAATCGATTACAGGGGGCTAGGGCCATTCGACCGTAGGGGAAGTGTTGGTTTATTACACTAACGAGTTTCAATCTTAAGAAAGATCTTTTACTCAACTAACCAATTCCGCAAGTATATGGAAGTATTCATAGTCGAGATCGAACACAAGGAGCTTAATTAATCAACTAAATGCAATAGTGCTAAGGTTCAACAATCTAGACTGTTTTTAAGGTGATTTGGTTGATTAATCTAAAAATTTCAGAATTAAGAAAATAGTAAATGGCTTACTAAAAGAGATTAAAATTCAGATATGGAAGTATCTTGGACTTAGGATTTCATCCACATATCATAGCATAGAACAGGAGAACAAAATTTAAACATAGTAAGCACTTGTTTTAAAGGAGAGTTGTATGTTGCACTTCACCTCTAGGTGCAAGTACAATGATCCTAACTCAATTCAACATTCCCATGTATGAATTTCATTTTGGATCACAAACCTACTCCTCAACTCTATAATTTTCACTCTCATGGTAAATAAGGAGTTGCCAAGAGAGTACCTCCTTACTCTCCTACCTATCTTCTTAGATCAAGAAAAAGAGCATAAAACATACACATAAGGTGGCCAGCCATACATGCAAAAAAGAAGAAACCGATACTCACAAGGTGGAAAAACAAGAAACATAGCATTTAGTATGAAATTATCATGTTACATACATTCTATGACATGGGAGCTACTCTCCCATGTCCAAGAAAAGCAAACTACTCGTCCATAATGTTGTAAAACAGAAAATGCATAGAATTTTCAGAGTTCAACACGATTTAGAGAAGGAAAAGCTAAGAAAACCCAAGGTTTAACCTAAGAGGAGTCGAATTCCAGCTTTAGGACAAAATCCCACTCCTACATCTGCTCCAAACTAGACAAACCTCTCTCCTAAAAAGCTTTGTGGAGTGGATAAGCTCTGCTACACCTTGGAGAAGAAAAGAAGAAGAATGGGGTTCTTTAGCAAGAAACCACCTTCTTCCACCTCTAAAATCACCTTTCTTGCTCTAGCCTTTCTCTAGGACGAAAGAGTTTTTAATAATGACCCAAGATAACTTCTCCATAGAGTGGTTTTTTCTTTTAAAACAAAAGGAGTCGATTTTTGAAAATTGCTAAAACTGACAGGCACATGACGTGTCTTTCTTTAGACATGGTGTGCCCTGTCTCAGGCAGTTGTTCAGAGTGTAAAGCACACGACATGTTTGAATTAATACACACCATGTACTTTACAGAAAGGAAAAGCTCAGTTCTTAATTCCCAGGTACACGTCGTGTCTTTCGTGGACACGCTGTGTACTTTTCTTCAGTGATTGAAGTAATAGGCCATCTAGAAATACACACACAGTGTCTTAAATAAGACACATCGTGTGCATTGCTGTTTCAGCAAAATTAAAGTTCTGATTATTTGCAAGGTGTGGAGAGGTCTCGATAACAATGAGATTAAATTGGGATATCTCCAATTTGATCCTTTTGATGTAAATCTGAAATACACATCATGTGATAAGAAAAACAACAAAAAGGTGGCAAGAATGATATGAATAGAGGCTAAATGAGAATAAAATGAACTGAAACTGTGTGTGAAATCATGTAAAAGTTGATATGGAAACCACACAATAGAAAGCATGAGTGCCGCTGTCACAGGGTGCCAGGATAAGTGACCGCAGAGGTATCTTGTAGGCTTTGACCATAGAGATACCGGGGCAATAGACTGCACATGCATTAGGGTGAGTGACCATAGAGGTGTTAGGATAAGCGAACACAAAGGTATCACAGAGGCTTCAGTCATGGAGGGATTGTACTTCTTTGACTATAGAGTGGGATGATGGCCAACAATCATTGTAGTGGCTCGAGAATCATCAATCACTGAGGCGTTATGGTTTATTTAGAGTATAGAAAGAGTTGTGTGTCTTGGGGAAGAAATGATAATATTTGTCTAGATAAAATATGGTAAAAGTGGTAAAAATGGTATAAACCAAGAAGGCTAATAACCACAAAATTGGAGGTTATCAACTCCCCCAAACTTAGAATCTAGATTTTCCTTAGGATAACAAATAGAATTAAAGCATTGAATGAATTCAAGAGGGGCTTTATTATTATTGTTTATGTGAGTGTGAACAATGCAATAATGCCAGCCTTAAGCTGAAACTTATGCATTAAGACAAGGTGTTATAGGTCCCGGGGCCCTTTCTCTTATGTTGGGGTTGCAACACTCATTTTTCCTATTACGACTTTCTCAAGAAGAAAGACATCCTCTTCATGATGAACAAATGGTCCTTTTTCTAGGTTTTACTTGCCCAAGGTTCTAGTTGAGGTAGCTTTCACATCCTTCTTTAATTTTTTTTTGGAATTTCTAGCTAATGTGTTAGGTAGGCTAAAGCTGCGATGTTTCCTACATTTCTTGGGGTTGATCAACCATGTAAGCTGCCTTAAGGCCCGAATGGGACCTGATGTAGTGTCAGGTGGCTACGTAAGCTCTACTTTAAAATGTAGGTGTATAATAGTTGGCTTCTAGACTCCACTACTAGGTATGACATATCTGCATTCGTGAGTGGAGCTATATGCCCACTGGGAAAAGTACTTCAACATCTTTCTAGGTACAACTCTCATAATTTTTGTAAGGATCCTGACCTACATTTTAGGATAAACCTATTTATTTTGCTTAAGTATGTTGCTTAGATCCTTGATCTAATCATATGAAATGTAATTAGGGCATTTTGGAAGCTTAAGTTCCTTATTTGAGCTTGTTTGGTTGATGCTTGTACTTTGTGGAGTGGTTTTGGTGCAAATTGCAATTTACCCAAGACAACAGTTGATGTGCAAGTTTTCCACCTCTAGTGTGTTCCTTCTCTCTCTTGGCATCATCTATAGGAGTGAGAGAGAGATATGCACACCTTGTTTGAGACTTGGATGAGTGGTGACATCCTTGGTGGTGTTTTGGGCACATGTTTGAGGTGGACCTTACACCTAAGAATGTTGTCTCGAGCTTGAGAGCCTTGGAGAGGCCTTGTATCGGTTTTTTGGTGTCTCCAGATGCACCATATCAGTTTTTAGCTCTAGGGTTTCATCCCTATTGGTTTGTGAATGGAGCGGGTGTGTGTATCAACCTTGACCTAGGAAGGTGACCTCGTGGGTGAGACATGGTTTTTATCACCTTGTTGTATGGTGTTGCATGTGGTCTTTCTTCATGGACAAGTGTCATCTAGGGTTCCTTGGTGGTGACACCTTTCCTACGTTCTCTCTTTCATCCCTCTTGTATATATATTTATTTCTCACCATGCAAGAGAATCCTTTTGGTAATCTTTGCATTCTCTCCTTGGTGGCCGATCTTAATTTTGAGGAGTGCTCTCCCTTGGAGCTTGGTGGACAACCCTAAGCTTGTGCTGTTCTCTTTTCATCCTCTTCCTTGGTAAGACATGATACTTAGCTCTTCTTTCTCTCCTTCTTTTTTCTTCTCAACCATGGGTATGACCCAAATCCTTGGGGCATAATTAAATACATAATCAACTGTGTAGTATAATCATATAGGATCAAAATATGAAAACATTGGATGGGGCCTTGCTTGATCTTTATAAAATGTTGTTGATAGAAAATATACATGTTCTTCATATCCCTTTTAAATTATTAAGATGTTCTATAAGTCAGATACTAAATGCTTTTCTTGCTAATAATCACTACTAGCTTCACACAATTGCAATTATACTACTACTCAATTTATCTTATCTGAGGTAATAATAGAGTTGGTGGTGAGTTATATCTCCCGCTCAGATTTGGAATCTCACCCTGTGGGTTTCCCACACCCTTTTTGGGTGGACGAGAATGAAGAGGTAGAGATCGTGCAATGGAGGTTGAGGAGTAGCCAGAGGAGAAGTAGCTGATAAGGTTGGAAGTTCTATTGGATCTCTTTTGTTGACAGAGTCCTAGAGTCGCCCATGTACACTCGGGTCTTTGGGAATGTTTTGTAGATGTTTTGCGAACGTGCTTTCTTTATATGGTTGGCTTGTATACCTATTATGTACAAATGTGGTGGAATCATGTATATATGTTCTGGAATAGTTCTTTGGTTATAGGTTGACATCATGCCTTGTATATGCTTTAAGGCATGAAAGGACTTATATGTGAAGGTTCTTACTGTTTGACACTTTTATTGAAAATGGTTTTAATTTTTAGTGTTTTCCAGTAGTTTGTTTGTTAATCTTTCTTCTGTAGATAAGTTTTGAGTAATATCACTTTGTGTGGTGTGGGCATCACAATTTTAGTCCTCTTGACTTTTATTCATGCTCACAAGCTTTGGGATGATAGGATTTTGGGGGAAGATTTTGGCTTCCATGCCTCTTTTGATCCCAAAGCTGGGATTTTGCACTAGATGGGGTAGCTGTTTCCTCCCTATCTAGGGTTATGCACTTTCATGCATGTATTTTGAAACATGGTGATCAATCATGGGCGTATTAGACTGAGTCCTCCTTGCTTTGAGGTTTTACCCTGAGGAACAAGCATCCTTGTGTTCTACATTATTTTGAGGTGAGACTGACGTGAAAACATTATCACACTCAAATTTTTAGGTACATTAAGTAACCCAAATTTGTTGTTCTTGAAGTAATTACACTAAGAGTTAGTCTGAAGACAAGAAGATCTAAGCACAAGATTTATGACACTATCCTAAAAGACTGGATTCAAAATCTATGCATGATTTTTCTTTCAAGGATATATACACATGGAAAGATTAAGTCAAAATTGACCACTTGGGCCGATCTAAATTCCAAAATTTGAGAAAAATTGAATGAGATGAACAAAAATTTAAAGGGATAAATTGAAGCTAAAATGGAGGAAGCTAGAGATAAGTACCTCTCGTGCCCATTTATAGAACCCCCAAAATTATCACACACTCTATATCGGAGTGTCAAAGAAGGAGAGTAGAATTAAAGGGGTTGAGTTATTTATGTTGAGGCTACTCATGGATTTTCCATTTTGACTGTAACAACATTTCAACATATCCTCCTCTAAGTGTGTGGTATCGTTCATGATGTAGGATTTCTATTTTTGCATCTTTGACAACTATGGAGGCCATCCATTACAGACAATAGAAGACACATTCATTTGATTCAGTGATTTGCTGGGGGCTTCTGTGGCAGAATTGTGTCTTCTGGAAGTCTTTATTTTTTACATGTTTGTACCCTATCCCAAACTGGGGATCATGTCAACTATTGCTTCCATGCAAGTTACAACTTTTTCGTCAGTTGGTGTCTTTGGTGCAAATTGGGGATCACGTCAACTATTGCTTCCACAAAAGTTACAACTTTTTCTTCAGTTGGTGTCTTTGGTGTAGTCATGTTTGTATATTTGTTCAATGCAAAGGCCGAATCAAAGATGTTGTATAAGACCGTAGTATTCTCCTTGATGTTGACCACTAAAATTGTCCAATGATTATCGTGGAGGACGGGTAGGAAAATGAAATCAGGGAGGGAATTCATCAGACAAAGCTGTAGATGTTCCTTTCTCCCGAATCCTTGTTCTATAATATTATATCGATGAGTAAGAAGTAGGCCATGTGTATATTGGGCATATTGTCTCCTAGTAGTGATTGATATGCAGACATCATGCCTACAACTAGGTATCCTCCCATCTTTAGCGTGTCCTGAAGGTCATCTTTAAGAACACAAATGCCTTCTCGTTCGAAGATAACATCTCCATTACTATTGTCTTCTTTTAACTTGTTCAAAATGAGAAGAAGCAATTCCTAGGAAAGGTTTTCACAGGCCCATCTGTCAAAATTAGGAAATGAGGGCTCAATCAGTCTTACTGGCCCATCTGGTTGTATATCCTATGGCTCGTCCTTGTTAAGTGACATGGCTTTTACTGCACTAACAAATCAACCAAGGGCTGAAATCCCTAAGTTTTTACCAAAACCTTATGCAGTAGTACCATCCGCAAGTGGACGGGTCTTATCATAGTATAGTTAAGGATCGAATCCCAAGGGACAACATTTTTAAGAATCTTTCTAGTCGAATCTGGATCAACTAAGACTAATATTTATAACAAGAGATGATTTGGGTTTAGTTAAACTAATTGCAAGGAAAGTAAAAGAGAAGTATTAAAACTGATTTAGATTAATGGTGGGGATCATTGTGGTGGAATCGAGTTTCACCACCACTACACATGCAAACACATCCAAAACACATCTAGGCAAGATACAACTATCCAAATGGAGTAGCAAGCCATCCGTTAGAAAAAAGAGTTTGTGTAAGCATCTCTGTAGGCTCGATGTCTCATTACCCATAGATCACAGACTCACTACTCTGGAGATATCCCTTTGGAAGTTCTCATTGAAGCATCAACCATGTCAATTGATATTCAAATCCTAAGTATTGAAGTTCTTGCAACACAGGAATATAATAGATCATTCAAGGCAGGTGATCAATCCACAAAGCATGCATTTAATTATTAACAACAAAATGGAAAGTTATATATAAGCCATGGAATGCTATAAAATAGACATGTAAGCACGGGTAGTGGGGCTAGTCCCCGCACCCTACCAAAATGGACTACTCAGTCATCATGATAGAAATAAAAAGAATAAGATACATGAAAGATTCTGCCATATTCATGGTGAAGAAGATGGTCGTGACTCAGTGGAGAAACAGTCTTCTACATGATGGCAGGGCAGATCTGGATGCAGAGGGGAAGAACACCAAGACAGACAATGATGATCTTCTCTCTCTTTCTTCCTTCTCTTCTCATGCTCTTACTTGCAAGAGATGGACTGGTAGATGGCTGATGGATGAAGGTGCTACAGATCTGAAATCCCACCACTTCTGTGACTAGGAGATAGATCTTGATGGACAGGAGATGCCAGAGTAGCACGGACACCATAGAGGTAGTCTTTGGCTACGAAGATTGTCTTCCTTGGCTGGGCATAGAGTGGCATCCTGTCGGCATGGATGGAGCAGAAGCAATGCCTCAAATGAAGGAGGGGGATGCCTATTTATAGGTGCATATCTGGAGAGGACTGACTTAGCTACCGCGGTCGCGACCTTCAGTAGCGGTCGAGGTACTCCTTGGCACGACCGTATCGGGTGTGCGCCTGACCGCACTGAGGTGTCACGGTTGCAGTCCTATTTCATGATCGAGGTGACTATATCACTTGAGATGGTTGTGCCACATTTGAGGTGTTAGCCGTGGTCGCGTTATTTTGTAGCGGCCGAGTTGGGTTGCCACGGTCGCGGTCATGTGTCGGTCATAGTACCTTGGACTCGACCCGACCATGCCGAGGTGGGCCCAGTCATGCCGAGTGTCGATCGAAACTACATCTTAGTCATGGTCATGACATTGTCTTCTTGGCCACGATCACGACATTGTTTTCTTGGTCGCAGTCATGACATCATGGAACAAACCCACCCCTGTGGGGGGGTATTGCTATGGATCGATGAACCTACGTCAATGAATCCTCTGACTGATGGGGATGCTTTCTGATGAAGGAACTAGCCATCAAAAATAGGGGGACCACTATCTCCTACATTGGCACACATAGTGTAATGCTTAATCCTATAATGGAGATGAATGGATTTGATCAAAACTCTAAATAATCATCTAAAAATGAGGAAAATTGTATATGAGCATATTCAGGGGGCATACGAGAGCTTTCAGTGCAAAACTGGGCCAAAAATGGTGACTAAAACAGAGATGATATGCATTCATCATTAGATTATCGTTCTTCTGGTTGATCAGTGGTTTCCCCTTATTTACCTTCTTTCTCAATCTTGGGCATTAGTTCTTCATCAACTGTCTTTTCCTAAGGGATAGTATGTGCTCCATGCTTGCCATCTTGCATTGATTCCCAGCCTACCTTCCATGCCGATGCTTGACCGGTTCAGTTGGGTCGAGCCATAGTGTCCTTAGCTGTTCTCTCCATGACTTCTTCTCAGGTAGCGGGACCTCAATGTGCAATCTACATGGCACAACATCTGGATGCATTTTCTGATCGTTGAAAAAACAGCTATCGTAAATGATGTCCATAGCATATGTGCCTCACAACCCGTGTAAGTCTTTAAGAAGAAGGTCTTCCAGAGGATTGCCTTTGTTTATTGCTTCCATCATTCTTAGTACTATAAATGCATAGTCCCCTAATCCTTGTTGTTCTTGAGGGACCTTGGTGGAGATTATGAAGTTCTTCCAGCTTGATTTGTGGTGATAGCCAGTTGCTTGTATAGCACATCGAAGGTAAATAGGTACCTTCAAGATGCCACACACATCCTTATTTTTGAAAATTAGTGATGTGCTTGGCAGCTAAGTAGCAAAATAGTTTTATACGGTAGTCCAGTGCTCGTAAAGATTTACTACTATTAGTGCTCAATGTTTAACTGTCCTTATGGGCAAGATAACAAATTTAGTTTCTGCCCTTGTGACTGCAATCTGCATTTATTTCATAGATTTAGAGTTATATTTTTATTCATATAGCTTCCTAGCCAGATGTGTGGTCCTATTGAAAACTGACTGTACTTTATCAGGGTGAAGTAATTCTTCTAAAAGTGTTGCACAGAGCACTTTAAGCAGTCTTTTATGCACCCATGTTTGTTTCAAGAATATCCCTCTGAAATGTTCCTTATTCAGTGATCTCCCTTTGTTGTGGTAAACAATCTCTGTATCTGGGAGGATTTCATTGAGGATATCATCTAGGACATGATTATTTCTACAAGTCATTCTAGAAACTAATAACATGTCCATTCTGGCCAACTTGCACAACTATTTTGTCTTGTTTTACAGATGGTTGTCATTCCCTTTCCTATGCACCAACGAAGAATGATGATAGACTACTTTTTTCATCATCCGACGCCCCCTAGCTATCTATCTACACAGGTGAGGCTGGGACAACTATGGTGGGTAGAGAGATGGGATCATGACCTTTAGTAGTCCTACTTGGGTCTGCTTCTACTTTATCTTCAACTGCAACTGTGTCAACAAGCTCTTCTATAAACTGATTTGCATCTAATGGCATTTCAAGTGCTGCCTCATTGAGTGTTGCTAGTATGGTAACCATTAGCATGCCATCTACAGATATGTTTAATTCAAGTAGAGTTGTTCCGTCTACAGAACCAAAGTGTTCTCCTGGTTGAGGTGGGTTGACATTAGTTGGAATATCCTCATGAGGATTGTCTATTGTGGGTGAGGAGTTCAAGTCGATCTGCAATGCCACAATATTGTTGGTGGCATCATGAGGGATTTTAGAAGGTTGTTTCTATTGTAGTTGGTCTCGTTCATTTGTTTGTGGTGGGGGTGTGCTTGTGACCTCTTTGTTTTTACAATCGTCGATGTTGGAGGGGATAGAGGATGCATGCGATGGAGAAGGATTGGATTTGTGTCTTGATGCTGACATTTCTCACCATTCCTCCATCTATTTTTGCTCCTCTTATAGTTCTTTCATAGCTTCTTCATATCCCTTACACATGATTTATTTCTCAATGCTTATAATTTCCCTTTCCTTCCCGAGGTCTGCCATCTCTACAAACATTTCCTTTATGGCTTGCATCATCTCACATTTCCCGAGGAGGATGCCTTGTATGAATTCTGGGAGATCTACAGTCCTCTCGTATATCTTCAGTACTTGCTTGTTAGCGCTTGTAGGCTAGCAGAAAAGAAATGTGCTTGTGAAGAAGAATGGTGCACTTGTTGAAAGCGAGTGTCATAGCGACGTCCCCATTCACTCCCAAATGTCAGGATATTTTGTTGTCATTCTTCTTGGGGTCTTGTCATTGTTGTCATTTTTGGCAGATTTGATGTTGCATCATTTGGTCCTTGTCGAGGAGAGGATGTTCGATCCTCATTCGCCGGTTGTGTCATCTTATCCTGTGCACCTTTTCATTCTATATCCATCTCTTGTTCGACATTTGATGGCCTAGACTGAACATCTTCTCCTTGAACTTGTATTTTGGGGGCAACTTCTATTATAGGAGGTGGAGTTGTGAGTCTGGAACTCTCTGGGTGCTTGTTTAGGTCTTTCCCAGTTTCTATTATTAGTTCTCATGCGCATGTAGGAGTGTCTAGCTGCTCACCTATTTCTGCAATTGGTACTATTGGTGCTCTACTTGTGCCTAGAGGAGAAGGTGGTGTAACATCACATTCTTCATCATTGTGAGGAATTTGATCCACCAAGGACAGTTGCGTTGCAGTGTCCTCTTCGATTGATTGAGCTGAGGGGGTTGAATTTATGAGGCAATAGTCATCTTATGTGGCTTAGTTGCTATTTTCTTTCTTTTCCCCAGTTTCTTCTACTCTAATTCTTATGCTTGATCCTCTTCTTGTTGTATACTAGTAGGTGATGGTTGGCCTGTAGTTCCCCTAATAGCACTAGACTACATTTTCTATACTTCATCCATGTTGGGTCGCAATTTATTGGTGTCATAATACACCATTTCTGGGAGGGGGTAACAATTTTGAGTTGCTTTCATAATAGAACTTCTCCCCTTTATGTACCAATATTCCTACTATTATCAAAGATTTGATGTAGATCATTGTGTGTCCCTCCGTCAGCTCATACCTTCTTAGCTCCTCAACATCCAGAAAGAAGTTCGCCATAATTGTGTGGGCTAAATGGACATCATTTAAATCCCTTTATTTTGATAATGATAAACATTTCATTCTTGTGGATCTAACATGCTACTTGAGTGTTGTAGGAACTAGGTGGATGATACAACTTTGGAAGATCTATATGCTCAAAATGTTTTAGTTTCATGATTGTAATCAAATGTAAACACTTGTACAAGTATATAATGTACAAGTACTTAGATATCATGTAAATCAAGCATTTAGATCTTCCCTAGCCATTCACAACACTTAGATAGGTCATCCCCTATAATAGTGTCACAACTGCACACTGATACACACACTTAGTACATAGTTTAAAATATTGAAACAGAGTCATTCTCGGTTGACAAACTTATCGACCGAGACACTCTTGGTCGATAAACTCCTCGACCAAGAATTAACCCAAATAGCCGTTAGACACAGCAGACAAGGTAGTTGGGAGTTAGAATCGAACGTTATATACATTTTCTCCAGACCATCCCTCGATCGACAAAGTCTTCGACCGACTGATGTCTCGATCGACAATTCCTCGACCGAGAAGAACTCTATCTGCACTTTTCAGAATTAATTAACTAGTCGTTGCTAAAGCAATTAGTGGATAACTAATGGCTAGTTGAGCACTAAGAAGAAAGTGTCTAGAACGTCCTTAAGCACTCATAGGCCATTCCTATAAATTGGACATGCCTTAGGACACCCAAAACACACTTGTGCAACACTTGAGCATACATACTTGCAATTGGAAATCTACTATTGTGAGCAATCGAGCAACTCTAGCATTTGCTAATCCTTTCCATTGCTACAAATTCATGTCCTACATGCTACCATCTCCTACCCACTGCACTTGCACTTCCATACACATTGGTTAGGAGATCAAAACGTTTGATATAGGAAATCAAGCCTTGTACTACAATGATAATTGTAATTTCCATTTTTCCTTCTTGTTCTTTCTTATTGTTTGTACTCTCCTTGCTACTCCTAGGGTTGGAGGCTGCGGATTGGAGAGGGTTTGACCTTCAAGGAAGGCTTTTAAGAGGAAGGCTACTTCAAGAGGAAGGCTACTTCAAGGGGGAGCTTGAAGTTATTTCAAGGAAGGCTTCTTCAAGGTTGGTGGGACTACTTCTAGGTGAAGGCTGTCCAAAGGGTGGTGGAAGTATTTGTAATTTTATGTAACATCCTTGCGAGGTAATAAAATTTAAATACTTTCAAAATCCCAATTAGAAACAATTGGGTAGTGGACTGACTCCCTTAGTTTTTGCTAAGGGTGGAACCACTCTAAACACCTTGCCACCTTCTTATCATCTCAATTGTGGTTGCTTGAGTTGAATTATTGTTAAAATATTTATAAAACCCTATTCACCCCCCTCTAGTGGTTTTTCAAATTGTTACTTGACCTCCCATGCGGTAGTCCTTCATATTCTATTTGATGTCTTGATCAGCTGTTGCACATAGCTTATCGATTAGTAGTCTTCCAATTTTGACATGTCTTCTCTATCATAGACCAGATCAAAAAAAGTTCTCCGCTTGATACACTCCCTGTTTTTGATCGAGCGCACACTATGTTGGCAAGGATTTTCTGTACTACTCCGATGAAACAAGAAGTAATCTAGGTTGTCTTTGACTTTCCAGGGCTGTGTTTGTCCTCCCTAGTTAGTTTCTCCCACATTATGTGGCTACTGAACCCGACACTATCTCTATCACTTTTTCCTGCATGGAAGGCTTTGGCTTCCTCATTTGTCTCGGTAAACAACGCATTCAGAAATCTTTCAGTAATATATCGATCCTTTCCTCCTATTCTTACTTGTAATTTGTAACCCCCCTGCCTCATTCTTTTCCTCATCTTCAATGGGAAGCTTTGAGTGAGGACATGAATTCAACAGTAAATTCTGTGTAAGAGTTCTGGATTCCATGCACAGAACATGCAAATTTGCCCCCTTCAAGAATTCTGCGACCCGTTTGTAGAGCCCAAACTTTCTGAAGTCGCCATGGTCCATGTACCTTGTTGGTCTGAATTGCTTTATTGTTTTGAATAGTTCGTACATTGCTTTTTGTTGCTTATCTGTAGGCTTGAACATTGCTTTGCGGTCTTCAGATGTTACTGCTTTATCAACAAGCACCACCATGTCTTATGGTATGCTTTCCACCTCTAGCCTTTGAGCTTTGGACCTTGTCGTAACTGTCGAATTCATCTTCTTTGATGTGGGTTCTTTTAGGGTTGATGCTTTCTATTTTCCTATCCATCTTACTTCTTCCTCCGATGGCAAGTACTCCAAAGTATTAATCGCCTGAGTGCTTTGAGACTCGTCCTCAGGCTCCAGACTTTTGTTCCCCAATAGAATTTTTTGTGTAAATCTTTTTCATCTACCCTGTCTAACCTAGACAAATGATCAACCACCACATTTTCAATTCCGGACTTGTCCTTGATTTCAATATCAAATTCTTGTAAAAGCAAAATCCACCTAATGAGTTTAGGATTTGCATCCTTTTTCTCCATCAAATATTTTATCGCAGCATGATCGGTCCATACAACTACTTTAGATCCCACTAAATACTGCCGAAATTTTTCAAAAGCAAACACAACGACAAGTAATTCTTTTTCTGTAGTTGTATAGTTCAATTGAGCATCATTAAGCGTTTTGGAAGCGTAGAAAATCACAGCGGGCTTATTATCTACCCTTTGCCCCAAAACGGCTCCTACTGCATAATTTGAAGCGTCACACATCAATTCGAATGGTTTTGTCCAATCCGACGTTTGAACAACCAGAGCCGAAATCAATTTTTCTTTCAAAACTTCGAATGCGTGAAGACAATTATTGTTGAAATCAAAAACCGCATCTTTCTCCAACAATTCGGATAAAGGTTTTGCAATTTTAGAAAAATCTTTAATGAATCGCCGATAAAACCCGGCGTGTCCCAAAAAGCTTCTCACCCCTTTTACAGAATTTGGTGGGGGTAGCTTGGAAATCACCTCAATTTTGACTGGGTCTACCTCAAGACCTTTGCTAGACACCTTGTGTCCTAGCACTATTCCCTCTGTCACCATCATGTGACATTTCTCCCAATTGAGGACCAAGTGTGTGTCCTCACAACGCTGCAGCACCTTGTCCAGATTATATAGACACTCATCAAAAGACGCACTGTAAACTGAGAAGTCGTCCATGAAAACCTCAAGAAAACGCTCCACCATGTCAGAGAATATGGCGAGCATGCAGCGTTGAAACGTCGCCGGTGCATTACATAATCCAAACGGCATATATCGGTAAGCAAAAGTCCCATAGGGGTAGGTGAACCTAGACTTCTCTTGATCCAAAGGATCAATCGAAATCTGGTTATACCCCGAATACCCATCCAGAAAACAAAAATGCAACCGACCGGTAAGACGTTCCAAAATTTGATCGATAAATGGCAAAGGAAAATGATCTTTCAGAGTGGCGGCATTCAGTCGGCGGTAGTCAATGCAAACTCGCCACCCGGTTACCAATCGGGTGGTAACAGGTTCATTCAACAGATTTGTAGTAACAGTAATTCCCCCCTTCTTAGGGACTACCTGTGTGGGACTCACCCACGTCGAGTCTGATATGGCATATATGATTCCTGCAGCAAGAAGTTTTATGACTTCCTTCTTCACAACCTCCATCATGCTCGGTTTCAAACGTCTCTGAGGCTGAATGACTGGCTTGGCTCCCTCATCGAACCGAATCTTATGCTGGCAAAGCGTAGGGGAGATCCCCTTGATGTCTGCAACAGACCACCCAAAAGCTCCTCGGTGGTTCTTGAGCACTATCAGTAGTTGCTCCTCCTCATCCGTACTCAAGTAAGCAGATACAATCACCGGTAACTTGTCCTTCTCAGCTAGAAAGACATACTTAAGGTGCGGGGGCAGCGGCTTCAACTCCATTTCAGGCGGGCAAATGAGAGATGATTGCAGTGGTGGGGGAAGTGTACCTAAATCTTTATAGTGCCTTGTATAGAAACATGGAAGCATCTGAAGCATTTTGGCACACTCCTTGAGTGATTTACTCCGCATCCAATCATAGGTGACATTCAACAGACACGCCTCCAACGGCAATTCCGGATATGCCTCAACAACTGAAGTAGTAATCGCATCATCCTCCCAAGAAGGTGGAATGTCCTCATTCTCATCATTCGGAAATCCAACAGCTTTGCATAAAGAGACAACTTTAGTTTGCTCCATGATGTCCACATCTAAGGTTCCATTATCCATCTTGCTCATCACATGAGCCATGTCCAAGAATGGTTTTCCAAGGCAGAGTGAAATATTGTGTTCCACATGCTTAACCATGTTACAATGTGCTTTTGCTTTAGTAGACACAGTGCTAGTAGGCATGACCATCTCAAAACGATCATCCACTATGCCCAAGGTTAAGCGACCTCTTCCCATTTCCAAGATCATATCGGCTGTAGCTTGGAAAGGACGTCCAAGTAGCAGCTCATTGCCATGCTCATCCTGCATTTCCATAACCACAAAATCAGCCGGAAAAACAAATCGGTCCACCTTTACCAAGACATCTTTGCAGATTCCATAAGGTTTCACCACAGAATTATCGGCCAATTGAATAGTCATATTGCTCGGACGTGACTCCTTTAATCCCAGCTTTTTGAATGTAGAAAGGGGCATCAAATTGATGCTTGCCCCAGAATCACATAGTGCCTCTCCAAATTTGAACTTCCCGATAAAACAAGAAATGTTGAAACATCCGGGATCCTGTCTCTTAGGCGGTAAAGTGCCCATAATGAAAGCACTCACTTGCTCCTTCAACACCACGACCTCCGTGTCCGGTATTTTCCTCTTCTTGGTGATGACATATTTTAGGAACTTCCCGTATGATGGGATTTTCTCAATCGCTTCCAACAACGGAATATTGACCGAAAGTTTCCTAAAGCTGTCCAGAAATTTCTTGAATTGTGCATCTACCTTTCTTTCCTTTGCACTATTCGGATAGGGGACCGAAACGGTATGTGCCCTTTGATGGGGTGGTACATAGGGTGTCAACTTCTGCAGTTCCTCCTCAGTAGCTTGTTCTTCATTACCATCCACAGCTATGTCTTCATCTTGCCCTGTGACAGGTGTGGGCTGCTCCTTAGTGGTTGCATCTTTAACTTTATCCTGTGGTGTGCTTGTGTCATCCGTCCTTGGATTCAACACCTTCTTGCCACTTCTCAGTAAGATGGCCTTGGCCTGCAGGTTTCCCCCGGGAACATTGGTGTTCCCCGGAAAACTCGGATGTGCTGGCTTCTTCAAACTTGCAATTTCTGCTGCCATCTGCGCCATGGAGGTCTCTATAGTCCTCATTTGAGCCCCGTGGCTCTGCAAAGTCTGCCCAAATTGGTTCATATATTCACCCTGTTGCTTGATTTGTTGCCCGAATGTGTTCATTAACTCCTGGTTTTGCTTGATGACCTGATTGAGCAACTCCGTGCTCTTGTCCTCTGTGGCTGGTGCAGGCTTGGCGTCCGGATCCTGCAGAAAATTGTTCGGATCCTTCCATGAGAACTTTTTGTCCTTTCGCCATGAATAGTCATTGTTCCTGTACCCTTGCTGTTGCCTCATGTACTTGACTTGAGCCTCCTCCTCTGACTCATTTTCTTCTTTTTGCAGTAACTTCTTTGCGAGAAGATCCATCTTCTCATTAAGCTCTTTTATTGCCTTTGATTCGCTGGCGACTCTAGCTTGCTCAACTGGGCCTCTCTCTCTTTCTCCCCAGGATTGCTTTCGTGCCATGTTCTTCAGTATTTCCCAGCATCTCGTGTCAGTGTTATTCAGGAAAAATCCTGAACCGGCTGAGTCCAAATTACTCCTATCATGCTCAGAGAGAGCAAAATAGAAGATCTTCACCTGTGTCTCCTTGTCCAACCCATGATGCGGACATCTCCTCAACATGACCTAAAATCTCTCCCAGGTCTCAGAATATGTTTCACCCGCCTGTTGGGTGAAATTGTGAATCTTCCTAATCATGTCGTTGGTCTTCTCAGGAGGGAAAAACCTCTCGAAGAAGACCTCCACCATATGATCCCATGATTCAACGAACTCATCATCGAGGTTATGTAGCCACTCTCTTGCTGCTCCTGCCAAGGAACTTGGGAATAGCTTGAGGTACAAAGCATCTTGTGGGAATCGATCGATCTTCACCATGTCACAGTTCTCCACGAACTGGCTGATGTGTGCAACTGGGTCCTCATTCTTCGGCCCGTGAAATGCATTTGATTTTACCAAGTTGATCAATGCCGGATCGATCTTATATGTTGGTATGTTGACCGCCTGCTTCTTTATAGGCCCCTTTGAAGCTGATGAAGAAGAGGCTTTGATCTTCTCCCATATGGTCTGTGGCTCGGCCATTTCTTCTGCTTCAGATTCAGAATTTACTTCCTCTTGGTGCTCTTTCTCGTAGTGCTCCTCGTCCTCAGGTCCCAGAGGTGGAACCTCGGGTGTGCGATTGTTGTAGTCTGTACTACATGTATGCACCATACACAGTACCTGAAATGAGAAAATTCAAGTTCAGTACTATGCTTGAACGAGTAAATATAATTATAAAGAAATTTAGGAATATTTAAAGTTGTTTCAAAATAAAATTAAAAAAAAATGTGGCCTAGAGTGGCCGCTCTTAGCACTCGAAGTGCCAACAATTCGCCGTATCCCCGGCAACGGCGCCAAAAACTTGACGTGTATTTTACTACACGCTAAAACGCAAGTATACGCGTCGAGTAATATAGGCCTTTGTGAGGCCCGAGTCGAACACAGGGATACGTGAATTATTGGAGACTCCTACTAACTAATTGCAATCAGCTAGGCCAGATGACAAAGTAGGGTTTGTTGTCGAAATTAAAATAAAATAAAATGAAACAAATAAAACAATCGATTAAAGGTTAATTTAATCAATTCAAAAGGGTATCTTTAGGATTGCGGTTTCACCGCGGGTCAACATTGTATTAGGTTTTATATAATTCCTCACTCTTCTCTCTCTATCCGGGTAGTGGCCTGAAAATAGAATTACCCACTATCGTGGTGTAATTCACTACTTAGATTTAGGTTGATTCCACCGTCGTAGTAATCATTCCCCTAAACTAAGTGCATTATAAACGGTCTCTCAGTTTCCACCATTAATTTTTCAACTCCTTTGTCAAGGGTTTTATCGATTAATGTAGGTTTCGTCTCTTTTCAACCGTTAATCCTTCTGTCGAAGTGATTAAGGGCATTAGGTTATTATTATGGTGATCAAGCATAACAATATATATGGAGAAAACGAAACTATACCACGGATTTAAGAGAGAAAATATGAATTATTAATATAAAATTGTCATACAATGCATTCCCGGGCTACTCCCGGTCCTAAAGATGGAGGGTTTTAGCCTCGCATGTTCATCTTACACAAATACATGGTAGAAATAGGGGAATTCATAAGAAAAATGTGAATTAAGTGGGAAAACCCATGAACGGAGAAGAACCGGTGGATCCTTTGCGTAGAACACGAGCTTTCCTGCCTCTCGGTGGTGAAATTCGTCTTTGGCAGCGTCCGGATCGACAGGGATGAGCTTCTGGTCTCCGTTCTCCTTTCTCTCCTTCCTTGACACTTGTGCAATGACAAAATTCGATCCCCCCGTTGTGTCGGCGGCCGTCATTAGGTATAAGTCCCTAATTAGGTCGTCAAATAACTCCAGCCGTCAGATTGAGATCAAAACGAATCCAATGCATATCTGTCGGCGTCGATACCATCGACGCGGGTCGATGGTATCGACCCAGCGTATTAGCGGCAGCCTTCTTTTCTTTTCGTATGAGTGCCTGTGTCATCTCGATACCATCGACTAGGGTCGATGGTATCGACTCTCTTTAGCGTCGGTTGTTGTCGTTTAGCGACGCTGTAGCCTCAATGTGTCGATGGCATCGACTTGAGTCGATGGTATCGACAGATTCCTCGCCAACAACCTGAAGGGATCTCGATGCCATCGACTTGTGTGTCGATGGTATCGACTCTGTGCTGCTCCTCTCGGCTGGCAACTTGTGGCTTGGTCGATGGTATCGACTTCCGTCGATGGTATCGACGGAAGCAAATACTTGTTTTTCCTGAAATTCCAAAACAAGACCAAATAAATCCACACAAATTATGATAATATGATAAATAATGCTCAAAATGATACAACTAATGGGATTTGACATAAAATGATGGCAAAGACCGAAATGAGTGAATTATGCAATATTATCCATAAAAATGACTAATTAGAGCATAAAACACATATGAAAAAGGTCTATAAATGCGACTCAAAATCATCGCATCAACATTTCTTGTAAAGTTCAATTTTTCCTTTCTACTACCCCATTTTGTTGTGGAGTGCATGGAGCTGAAAAATTATGCGTGTACCCTTGAGATGTAAAAAACTCTTCAAAGATGTGATTTTCAAACTCCCCACCATGATCATCCTAATGGTACATATTTTGTTTTGTAGTTGATTTTAAATTTTAGAACAAAATTGAATGAGTATTCTAATTGTATCATCTTTGGTTAAAAGGAAATGAACCCAAGTATATCTACTATAATCATCAACAATAACAAAGAAATATATTTTACCACAAATAGATTGAGTCCTCATAGGACCAAAAAAATCCATATGAATGAGTTCTAATGATCTATTAGTGCTAAGTAAGGTTTAAGATGTGAAAGAAGTTTTGCTTTGCTTACCTAAAGTACATGGTTCCCAATTTTCAGGCTTGTCAAAAGAAAGTTTAGGTAGACCACGAACAAGATCATATTTAATCAGATTTTGATAACATGTGAACTTGCATGAACTAGTTTTTTTATGCCATAGTTGTAAGGATTCATCATTTTCAATAAGACATTTTCCAACAATAGCGTGCATGGAATTAGGTCTAAGTATATACAGATTTCCTAGTCTTTTTCCTTCATAAACGACATTATTTGTGTTTTCTATGATTAGCTGACAACAAGATTTTTTACAAAGAACATCATAGCCACTATTACATAATTGACTAACACTAATCAAATTTTGGTGTAATCCATCAACAATTATGACATTTTTAATTTGAATATTTGTACCAACATTACCTATTCCAATAATTTTACTTTTGGTGTAATCTCCAAATGTGACTGTACCACTCTTCTTTTCTTCAAAAGTAGGTTGAGGCTACTTCAAGGGTGTAGAAGGTTATTTTATTTTGTGTAACATCCTTGTGAGGTAATAAAATTAATTAAAAAATCAAACCAAAGAAGGAGGAGGAAACAAGGAAGACACTTGGATGTAGAGTGGTTCCTACCTTTGAAATCAAAGGTAGTCAGTCTACTACCCAATTGTTTCCAACTAGGATTTTGAAAGTGATTAATTTTATTACCTCACAAGGATGTTACAAAAAATACAATCACCTTCTACACCCTTGAAGTAGCCTCAACCTCCTTTAAGAAGCCTTCATGAAACATGTTGGATAGGATAATGCGAATGAAATTTACTGGAATACTTTCAAAGATAGCATAGATTAGATACATCCTAAATTGTGGGATTTCCATTTTATTTGCTCTAGGGTAGATGTTTGGGAGATAATGATGTTTACTACCCTAGATTCAGGGGTGAGAGATGTTCATAGTAGGTTCCCCTATTCTCATGACATGAAGTGTAGGAAGAAAAATGGTCCTTTTGACATTTCCTAAACTAATGTTGTTATCATTGGTGGAGAGTTTGGATGAAGGGTTTCTGGTGGTTAAGTCTACGAAACGTCCGTATTCCTCCTCATCTATATCTAAAATTTTGAGTATGTCTTTTTTAGAAAAATAGAATCCTAACCCATCAACCATGGAAGTGAAAGAGAAGGGGTTATTGGAATCCCTAGTAACATGAGCATAAAACTCATTTACGGCTTGGGTGGACCAGAAATAGAATGATGGTTGAAATAACTCCATCAATTTTTGTACCTTGAAGAGCTCGGGGAAATCAAAGAGTGTGATGAAGTTGTTGGTGTCCACCAGGCGTCTAGGAAGAGGAGTCTTTGAGGTGAGCTTGAGGTAGCGTTCTCTAGCAACAACGTCGTTGAAGGTGATGTCATTGATGACGCTCAAAGCTAGAGTGACCTATCTTCCCTTCCTCATCGCAACTTACTTCTTCCCATCATCCACTGAAGATGAGGCCATCTTGCACAAATGGAGGTGGAAGAAGAACTAGGGATGGGAGTGTAAGAGTATTTCTAAAGAATAACTCTAAAGATCACTAGAAAGGAGGTGGAGAAGAGAGCAAGTGAATTGTGTGTAGAATGGGCGAATTGGGTTCCTATTTATAGCAAATCATTGACCTACTCGGTCGACCTTTTTGTTGATCAAGAGCCCAAAGGCTCTCTTTTGACGCTCCTCATAATGGCTAATTCGATCGATCGTTGCAATTTGAAAATGTGACTGTTAGATGGAGGGTTCGGTCGATAATTTCTCAAAAATGAGGGGCCTTTTTGCAAAAAAAAAATCGGTTCACTAAATTTTGAGAGAAAAATTAGTTCAACAACACCTTGTCGGTCGAGGGTTCCACCGAGTGGAAGTCGTTCGACAATATTGTCAACTGAGAATCATCTCGGTCCAACATATTTGGACCAAACAAGTGTCTGTCTGAGTAGTTTTGGTGAATTGTTTTGAGCTTGTTTATGTACTTGTGCATGATAGTAAATTATTGTGACAAGGAATCATTACTAGAGTCTTGTATAATAAAGTTAACATAAAATTCAATTAGAATGTTGAGCACATATATCAAAGAATACATCTTGTAAGGGAGTAATCAGTAACCTCTTTCTAATATATTGAAATTGATCAAGAAAAGAGGTTTGGTAAAGATATCCGCTAATTGCACTTTAGTATCAACATGATGGAGAAATATATTATTTTTAAAAATATGATCTCTCAAGACATGGTATCTAATATCAATATGCTTGGCACGACTATGTAAAATAGGATTATGGGCCAAGTTTTTGGGGTTTAAAGGAATAAGGAAATCCTACCAAGTGGGAAGATGAAGATAAATGCAAGTTGAAGATCAAATGCACTTAATTGTATAAATACTCATGTTTGTACTCAAATGTAAACACTTGTACAAAAATATAATGTACAAGTACTTAGACATCATGTAAATCAAGCGTTAGATCTTCCTTACCCACTTATAATCCTTAGATAGATTTCCCCCCAAAGTTAGAGTCACCCACACACATTGAAACACACACTAAGTAGGTGATTCAAAAGTCTAGAATAGGGACACCCTTGGTCGAAGAAATTGTCGAGCAAGACACAATCGGTAAAAGTTTTTGTCAAACACCTGGTCAAAATTGTGAGCACTGTTCAACAACTTACACAATTGTGCTCTAAATTAGCATTCGATCGAAAATAACCTCGACCGAGTAAGAAACGGTCTAAAGCTTGCAACATTTAGAATGGGTAGTTGGTAGTTGGGAGTTGTAAATAGACATTGTAATACTTTTGTCTTAAACCTAGGCTTTGTCAAAGGGAACCTCGACTGGGACACAATTCGTTCGACCGAGCAGGGTTCTGCATTGTTCTTTTCAAGCACGGACAATTAGCAATTACTAGCCAACCAATGTACACATAAAGGCTAGTTAGGCACTAAGAACACTCTAGACACTCCCTAGAACGTCCCTAGACACTTGCAAACCATTCCTATAAATAGGAGAGGCCTTACAACACATAAGGCACCTAAGCTACACTTGAGTATTCACTATTGAGAGCAATCAAGCTAAGATTCACTTGTGTTCTTCCTCCTTGTACTCTAGAAAGGTGTCTTATAGCTACAATCTCCTAGACACCACACATATCCACATTCATCCTAAGTGGATAGGAGATTCTAACACTTGATATAGGATCAGAGCACTGTACAACATTGTTGTATTCCTTTCTTCCAATCCCCCTTCACAGGTACAAGTTGTAATTGCTCCTTGGATGATCCAAGATCGTAGAGGTTGCTTGAGGGAGCACCAATAAAGCTACTTATTTGTGAAGAAGGTTGCTACGAGAGGATCTTGAGATTACTTCAAGGAAGGCTGCTTCAAGGGAGGTTGGAGCTACTTCTAAAAGAAGGCTATCTCAAGGTGGTGGATCTACTTCTAGGAGGTGAAGGATGCTCCAAGGACTTGAAGTTACTTCAAGAAGGCTGCTTCAAAGCTTCTTTGTTTCTAGTCATATGTTTGGAGCAACCACTATCAACCACCCAATTCTACAAAATAGATAGGTTTTGGTACCCATGTGATGGTCCTTTTGGTTAGGAATGTTTATTAAAGCATTTTTTATTTTTGAATAACTCATTTGAAAGAGTTTTTAATCAATTTTAACAACATGATTGAATATAGTCACAAATTGATTGATTCAGTAATAAACTCTTTATAGAATACTACTCGGTCAATGATTTATTCGACCGCAAGGCTTCTTGATCGATGTATTTGTTGGTCAGAATAATTTTCCAGCAGATACAATTTTGAATAGAACATTCTTTGGTTAATAATTTCTTCGACCGAAGAGATCCTCGGTCAAGTATTTTGTCGACTGAAACTGGTTCTGCGTGAATTTATCAATGTCACACAAATCATCTTGTTATTTCTAATCAGATCATGAAAAATATGTAAGTTAAAGCTGTGTTCAGTTGAGATAAGACAATCCAATTTTCAATTTTAGTTTTAGGTCAAATGTTAACTAGGAATCCTCATATTTTTTAGTTTGTGGTTTTGGAATCCAAGATATATCCTTATCTTTATTTCTCTTGTAATGGCATGATAAAGAATAATGACCAAGACATAGACAATAATGACAACAAATAAAATCAATTTCATTTCTCTTTTTACCATTGTGGTCATGAGCTAAAGTGGTCTTTGGTACATACATGACCTTTGTATTGGGTACTTGTGTCTTTCTAGGTTTTTGATAGGATTTTTCTTTGGGTACATAACCTAGACCTCTCCTTCCAATTTGTACAGAAGAGTCTTTTAGGATTTTATCAAGGATATCTTTAATTTTCAAGCTATTAATATCTTTTTGCAACTTATCAATTTCATCTATTTTTATTTTAATATATAATTTTGCTTGATCTAGATTAGATAGCAAACTATCTCTTTCATTGACACTAGCATCATAATCCAAATAAGTGCATAAAATAGGTTGTGTTTGAAGATCATTTTTTTAGCAAGCAATTCAACCTTTTCTTGGCAAATAATGTTATAGTTTGTTTCTACAACAAGCAGCTTGATATTATGCTCATTAATTAAAGATTTTAAGGTATATTTTTCATATATAATACTTTCATTTTCATAAGAGAGAGTATATAGCTTAGCATGCAAATCATCATTATTTTTTTTAAGCTTCTTTAATTTCTTTTTACAGTCAATATATTTGTCATGTATTTCCTGGAGACTAGTGACTAGTTCTTCTTTAGATAGTTCAATAAGACTTACCTCACTTGAGTCCTTATTTTCATCTTCTTTGGCCATAAGATATTCAACTTCCTCCTCCCCGCTTCCACTTTCATCACTTGATTTGTCCCAAGCAGCTTTGTAAGCTTTGTATCCTTTGTGCTTTTTCTTGAAAGAAGACTTCTTTAATTTCTTGATTTTGGAACATTCATTCTTCACATGCCCTTTATTTATTCATTCAAAACACCCAAGGGAAGAAATAGTAGAATTCTTATTAGATTTATACCTTCAATATTTCTTACCATTCACAATGAGTGCATCTTCTTCATCAACTCCTTCACTTGTTTCATCACTTTCTTAAGTGATGACTTTTGATTGAATCTTTGTTGTAGATTTCAAGGCTATGTCCTTCCTTTTTTCCCTTTTGAAGCTCAACCTCCACTTTTTCTTCTTCTTCTTTAAGGGTGACCTCATGAGTTTCTAGGTTGCCAATGAGCTGCTCCATCCTCAATGTGATGAGATCATTTACTTCTTCAATAGCCATCACCTTTGGTTTGTATTTTGGAGGCAAAGATATGAGAATTTTGGACACTTGATCTACTTCACTTATATATTTTCCGCTTAGACTATCAACAATGGTAGAAAATCTTGTATACATTTCACTAATAGATTCATTAGGTTGCATATGAAATTGTTCAAACTTGTGCTTAAGCATATTAATTTTGGTATTTTTTACTTGGGTAGTTCCTTCATGTGTTATGGAGAGTTTATGACGTATGTCATAAGCTGCCTCACATGAGGATATTATATTGAATTCACTTACTGAAATAGAAAATATAATATGCTTACCGCTTTGGCATTTAATTGAACTTATTTCACCGTGTTGGGATCCCATGTTGCATATTCAGTTCTAGGGAGCACATAGGGATTGGACACCATCCTCCACAATTCCAAGCTAAGTCCTTGGAAGTATAATTGCATTCTTCTTTTCCAATAGGTGTAGTTTCTTCCATCAAAAGATGGTGGCCGAGTTCCATAAATTCCTTCAAGGTTGAGGTTGCTCAATAAGTTGTCCCCCATTCTTCAAGACCTGTTATGGCTCTTTGAAGACCTACTCTGATACCAATTGAAAGATCTTGAGGTGGGGTTGAATAGAGCTTTTTGGTACAACATGAATTGGGTTGACCCAATTGTTATTGCTTATAGGATGTAGGATTCCAATGTCTCGCAACTTGATTTCCTCCTTCTGAACTACCTCTTTGAGCATCTGATTTATCTTCCTTAGTGGTTGAGCTAAAGGCTTGGTAGTGTCTTCCATGTTTATGTGGTGCATGCAGAGGGCTGGGCTCAGACCCTTGATATCCTCTACTGAGTATCCTAGTGCTAATATGTGTTGCTTATGTTTGTTTAACAACTTCTCCTCTTGATCTTCTATTAGAGTGGAGTTTATAATAATGGGATTCCTTTCCTAATCATGTAGAAACTCGTACTTAAAACCATTAGGTAATTGCTTTAATTTAGGTTTTTTGTTTTGGTGCATCTTTCTCTTTTGGCATTTGTTCTAACAAAGCATACTTTACTATTTCCATAGTATCTTCTTCATCACTAAGATCTTCCTCTGGTTGGTTTAAATAGTACACAATTTCTACTACTTCTGAATCTTCCTTACTAAGGTCTAGGTTGTTTAAAGCTCGCATGAGCGTATCGATAATGCCATTGTCTTCTTGTACTTCTTCACAACACTGGGTACAACTATCCATGAAGTAGAATGACTCAAATAGAGAAGGTCCTCTCATAGCATCTTGGACATGAAAATTGATATGGCATTTTTAACACGAGGAGTAATTATCCCTTCTGCCACGTTGATCAGGGCTCTATCTATGGCAAGTAAGGGTATTGCAAAGATCATTGGACACGTAGGGTCCTCAATGATATCAATCACCACCCAGTCACAAGGTATAAAGAATCTTCCTACTCGAATCGGGACGTCTTCAGACCAACCATGGTGAAACAAGTCAACCACACCTTTATTAGGCTTATACCTAAGATGAATATGCATGCATCTATGGATGATTACAGGCCTATTGCGTGTTTCTCCTTCCTCTACAAATTTTTCTCAAAGCTGCTTTGGAATCATTTGAAGAAGGCTTTTCCCTCCATCATTTCTCCCAACCAACTTGTGTTTGTGCAGGGTAGGGTGATTAGTGATGGAGCTTTATTAGTAGTTGAGTTCCTCTCCTCTTTCAATTAGAAGAACTCAACTAAGAAGACTTGCTTCAAGGTCGATATCACCAAGGCCTATGATCATGTGGAGTGGCCTGCTCTATGGAATATCATGACGGCCATGGCCTTCTCCAAAAATGGGATCATTCTGATGTTCCAGTGTGTCAAGTCTACCTCATTCTCAGTTTTGGTCGATGGGGTACCCCATGGTTTGTTCAACGCATCAAATGGGTTAAGGCAAGGGGATCCTTTATCTCCTGTGCTATTTGTGATTGTTATGGAGGCCTTAACTTATGGAATCAACTGGGCAGAAGATGAGGGGATGATGCAAGTGTTCAAGGTGAAGAACACCCCTGTCATTTCCCATCTGGTGTTTGCTGACAATGTGATGATTTTCTTGGTTGGACACTAGAAATACTTGCGGCAAACCAGGGTCATTATGGAATAGTTTGGGAATCTCACTAAGCTCTACATAAGTGATATGAAATCTAAGATCTATCTATTATGTTCCTGTGATGTGAGGCGTGGGCAACTGCGTGTAGTTGTTGGATTTTCCCAGGGTCAGTTCCCTACTAGGTACTTGGGTATTCTAATCTTGGGAGGAAGAGGGAGAGGTAGGGGACTATGAGACCCTGGTGGATGAGCTAAGGAAGACCATTGATAAATGGAATGTTTTGTCCATCTCCTTAGTGGGATGCCTGGTCCTTTATAACACGATGCTAATGGGGAAGTTCAACTTCTAGATCAGGAAAATGGAATTGCCGAGGTTCATCATCGACAAAGCTCTAAGCCTTATTGGTGGTTTCCTATGGGGAGGTAAGGCACATGGTGTGGCCTGAGAGACCATCATGAGAGAAAGGGAGAAAGGGGGTTTAGGGGTCAAGGACCCTTGGGCCAGGCGGAGAGGAGCACCCGACTGCGTATTCACAGATTCCTCATGGACCAGGATTCTTCATGGTCCATATGGATGAGGCTGAGATACAACAGCTCATTGGAGGAAGAGGCGATGCAGGGGTGTTCCTTAGTGTGGAGCAGGATGATGCTACAGTGGCATCAGGTGAGGGGATCTTATCAATACGGAGGTGGTGGTGTGTGGTAGTGCCTGGAAGTGAAGTCGTGGATGAAGGGGAGGAGTGGACCGTCGGTTCCTTGGGTGGACATTTTGTGGAAAAAATGGCATACTCCTAAATGGAGTTTCTGCCTCTATAGAGCCCACCTTTGCATCCTTCCCATGGCATACAAGTTGAATGCCTGGGGGTGAATGTAAGTGGTATGTGCTTACCGTGTAAGGAAGGTACAGAGTCTCATGACCATTTGTCCTTTGCATTTGATTTTTCCATGTATATTCTGATGAGATGGGTGCTGAAGAATGGGTGGGGAGGTACGATTCTTGATAGCATCGAGAGGAGCTTTTAATGGATCCTCTCACTAATGCAGATGAATAGGAACATGAGATGTTTTGGGGGTATCGGTATCACAACCATCATTTATCTTATTTGGCATGAGAGGAATTCTAAGCTGCATGGTGGTTTGGAGAGGGACATGTTTGGGAGCTTTGATGTTTTGACTGAGAATCTAACCCTTGTTTTAGGGCCAAACCTAAGATTTATAATGGTTTGGACCCAATTGCTTGAACACACTGGGATTTTTGTAGTCAACACACCCCTGTACAATATAGGCTCTACCCTATACGGTTTTTATGATGAATAATATCTTACCTTATCCAAAAAAGAATCAAGATGTGTTCTACTATTCCCAATGACTTTGTAAAAGTGTAATCCACTAAATCGATCCACATTCCAATCTTTACCATGTCCAAGCCTTTGGGTTAAGGAGAGAGGCATTAGACTTATGCTTGCCCCTAGATATGCTAACCCTTTTTTTTCCACATTATCTCCAATGTTGAAGGGGATAGTATATGCCCCAGGATTTTTCTTCTTGGTGGGCATCTTGACTTGAACAAATGCACTAGACATCTTGGCTAGCTGCACCATCTCTATATGATGTCCTCTTCTTCTTTTCGTGATAATATCTTTGAAGAACTTTGCATATGTGGGCATTTCCTCAATAGCGTCAAGGAAAGGGATGTCTAGGTGCATATTTTTCATAGCCTCCATGAACTTCTCATATCTTTTCTTAAGATGCACTTTAGTTAACTTGTAAGGAAAGGGAACCCTTGGGGAGTAGGGATCTCTTTGTGTGAAGACTTCTTCAGCAGGATTTGGCTTCTTAGTCTTTGCAATTCTCTTTTCTTGGTCCTTTTCTTTACTGTTGTCCCTCTTTGTGGACTCTTCCTTCTTGGACCCCTCCTCTACTATAGTGGGTTCAGGTTGTGGCTTGGCATCAATTTCTCCTTCTTGGTTAATTTATTCTTGTTGCCTCTCCACAACTTTTCCTGAGAAAAGAGTATCCATCTTCGTAGTATCTGTCTTGGAGGGGACCTTTCCTTGAGGATTTTTATGAGTTTAGAAAGTTGTACGAGTTGCCGGTCAATCTATTTTTGACGTGTCTGCATGTCGGCCATTTGGGTATGCGTCGTGGTTAAGACACTCGAGTTAGTGATGACACTTTGGGTGAGCTGGTCATTCACTAAGACTTGTATCTTCATGAAATCAAATAGTTGAGCCATCATGTCTGACTGGCTTCTGCTCCTAGTTTGGCTTTGATCTTGGTTTTTCCAATTTGTATTCTTGTTCTAATATTGGCCTTGACCTTGCCCTTGGATTTGGTAATTATTTCTAATTTTTCTACTAAGTTGTAGTCTTGTTATACTGAGTATGTCCACCTATTCTTCCAAATCCTAGTTGTGGTTTAGATGCTCCACTTATTTGGTGAGAGTTTTCTACATCATCTTGTGTTTCCATAATTCAAACCAGGGTGATCTGGCCTCTTGAAGTTTACATAAGAGACATTCTCCATCTCTTCTTTTTCTTCACTATCTTCTGGTTGAGTGTAGATGCAGTTATCGATTCCATAACCTTGTTCACCGCATGTAACACATTACATAACCTTCTCAACAAATTTCTTGCCCTTGCTTCCAGAGTCTTTAAGTTGTTTGACATCATGGCAATTTTCTGAATCTAGGCGGGGACATATTCTAACACTTTTGATTCAATAGAGGGTCCTTCCAGTGTTGTTTTCTTTGTTGAGTTAGTGTTCCTCCTATGGAAATCCATCCCTACCTATAGAGCTTCCATGTTGTCGATAATTTTCATAGTCTTCTTTGTTTCTTTTTCTATGAAGTCACTTCCAGCGGCATCGTTCAGTGAAGTTCTCTCAGTAGAAGAAAGACCGTTATAGAAGGTTGTGACTACATGACCCTTGTTGTAGTTATGATGTGGGAAATCCCTCTGGTACTCTTGAAATTGTTCCCATGCTTCATACAAGTTTTCTTTGAGCTTCTGCATGAATTTGTTTATCTTTTGCTTGTTTCTAAGGGTCTTCTCCACTAGGTAGAACTTAGCGACTAAAACCTCAGCCAAGGGTCCCCAACCATTGATCTTCTTGTCATGTAAAGAAAGGTACCATGCCAGGTCTTTATTGCTTAGGAAAAAGTTGAAGCCCTTGCAATATATCTCATCTTGTGGAACTCCCCCCATTTTGATGGTGTCTCAAATATTCTTATAGGTATCAAGATGATGGTATGGATTCTCATCTCTAGAATTCCCCCAGAAGGACTTGTTTTGAATCATGGATATGACAATGAGTTTCAGTTCAATGCTAGGCGCATCAAATCTTGGAACGATAGTAGGATTCCTTGATCATTTTCTCTCATAGCGACTCGATCTCAGAGGGAAATGCCTTTTTCATCATTGTCTTCTTCATTGTCATGATTATTATCCTCATGCTCAGGATGGTTCCTTCGGTTTCTTCTTGCTCAATGATGACGATGGTCATCATGGCGTCATTCCTCGTGCTCCTCATCTTCTCATTACTCTTCATTCTCATCTTTGTGGCATTCTACATGTTCTTCTTCACGAAGTTCTTAATGTTCATCTTTTCCATGAGGTTCATATCAAGGTATCCATATGAGCCCTTGCTCGGTTCCATCAGAGTTGCCATCATCATTCTCAAATTTGGTTTCTGATGGAAATTGAACATTCTCCACCCTCACATTCCAATCACTTCAAGCATGTCCTTGATTGTGAGGTGTCATGCTAACTTTAGAGGGATGTATGGTGATGTTCTTAACCTACTTCTCTCCAAGCTACCTAAATAGTTTGCACTAAATAGTTTGCACAATCAAGTTAGAAAACTAGACGTGTTAAATTGAAGTATTAAATGTTAATGAGATTATAGTAGGTTATAAGTGGTGCAGTCAAATATATTGCTAGACTTAAGGCACTGGTGTATAGTGAGTAGGTTTAGGTTCTTAATAATTCTGTATGCCTTGTCTGTGGAAACGATGCAAAAAAATTGACCAGACTAAATCACACATAAAAATGGAGCAAATCTAGAGTAGTCAGACTCTTAAATTTATAACCTGACAATCAGACCCCCACAACTATTATACAGGGTCTGATATAGTATATCAGGGTTGAACACAAGGACAAGGAAAGGTAAGTGCTAAGAACTAGGAACCTTCACTCAGATACACCAAACAAACAAACAAACAAGTAAAAGTAGATAAAGAAACATAAAACACCCAATTAAGGGGTCACAAATGCGACTTCAAAGGAGATTGTGACCTACGAATCCCTTACCAAAGATCATACAAATGGGGATAGAAATCACCCCATATGAGACAATAGGATGGAGGCTGTCGTCCTAATAAACTGCCCTATTGGCAGCAACATCAATGGCATGCTAGTGCAAAACTTCCACCGACACACCCAAAGGATAGCTGTGGCAGCTAGCCGCATGAGCGACTATGATTGGACAATAGTGGTTGTATCAGAGGTGGGTGGGGGTGGGTGGGTGGGATCAGGAAGTTGTATGGTAGGGGTGGGGGGAAGGGAAAGGAAGAGAAGAAGAAAGGAAGAACAACACTAGGAGATAAAAGGAGGCTCTTTTTTGGAAACTAGACGTCTTCTTTTGGTACCATGTGAAGAGAAATTCTTAATATGAGAAGCACAACTATAGAGAGTCATATATATAGCCTTATCTCAATGTAAGATGTACTAGATATGCAACATAACATAAGCTAAATTAGTGGTAACAGGCCTGAGGAGAGTAAGACCAATTAACTAATACAAGGGAAAGAAATCTCAAAAAATGTCACACACACATAAATATCAGGCTAGAATACACTCAAGTATACAAATCACACACTACACTCAAGTGGTGATTACATATGTAGACCTATTTTTTGATAAATCCAAACTATAGATATTAATTGTTATAACACATACATACTACATGCAAAATTTGAGCTCATTTGGATTGTTATAAGTCACCCTTTCATGGTCAATAAAATTGACATACAAAACTAATTCGAATTGAATCATTTTTATCACCTTTAGATGAATGAACTATAAGTGTTAAAATGAGCTAAAATTTTGTTTGTTGTATGTTCATAAGATACTTAAAAAGATTCATCGTTTAGATTTTCAAAAAAATGTTGCTTGATGGAAAATGACTCTAATGTATTTGGTCTCTGCTACACTCAAGTGTATTCTAGCTTGACTCTCTCTCTCTCTCTCTCTCTCTCTCTCTCTCTCTATATATATATATATATATATATATATATATATATATATATATATATATATATATATATATATATATATATACATATACATATATATCAAAGTGCGACTAGGAGACAAAATATCATCATAAGGTGCAAATAACCATTTAGGTCATATCAATGACATGTTCACAAAATCATTTTACATTAATTTTCAATGATTGAACTAGGTATAAGGGTATGTTATAATGAGAGATATGTATAGAAAATTGAGGTAATCAAACAAGGTTCACAACATCCTTCAAAGTACCCGTTATGCTTAATTTTCACTTGATATATTTATTGCACATTATGCCAGTTTTGACAATAGAGAGTTTCTACATTAATGAATGCTTAATTTTTACCACAACTAGTATAATATTCTTCATATTATGGTAATGTAATACCAAACAAAGTTTCATGATCAAATTACAAAGTGTGAGAAAGTTATGTTTAAAATAAGATTAAGCACATATATATCACTTTAAAGTCCAGATGAGCTATTTCTAGGTATGTAAACTATGTTCAATATATTTCCAGAAGTATGAAAGCTGTAAAATATGTTATATGAAATCTATATGATCACTCATAATAAATAAAGATCACATAATTTATTTTCTATTATTATGGTATGCCAAAAGATATAAATGAGCCATTTTTAAGGAAAACCACACATATTTCAGATTTTCAACCTTAAGACCACAATAAGACATCTCATTAACATTTTGAATCAACACTAAAACATAGAGAAAAGAAATATATCCAATATCATCCTGTAAGGATGTGTAAAAGCCTACAAAATCACATGTTATATAGGAAAAATTTAGATATGCAAGGTGAGACTTAGCATTTATCTCTTATATAGACTATGAAAATGCATGATTAAATAAAAAAAGGAGTAAAAAACCTTCCTGCAAAATGTGTGAGAAGGATCCTACTTTTCTAGGCCACGTGGATAAGCCATAAAACATCACCATCAACCTCCGAAAAATCTATCTAAGCTCCATCTACCTAGAGGTAGTCTCACCTATGCCAAAGAGAGAGAAAAGGTGGGACTTCTATCTTTAGAGAGCTAAAACCACCATGGGTGACCATGGAGTTTAGTCAAGAGGAAAAACAAGTAAAAACCATCAAGAAAAGAGAGAGAGAGAGAGAGATAGAGAGAGAGAGGGAGAGAGTAAAGAGACGATCTTACATGTTCAATGCTAGAAACAAAGCCAACAAGCTTGGGATGTCCCATGGAAGCTTGATCATCAATATGCATAGACATGTAAGCACATGCAAGATCCTTCCTCAAGATGGTGAGACTAAATAGAAGGGAAACTCGAGATCCACTTTAAAAAATCACAAACTCAATATCACAACTCATGGACATCCCTCCAAAGGCCCCAAAGAAGCTCCTTTATGCAAGATCTAGGGTAAAACTTGGGCAAAAGAGGAGAAAAGAGGGTGCCTCTATTATTTGGAGAAAGAAACACCAAGGAAATCCATGGAGATAGACACAAGGAATAAGAATATAAGTAAGAAAGTATATAATAAAGACCAGAAAGGAAAACCTACATAAATAGTAGTGAAAATAATTTTGCAAGGCCAAAGATCCGCTAAGGAAGTTGCATCTCCAACTTGCACAAACACGCAGGCACAAATCCATGGCCATAGAGGTCATAGGAGATCCTATAGGTTTTTAAGATGCTTGTACTTGTCCTAGTAGGTCCCTTGGTTGTAAAATAGAAGAGGGGACCGAGAGTTTGGTTTAAGATAAGTTAGGAGGCCAAAAGACTAAAACAACCCACAATATAGGTGGGCTATCTAGGCCCATGAGAAGGAGGGAACAATTGACCTTTCTCAACTAGTCTCAAAAGCACTCAAATTTTCCAAATGAAACACACTTGTGAATAAGAACATGCAGTTACTTAATTTATACACAAATTTCAATTTAGTCCACAATTATGGTGAAATTTCATATTAGTCCAAACACGTACATATAATTATAAGATTAAGGCAAACATTATCCAATTGAAGTCTGGTTAACGTCATCTCTTAAAAATAATTTTAAGTCTCATTTTAGTATGAGTATGAAGGAAGACATATGTTTGGATATTTTTCACATAATTTACAATTAGGTCCTTATACTATATTAGATTTACAATTAAGTCCATAACTTGTAAGGAAATTAGAACTAGGGAAAACAATATGCAAATTGAACAAATCAATTGGTATCAAATATTAATTAAGCACACAATTATGGTAAATAATGAAGATTTGAGGAAGATTATGGTAAATATAGGTTCATAGTCTCACATAAATGGCATAGGACATGTATAGATTTTGGATATGAGCTCCTCCCTTACAATATTAAGGATAGTCATGTGTCATGTCAAACAAGCTATTGAATCACCTAAAGCAAAGTTTTATGAGGAACTCATAGATGATGAAATGCAATCAATTCTTTCAAATGGAACTTAGAAAATGGTGTATTGTATCCTAGTTGTTCTACTATTGGTTGTGAATAGATCTTTAAGAAGAATCTTAATGCAAATAAGTCAATCATTAGTATAGGACTCGATGGTTGTTAAGAGGTAACATAAAGGGAGGGAATACCTGTGGACCACATTATGAATATTATCCCCCTTTAGTTGAGGATCTAGTGATGCAAGCTAGATTTTAATGAACTCTAGGAGTAATGGGGTCTTAGGATACACATTCTGATGGAGTCCTAGATTTGGTCCTCATCTTGTGTCTTTTTCCATTATTTACATCAAGATATTTCATAATGCATGCTATTTCCCCAATAAACTCTATTATTATCAAATGTACTAATGGGTGGTTTTTGCATGTTTTCTAGGTACTTTGACCACTATTTTATAGAAGGGAGAGAGGAAGGTCAAATTTAGGGTTTCCTTAAGCTTGGGGGAGCCAAAATGACTCCCAACCTACCCCACATGATCAAAGAATGTATTAAAGCAATAAACTCCATGAATGACCAATTTCAACACTCACATGTAAGAGAATGGACCTCAAAACAATCGTGTTACCAAGGAATGGACGTTCTGGGCATGCCCCAATCACAAACTACTGACAAAACTTCCAAAAATTGATCATGTTGGACAAAATGACCATTTTGTGAAGAATGGTTGTGATGGGATGTCGCCACCACTATCATGCTACCATTGTACCCCACCCATTTATATCACTTGATCTCCATATATTTCCCGACACTTAACACTATACCATGTAGACCCCATAGACCGATATATAAGCCTGGAGGCAACTAGAGGTTGAAGATTGGCTCCATAGAGCATTCATTTAACCTCCCTCTCACCTACATACCTCACTCCACTCCCATTTCACCACCTCACACCCAAGACGCTAGATTTAAGTTCTTTGGCCAGTATCCATATCATTTCCATGCCATTGCATCTAGGAAGTGGTAGTGATCAACCTTGCAACAACTGGAGAAGAGGATTCAACCACTACCTCAAGCTCCATGGTTTCCTCTATTTGTTTCTTCTTTATTTTTGTATTTTCCATTATCACGAGTAGCTAAGATCCATTAGTGGGCTATTTAAGGAAAAATGTGACTTTGATACCATGTTGAGGAAATGTTATTGTGAATACTATAATTTTGTTTGGAAATGTGATCCTTATGCTTCTATCTCATTTCCCCATATCTTGCTATGGTGATTGATGCTTGAAGTCACCTAAGCATAGACGAATGTGGTACATGTGGCTATTTGGGGAAAAGATCCTAAGTTCAACTAGTGTATCCTTAGCTAACTACCTCTCTTCCTACATACCTATCTATTCTTCTATCTCTAGGTATGAAATTTAAGTAACTATTAGTGCCTCACTTAATGTTCCTAGTAATGAGCATGTTTATATGTTGGATGGAGTGTAAAGGAGGTGAAATGCCCTTCTCCTACTCTCCATACCACCCTTTGTCACTAAGTACATTAGGAAAATCACTCCTAGAGGCCCATACTTGTGTGACTGTGATTGAATTATACCTACACCCTAGTCAATTGATGAACCTTGTAAGGCTGGATAGGGGGTAACAGAGACTAGTTCCTATATGTACACCGTACACCACTTATAGTCAACCAGTAGTATAGGATAATTCACCATAACCCAAAATATTGTTTGGTTTGATAACATGGTTTGATTGAATTGTGTTGCATGACATGACCCTAACTGGGTTGATAGTCACATTTGTGCCCAGATGGCCCACTTCCCAAATTAATTTCTCAAAACACTAATTGCTCTTTTTCTTATCTAGTGCTAACCTAGTTAGCTTCCTCGCTTGTTTACTATGATAATTGTATTTCTCATCTTAGTTTATCCGTGTTGATTATTTAATGTGTGTTCTAAGTTGTTTGTGCTACGTTTTACTAGTTTGGTTCATTATTTTCTTTATTAGTATACTGTTAATTTTGTGCAACTAGTTTCCTCTTCTTGCCTTGTTTAGATGGATTATTCTCTAGATTGATATTAAAATTTCTCTTTCCTACTTTAGTGTAATTGTCTCTCTTTGTTAGTTTGATAGAATTATTTATGTAGGGTTAGATTGGGTTTGATTCTTGCATATTTTATTACTTATTCTGTAAGGCCTATAACCTTGTTTTATACATAAACATAATCATATGTCTAAATTGAGTAATTAGTTTTGAAATTAAACTTTAGATTAAGATTTTAGATCAGTTGACAAAAGATATGTTTAAATTTGAGTCAATTCTGACTTTTTGCTCAAGTTATTCAATTTTATGTAACTTGTAGGCTTTTGTATAGTTTACCCATGTCAGGGGTCTAATTTTTTTTTTTACATACAAATAGTTTTCTTCATGATATTCTTAATAATCTAAGTTTCACTTTTATTGGAATGCTTTTAAACCTTGTTGCATAGAATATCAACTCTTGATGTTAGTTTTTTATGCTAGTAAGCAAGTTGTACTTTTCGATGCTTTTTGGGGCTGGACAAGCGATGGCTATCCCAAAAGTGCCTGCATATGGTGTTCAGTTACCTTCTGAGCACTATTCTAACATGCCTTCAGATGGTTCTGAGGTTTCCTTCTAATTATTGGTTGGTGCGCCTCCCGATGGCTGGTCTGTGTGTTAAGCGTCTTTATATGGTTTCTTTTTGGTGGCTGCAAACTGATGGAGGTTCTGTCAATACAAACTGATGGAGGTTTTAGATGCACGAACCGACGGGGAACCTAGCTTTTAACTGATGGTAAAGTAGTTTTTGACCTTTAACCTCCTTTCTCTTTCCTCCAAGCTATAAGTGCCCCTCCCTACTTCTCTCAAATGAACCTTTTACCCTATCCTTACTACTGGGGACCTTTAGAGGCCATCGAATGAAGATGAGGAGGCATTGATAAGTGATACGAGGGACTCTAAGGGTGGAAACCTCATTTGATCATGGATGCATGCGTGTGAATTAAGGTTCCTTGGGCTGATGTCAAATTGTTGATCATTTCTCTTGCTTCCTTCGAGTGAGTTGCTTGCCCTTTTACTTGTTTTCTTGTCGTTCTTCACCCTTTTCCTCCTACATGCGAGTTCCTTGGTGTTTCTTGTTTTTTCTTGGTATTTTCTTGCAGGAACTCTACACTTGTGTGTTATGAACCTTCTTTTCTTATTCGTTGCTCTACTTCCACCCTGGTTTTGGTGATTGGAGATAGTTTTGGAAGTTTTGGTGGGTCAAGCTTGATACTTTGTTGCTGATTTCTAGATTCCCATCTTGGAGTTTGGTTTTCTTTTCCTTACTAGGCAAGTTATATAACTTCAATATCATCTCTTGCCTACTTTCTACATGCACATTGTAAACCTTACTTCAGAACTTCTAAAATGCTAAAAGCAAGTCTTTTTAAGTGTTGTTGTAGTGTAAGAAAGGTGACCATATATTTTTAAAGTTTCCTTTAAATGTTTGAGGTGTTTTCCTACTATAATGAGTTCTGTTCTTAACTATATTAGGCATGAAATTTTGATATATAGCTGTAACAATCCCTAGAATTTGTCATGCGTGGTGTATCCTATTGTCTAAGGAATACATACTTGTTCTATGTGTTAGTCTTTCTATGCGAGGGGTATCATTTGGCATTTATGATGCATGAAATTACTTTTTTGATGTTGTAATAATGTCTAGACAAAACTTTAACATTGAAGTAACTTTCTATTTATGATTTAAATGGATGAACACTATTGTCTAAGAGTGACATGGAACTATTTAATACTTGTTATATCTTATATGATTGTGGATCCTAATGATCTTGGTAAGAATCTTTTTAGTGTTTATATGTGACTTGATTGATGCACTCGAATGAATTAAACTGACTTAAGTAATCAAGTGTAGCTGTAATTATGTAGTGGCTTGAGTCTGTAGAATTATTCCATTGTCAAGATGTGATGGATTGTGAACAAATAATCCAAAAGGAGATCGAAGGAATATATTGTTGAGTATATGAAGGTGCAAGGAGGGTATATTCCTGTCATCTTAATCCTAAGGTTTTGAAGAGCGGTTGCTGTCGTGTGTTGGATGATTATGCAATTCAAATTGACTGCAGTCGTAACTTGGATTTGAGGGTTGTATACCCTAGTTTCTAGTGCCATGGTCTGTACCCGGGGTAGACTAGGATGTTTTAGTAGTTGGGCTAATGTGCCACTACAGTTGTTACTCATACTGACTGAGGGGAAGGTATCTTAGGATTCCCGTCATCCTAGATATTATACGGGGCTGATTTTGACTTTGCAGTGGTCAACTAATAAATTGAGTGGTACTCCTCAAACTATGCATGGATTAATAAAATATGTAATCCAGCCATGTAGCATATCTGTTAGGGTTACTTGACAACTCACATTGTATGATGGTCCTTGCTTTTCTTTCTTTCTTTTAATTTGTGAATTTATTACAATTTAGTAAGAAAAATAAACTATACTTATAACTCTAGCTATGCCTATTATTATGTCCATGTTATATAGTATTTCAACTCTGTAATATTATCTACATAATCAACATATATATATATATATATATATATAATTTAGGTAGGTAATAGATGCCTTTCGAGTTATAGCTCTCGTTGGGACATGGGTCTCACCTCGTGGGTTACTACATCTTTTTAGGTGATCGACAGTGCCTTCATATGAAGTGTGATTTGGAGGAACAATTTAAAGATCAATTGTGGTGGAAGGTTAGCGTGGTTAGTATAGAGTCCTAGAGTCATCCCTGTACCCTTTGGTCTGGGCTGGGAGTTTTGTATATCATATATATTGACTCAAGATTTTTCTTGTATGTCCTGAGCAATGTAAATGATGTTATTATGTGGACAATATGTTTTGTCATCAGTTGTGGCTGAGGCCACAAAAGTAATGTACAAATACCTAATATGGTTGTATATATAGATCTGCAAGATGTTGGGCTTTTTGTGTAAATGTTCTCTAGCATGTTTAGAAAGTTCATTCAGTTTTGATTATATGAATTTCTGGTAATGTGCTTATTTAGTGTTTGAATTGACATTTTGGTTTTGAGTAATCTCAGTTAGCATGGTGAGTTAGCCACATTTGGAGCTATTAGATCCTTCAATTCGCTGAGTCTAAATCCAACATATTTGACCATGGCTTATGATTATGCAGCAGATATGTCTAGAGAACGTCAAGCGCATGCAGAGAGTAGTTTTGTGGCACCTGGGGGTGATAGTAGGAGACGAGTCCAAGATATAAGAGTACCTTATACCGGTACAAAACAGCCCGTCCTGCCTCCATTTGACCCTTTGAATATAGCTGACCCAACCTTTTAGTCTATGTTGAGACAAATAATGGTGACGATCACACATCTAGAAGATATGATGCCCGCATCCCAACCAAGAACACTTACCACCAATGTTGAGTCTCAGGGTCTTGGAAACAATTTGGAGAGGCTAAAGAGTGTGGGAGCCACAGAGTATGTAGGCACAATGGACCTAGTAGACGTAGATAAGTGGTTGACAAAGCTGGTGAAGGCATTCAGGATCCTAGATATCTCCAAGGAGGACAAAGTGAAGCATGTGATCTACATTTTGAAGGGTAGTGCGGGCCATTGGTGGATCATAGAGGAGGAAAAGAGACTGGGAGAAGTGATCAGTGGGAAGAATTTTGGCGAGAGTTTGTCAGTCGTTACTTCCCGAAGACATATCTGGAGGAGAAGATGGCTCACATTGAATGGTTACTGTTAGGTGTGTGTCTAAGTTTTAATATTTATAAACTCAAACACTGCCCCACAAGTATATGGATGCATGTAGTATTATCGAGGTTGTCCAAGGAGCAAGGGTTTGTTAGGCGCAAGAGTATTGAACTTCAACAATCTAGATCTTTTTAATAAGAGAAGTTTTGTTAAGTTAACTAAGTAATGAAAAGAAAATGAAATAAAACATAAATATCCTTGTATTAAGGTTCAAATTGGGTTAGGAATTCTTGAGGATAGGATTTCACATCTACATCATAACATGAAGAACAACAAAGATCAAGAACAATAGTAATTAGACAAGGGAGGTCTGTATCGTACATCAACCTCCCGATAATGTAGAACAATCCTAACTTTGTATACCTCTCCCGTGGATATACTTATATTTGGACTACAGACCTTTGTTACCCAACACATCCTAGACACTCTTGTAGTCAAGATAGTTCATCTAAGTTACCCTCTCCTTACTCCTATGAATATATCCCCAGATTATCTAAAGAGCTGAAATCAACATACAAAGTGGCCAACAAAGCATGTAAGAAGAATTAAACACCGATGAACCTTAAAAAAGTGAAACGACTAGCATTATATATGAAATTCATGTTCAACAATGTTATCACATGGGATTTACTCCCCCATGCCCAAGAAATATAGATCTACTCATCCATGGCTATAGAAAGTAGATACAAATAGTAGAGAACATGGCTAGACATTATAATAGAAGGGAATAAACTCAGATTTCTGTGGAAGAAGTAAGATAGAGTTGGAACTCCTGTCCATGAGTCATAAATCCATCCTTGCTGCTAGAAATGCTCGAGAAATCTTCACACCAAAGTGGGAAGAAGAGAACAACAAAGATCCCTGCTGTAATTGTTGGGGAAGAAGGAAGAAGAAGAAGAAGAAGTTTCCCTCTTGAGAAACCAACTAATCTCCCTTAGAACCTCTCCGACTCCTCCTTTCTCTCCCTTGCTTGATTCGTGCTCCAAAAGGTTTGAAATAGTCTGTGGTAACTGTCCCAAGATGGCTTGGGGTCATATATATAAGCATGAGATAGTTAAATTCACGTTTGGAGTGAAATATGCAAGTCAAACAACGTGGCAGATGGCAAACATAGCGTGTTTGATGCGATAACTGGAGTTTGGATTCAAATTTCGGAAAGTCACACGACATATCTAAATTTGACATGGCATGTTGCTGCAATTTAGGGAGTCCTGGATTCAGGTTTTGGACTGGGACACAACTATCTAAAATTACACACAGTGTGCCTTTGCTAGACACGGTGTGTTTATTTATAGACATGGCGTGTCACTGTCTATTTCAGCAACATTGATTTTCTGAGTGTTTAGATGATTGGAGAATGTAGTTATGTATAATATGATGTTATTTTTTCCCCATTTTGATGCCAAAATGTTGTACCTACAATCCAAACTATAGAACAAGTAAACATAACAATAAAGTGGAAAATGTAGCATGATTAAGAGTGATTATTGGGCAAAACTGATTTGGAAATGCAAGCAAAAGTGATCCAAAAGATGATATAAAATACATACATCAAATCCACCTAAGATTACACCAATGCTTGTCCTCTAGAAAAAAGAATGAAGTATATATAGGTGAAGAAATAGCATGGCACATACATTATTTAGTGAGATACATGAATTTAATCATAACACACCAATCATTGTCAAGATATTGCAACTAGACATGAATTCATTTCAAACACTCAAAGTTGGAAGTTAATTTCAATAAGGTGGTTAAATTACTTTGGAAAAATCAACAAGATAGAAACAAATAGATTTATGATGACAAAGCAAAAATGTAGTGAATATGTGACCAAACCCTTATGAATTTAAGGATGAATGAAGTTAAAATTCATGTTTGACATCAAAAAATCTTCAATGAGACCTCCACAAGCATTAAGATATCAAAATTAATAGCTCTGGGTATGGTATATGGCTGCTAATGTAGGCTTACATGCAATAAAATGCTATTTGGGGTTTATGGACCCTCTTTCGAACATAATTTCCTACCTTCATTGTGTTGGGAGATTACATGGACGACTTAGCCATCTTTTATAAGGATGTAATTTTTCTTTGGGAAAAAATGTCCCTTTTAAACATGATTCGAGTCTTGCTTTAGAACTTGGAGGTCTTAGGTTAGTCAAATCTTAAAAGAGGGGAAGGGTCATGCAAATAGGTGATTTAAAACCTATAATTATTTTTTTTCTAAAAAAATCATCGTAGGGATGGTAAAAAAAACTAAAGATTCGGAAGAATCATCACAAGGATGTAAATGTTGATCAATCCAAAGCATTTGAACCATTACATGCATTGAGATAAGAGTGAGAAAAATGAAAAACATGCTAGAGAGAAAAATATCATCACAACTTGAGTGATTAGCCAATTGCTTTCATTAAATTGTTGAATGCATGTGCTAGGATTCTTCAACTATTATCTCCATGGGTACATGATTTAGTTATAAGGGCTTCAATTTCTAACCAATAAGACTTCTGAGTCATGCTTAGATTTTGACTTAAATAGGAAAGAAAAATAGAAATAGAAAAGAAAAACAAACAGTAAACTACAACTACCGGCCAATTGCACCCCCCTAAGCTTGAAATTTGCAATGTCCTCACTACAAATAACATACACAAGAGGATTGCATCCATATACCTGTCATGATGAATGATCAAGAGGAAGGTCCAATGCTTTGATTTGAGGCTGAAATGCCTCTTTGTCAATATATTTTTTTATTTGGAACAAATATGTTCACTTATGATTTGTAATAGGAATAATCTTTTGGACAACTATATTGTTTATCCCTTCATTCTATTCTTTTAAAATAATCAAAATTGGATTCAAAGAGAATTTTCTCATCACCAAGCATCGTGTTAAAGATGTGTTGTAAGGGAGAACTTTGCTTTTTGAAAAGTCATCCGTTGAAGCATCTACAAATTTATTCCTTTGAGCTTTAGCATCATTGCGTATATGGGAGTCAACGACTTCATATGACATAGTATTTAATGGTGAAGAAGTTTCTCCTATAGCAGCTCCACTCTTCAAAGTAACCAACATGAAAGTCTCCCTTGAATTCATCTTTGGTTAATTAGGCAAGAAACTGCATCGTGCTTTTTAATTGGCAAGTGCTAGTTGAGCGATGATATTCCCCAACATCCTAGTGCCAATTCCATCCACATTAGAATAAAGTTGTGAAAAAACATCCTTAAGCTGATGCCTTTGTTAGTGAAGCTCATAATTTTGATCTCAAGCATGGACGCTAAACTCGGTTTGGGCTGCAAATGTTGCGGTTGCTGGATGAAATTGATGTTGACATTGTTGTTGAGCCCTTATGTCTCTTTAAATTGTGATGGCATGGAAAAACATGAAGAAGGAGTGTTTCCCACTGCTCCACATGTATCAAAAATTACTTTGGTGTCTGGATCCCCAAAAATAGAGCTTGAGTAAGAAGGTTGGTTGCTTCAATCAGAACTCCATTAGTAATGACTATTGTCATGTCTTGTATAATGGCATAAGCCTCCCAGTATGATTTGTTCATTAAAATACCATTTGCAACATCATCAATAGACATCCTTGTATTGTAGAATAATCCATTATAGAAAGTTTGCAATAGAAGATAGTTGCTTAAGCCATGTTGTACACAAAGACATTGAAGGTCTTTGAACCATTCCCATGTGTCATAAAAGGTCTCTCCATCTCTTTGTGAAAATTGATGAGCTGACTCTTCAACTGTGTAGTCTTGCTTGGTGAAAAATATTTTTCTAAGAAAACTTTGAGGAGTTCGTCCCAACTGTTGAAGGTGTTTCTTGGCAAAGAATAGATCCATGACTTGGCTCTATCTCTCAAGGAGAAGGGGAAAAGAACAAGACAAACTACATCAATAGGAACACCATCTATCTTGAAAGTGCTTAGCAATTGTAGAAACTCAGCCATGTGGAGGTTTGGATCCTCCATGGATGTCCCTCCAACCAGTTCTTCCATATCATATGTATGATTGTAGGACTAATAGAAAAATCATTTGCCTGGATTTGTGGGATATTGATAGCCCCATCGATATTTGTAGCAGATGGAACAACAAAGTCCTTTAGGGTACACTCATCTTTCATGATTTTTTCTTCTTGTTGGGCTGGACTTTTGGGTCAAGACGGTGGCGATGAAGGTGATGGATGTTGGTCCTGCAAATCTATTTGAGGCTCACTCCATGTTGCTTTTTGAAAGTTGTTAACATTACGTTCAATTGAGGGATCTAGAAATATGGAAGGCTGAAAAGCCCTTTTGGATCACTTCTTATAATCCTGCATGTAAAAATGGCGAGTGAAGTACAAAATGAAAATGGAAGATAAAATAATAACGATAATGATCATGATGGAAAAAATGATGGGGAATATGACAGGTGATGGTGTGATCTAGTCTCACTTACTATTCAACACTTCTTCCTCGTCACTGATGGTGTGAAAGCTCTACAACCCTCCTACGAACTCCATCTTCAACTGGCAGCAAAAAGATCCTCGTCCGCCGTCCAAACGACCACGATTGTCCACGGGAACAACTCCGTTGAACTCCCCAGAGCTCTTCCTTTCTTAATCCGTTCTCCTTTTCCCCTGATATCCCTCTTTCTCTACTTCGCCCCCTGGCTACCACCTGCACATTGTAGTGGAGAGGTACTGGGAAGAAGGAGGTCATTCTCCCTTGTCACTGACAGTAATTACGAAAGAGGGGTCGTGGTATTTGTCTAAATGCGCAGAGATCGCCTCTTCATCCATCCTTTACTCTTTCCCACGTTCTCAAAGCCACCCCATCGTGGAAGGCCATCGGCATGGTCAAGAAGCAACTGCCATGAAGGTGAAAACTTAAGAACCATTCGATCCAGCATATCCAAGGGCAGAGAAAACCTCATGCAGTCAATCCGTGGCTTCTAGGCTTTACTGAACTACTTGGGTGCAACTACTGGGTCCACGAGAAATAGAAAGGCCACGCGCCCATCCAAAAACCAAAAGGGGTGTGACACTTATTAAAACCAACTTAGGTGAAACGACCGACTCACAAAAATAAGATTAACTTAAGCGGAAGCGTATTATTTGCAGAGGATTACTGAAAATCACTAAGACTTAAAACTTTTTCAAAGAGATCCATTCATAGGAAAACTCTTTAACCAAGAACCAAAGTATTTCAGATTCATCCTGGTTCACAAGTACACAACATGTACCGTTCCTTTTTAAGGATTACATCATTGACTTCCCTGTTAACAATTATACACAGGCAGTATAAAAACTTCGAGGCACTAAGCCAAAACTCAGATTGATACATTTAAAACCCCGAGGACCTGAGAGTACAAAGACGACACATAAGACTACTATCTATATGACTAGACAGACAAAATCTCCACCTGAGATCTTATTGTTGTCCCTGCTGTTGCTGTTGCTGCTGCTCTTTCCCTGTTCTAGGGTTTCTGCTCTGCCTTCCATGCATACCTAAAAATGTTTCCCACGGGGGTGAGACAATTGAAAATTGCCACAGCGAGAGATATAACTCTCTGCCAAAACAATGTTATTGCAGTTTATTAAATTAAATCTACGCAGGAGTTACTTTCACATTATCAGGCAGAATTATTCATCATAGAACAGAATAAGATAATATCCTATTATTAAGGAAGTCATTGCCTCTACCCATGGTAGATAAGTAATTCATCTATCTACTTTGCAGAGAATATAAAGAAACATAAATAACATTTATCCACTAAGGAATGCACAAAGAAATACAACATCAATCAATGAATTTCCGTATTCAATCCTTAAGCAAACATGCTATATGGCTAATTACATTTTACAATCACACTTATGCCCTGAGAAAGTGACCCGTACTGCTCAAATCCAACCTTCGGTTGCGAAACCCAAATCCGGTGCCATACAAGGTCAATGGAAGAGCCAGACTCCATGACTTCCCATGTCTCGGTCAGTGTGACAAAACAAGCAAGACCGCAGTCTCTTGCTTAAGTGACCTCAGTCACAAGGTTAGCTCACGTAGGCTACCCTTTCTCTAGCCCACCTTGGTACAGGTCTCGGCTCTAGTATATCTGAGCCACGGGCCAGTTCACCGTGCTCCCTGAGCCATGAACACATTCATGCTCTATCACACTGAGCCATGGGCCTATTCACCATGCTCTTATACACACCTTGAGTCTACAACCAAAGTTGCACTCTAATCCTCCTATTTTTGGCTAGGAGAAACCCCACATATTCAACAATATATGCTCCGGATTAACCCGCAGGAGAACCCATTTCACCATCACCAGCTACTGATGATGATGGATCTATGGCCAGGGCACTACATGAATAGATTTCACTTGATTATTTAAGTACATTATCATATTCTTTTTGCATCAGTCAAGTTCTCAAACATAACTTATTAAGACAACTGCTACAAAGAAACATGTACTTATATTCAGCAATGTACTTCTCAGTTCTTGTAAGACATTGGGATCTCAGTCCCTGATCACATAACTGGGAACTCTCATCCCTTCACATCATCATTATCATGATTACTGGATCTGGGTATTCAAACCCTTAGTTCATCACAGAACATTATTACCACTTATCAGGTAATTAATACCACAAGGTCCTCAGACCAAGGTATACATGATACTTGTTGTTCAAGCATCTCACATGGCTCAAAAGGCCCATTAAGTATCTTATCACCTCTCACTAGGCAAAAAAATATCACATGGCTCACAAGGCCATTACACATCTTGTCACCTCTCACTAGGCAACAACTTATTCACATGGCTCACAAGGCCATTACACATATTGTCACCTCTCACTAGGAAACAACTTATTACAAAGGCTTACAAGCCCATAATTATCTTGTTACTTCTTTCTAAGTAATACTTATCAAATGAACATCATAGCTCATACCTGGCTATGTTCATCATGTCATAATATCTACATGGTTTTAGACATGATAACAGTCATACAATATATTCATCACATCATGTGATACAATAGTAACACCATTATTCCTTTCCCAGGAATTAGGGTTTACTATCAAGTAGGGCTTCTCATTCCCTTTACCCAAATTAGGGTCGGGGTTCCCCATTTCTCATTAAATAGGATTTCATGGTTATCTGTCTAACCCTTAATTCATTATTCCAAACCTCTGAGGCATTCAAAGGTATCATAAATGATTATTCAAGATCATTACTCGCATCATATAACATTGATGATCATTAATTCAAGGTATGAGTTCATTTCTCATCCTCATCATGGTATGACTACATCATACTCATCATTTGGGCTTAACCCCATTCTCAAGGTACATTAATTAACACTCATCAAAGTGCAAAAACTCATTACATATCATTGTAATAGTTTCATAACACACTTCATATGTTTCATATTTGGACATATAAGATTTGGAGTACATCAAGGTATATAAAAACTAAAGTGCTACATGTGATAACTATTATATTTTGATGTATCACTTTCACATCATTTCAAACTCTCATGAATTAACCATCTTATCTTGTATTAAGGTATTTCCCTTCTTAATACATTCCACTACTAATCTCTCACCTTTAGCATATAAGGCAAAGGCCACACATTAGAATTGTCCAACTATCTTTAATGGTATGGACTTGTCTAATGATAAAGACATTTCTTATACTTAGGTTGTATATAGTCCACCACATGAAATGTTTCACCTTTATAAGGTCATTCCTTCTATTTCATCATTAAGATTTCTTTATACCCTAATTAAAATTAGGGTTATAATTCATTATCATATTGCCCAAGATTAGGGCTTTATGCATTATGACTTCACATTAGAGTCTCATATACCTTCACCCTTCTCAGGGCCTCTCATCACAACATAGTATTAGAACATCATATGATGTTAATACTTAGTCAGGGTTTCTCATGGAATCACCCTCAACTAGGGTTTCACTTGGAATCACCCTCAACTAAGGTTTCTCATGGAATCACCCTAAACTAGGGTTTTACATGGAAACACCATCAACTAGGGTTTGATAAGGATACACCCTCAACTAGGGTTTCTCATGGAATGACCCTTAACTAGGATTTTACATGGATACACCCTCAACTAGGGTTTCATAAGGATACACCCTCAACTAGGGTTAGAGTTCAATAACCTTGTCAATTAGGGTTTATGTTCATGATTAGGGTTTCATGATCTCTCTACTTAAGGATCATACCCTTAAACACCACATGAATCATATTATTATATGAATTCATGTTATCATCATCTCAACTTGATTAGGTCATATCAACCCTTCAATCGAGTTTATACAACTATGATTAACATAGTGTACCAAGTCATTGATCCTATAAGCAATTAGGGTTCATCCCTTAATTGGCACTAACCACTTAGGTAATAATAGGGTTTCAACCTTTGTACCTTCATTGACTATCATTACTAATCAGCATTGGATCAATGGATCATTCATCATCTTGATTCTCAAGACATTCAATCACATTGGACCTCCATTACATAAGGTATCCAATTGAATTGGTCAATTGAATCTTCAATTGCAATATGTACTCAATTAGGTTATTCAATTGGACCTTCAATTGCATTAGGTTCTCTATTGGGTTAACCAATTGAACCTTCAATTACATTAGGTATCTAATTGGATTGACCACTTGAACCTTCAATTGCATAACACAACTTGACCTTGAAACCACCTAGGTCTCCAAACGGTTTGAGACCGTTTGCCCAAGTAGGTGAAGACCATTTGGCCAATTAGGTGAAGATCGTTTGGCCAAGAAGGTGAAGACCATTTGGCCAAGCAGGTGAAGACCGTTTGCCAAGCAGGTGAAGACCGTTTGCCCATCCAACCCTTGGATTCTAGTGAAATTTCTTCAAGGTTTGGTCTATCGAGTTGATCAACACATCAGCAATTCATTGCAATGTGATTTGGTACCTTTGGACCTTCAATTGGTCAACCATACTTGACCCCATACCTCCAAACGGTCTTGGGTGATCCCCAAACGGTTTTGAAACCGTTTGGGTGATCCCCAAACGGTTTTGAAACCGTTTGGGCTAATCAACCCAAAATCTCAAAATCAACTCATTGGAATTGCAGCACTAATCTCAATTAGGGTTTACCCAATTGATTAGGCTTCAACTCATGACTCGTTTGGAATTAATCCATAAAATTTGGTGAGTCATTAACCAACATCATTAGGAACAGTAATCCAAAACTGTCAACGTTGGTCAACCATCTCAAACGCTTTTGAAACCATTTTCCCAAAAAGGTGAAGTTAATCAGATTGAAAATCAGCACTTAATTCAATTTGATTGCCTAATTGATTAGCCTTCAACTCTCGATTCCTTGGGAGTTAATCCATCAAATGTGGTGGGTTATCAGACTACATAATTAGGAACAAAATTCCCAAACGGTCAATGCTTGGTCAACCATCTCAAACGGTTTTGAAACCTTTTTCTCCCAAACGGTTTCAAACCATTTGCCCTTAAACGGTTTGCTGAAACCGCATAACCAATCAAATTAAAACGATTTGGAGTAGCTATCAAAACCATTTGTCTTGGTACTTTTCTTTGGATAAGCATCTAGGATGATTTCATCATCCCCTTCCTTCGAACAACCAAGAACAGCAACCGTTCTTGATGGAAATTGCAGCAAAGAAACAAGAGTGTATCAAATTAAAGAAAACAATCAACAAAGTATAGAGAATTGATGCAATATCAATGATTAAGGGTTTGAGTTATAAAACCCGCCTCAAATCTAATCTCCAAGATCCAAGATACACGGATCTAATGGTGGATGGAGCTTCTCCAACTATTCCAAGGCTCAACTTCAAGATTTGGAGTGAAATGATCGGCTAGAATTGAAGATTGAGTGAAGAAATGAAGGAATTACACATTGTTTTATGATTTTCACCATGAAATCATAAAGAACGAAGATAAAAGTCTTACCAAAAGGTTGGGGACGTTCTCCCTGCTGTCCTTAGCCTTATTGGTCGGTTTTTCAAGCAAGGAGAAGAAGTGGGGTCGTAAAATCCTTTCATTTGGCTTAGAAAAGGTACTTTTATAAGAAAATTGAGGAGAGAGAAGATACTTTATAAAAGTCTTTTAATTCCAAAATTGTTGCCACCAATTCCCCCTTGATTTCTTGCATGCAAGGGCATATCTATCCCCACCGAACTCCCTTCCATTATCCATGAATTAAGGGAAAAGAAATTAAGCACCTTAACCCTTATAATAAGAATATCCTTATTTGAGTGGAAATTCTTTTTCTTATAATAATGGTGAGTGGAATTTCACCTCCTTAGGATATGCTCGTGCCTTTGCAAGGATTTAGGATTATCCACACACATCTGAATCCAACCATTTTAATTTTGTTTGAAGGCCCTTTAATTAATACATTCATTTTTGCCCTAAATTGGATTAGGGCTTCACTTAGGATTAAATCTTGATTATTTTAATATCAAGATTCTCTCTCCTCCAACTTAATTCAAATGAGGAGTCCCTCTCATTTTATTTGCTCTAAATGATGACAAGAAACATTAGGGACCTTATTGAAGTGGTAATTTTCATATTGAACCCTAGGTTTTGGGTAAATTGCACTTTACACTAAAACTAGGTTTTAATGCACAAACCTTGCTTTATCAGCTCTTTCTTGGTACTCAGGCTACCATAAGCCATAACTTTGCATCATCTTCATTCTCATTATGATTCAACACATGAGGAACATATTATCATGCACAATTTGCACTTAAACCCCTCAACTTGGGTAATTTGCACATTAGTCCAAAATAAGCAAACATTGCTTCAACATTGTCCAAACAGGACCAAAATTGAAACATAAGTTCCTCATGAGCCCTAATTACTTTTCACAAGATAGGATTAAGCATATAATCATTTTTATTAATAAAAAAGCTAGGGTTAGAGTATAACCCAGGTCAGGGATGTTACATTAGGTCTATAAATCCTCAAAAATGTCTATTATTTCTCAAATTGCAAACCTTCGTAACTCCTTCTAGGAATATCCAATTGTCACCAAATTTTAACCAAATTTGGTGAAAAATTCAGCTTTTAGATCATTCAATTAAATTCCTCAAAAAGCCATAAACTTATGGATCTTAATCATTATATAAATCTCAATCCACATTCCAACTTTACTAAATACTTAGAACTCTCATTATAAATCAAGATATGGATTCTAATATATTATTGGAGATTTATGGATTACAAAAATCCACTCCATCACATCCTACTCACCTTAAAATAAATTTCGTCCTCGAAATTAATCCCAAAAATCCAGTCTTTCACATCGTATACCACTTAAAGGAACTTTCATCCTCGAAAGTAAACCATACTCATACTTCCAGGGAAAACCTAAATGTCTTCATCCATATGTAGGAACCATTCTATGTACAACATAATAAAAATCTCCAAAACTATATCTAAGCTACTAGGATGTTTTTTAAACATCTAAGGTGATACTAAGGTGGACCACTAATCATATAACATGGTTTAGGAGCTTAGGTTACATCATGATGTATCTCATATGTTTGGATTGCATCTTTATTTTTGCCCATGAAATAGGGTTCCCACATCATATTACCATGTTCTTAAGGAGATAACTAAAGTTATCCCATTATGTCAAAGTATCATAAACATTTTATCGAGCTAATTATTAGAACATGTTCAACATTAACATATGTATTTTAGGAGGGAGTTAACTAAAGTTAACCCACTTTATCCATCTAGATCATATGAAGGTGTCGTAATCGTCATGTTGTGCTAATTGTCAAACTATACTTTTCATCTTTATTAAGCACTAAGATTAACACCTCATGTAACATGTTTCATTCATATGTTCTTATTTGAATGCTCATAATATATTGTGACCTTTACTGATGAATTCATCACAAGATTAACCAACATTATCACATTATCATCATTATTCATGTATATGGTTAACCATTTATGCACTGATATTTATTAAACCATCTCTAAGTTTCCATCATATCATGTATATAAGCACATCTCAAAACTAAATCACATCTTGCATATATTAAATCATGGTTGTTCTAAACAAACGTATGTAGTGGCTTGTCAAACATGTATCAAAACTTTATATAGTCCAAATGAGGTTCTTCTAACCCATACTGTGAGGGAAGTGTCGTGCTCAGTCTCTCTGAGCTAACTCAAATCTATGAGTATCTCATATGCACATACTTTATCCTCCCTCCTTGGTCTAGGGTTCTCAGGTATACCTCATTGGCACTAGAGATAGCCTTATAAGCTCTAGCCACATAAGCACAAACTAAAACATGATATGACATGCTCTTCATAGGTTCTAACCATGAAACATCATACCCAAAGCTCTCTTATATACACCACTAGATTCCTATATGGGAAACCACCAACCCGAGCATGAGGCTTCACCCAACTAACATAGATACCTCCTCCAGGGTCTTGGGCTCTCTCCCTCACCCAGATGGTAGGCACTCATATTCATGTTCGCATGTGCATATATAACCAACCTCTCTCTGTCTCTAGGGTTTGGTCCTCCCAAGGACATCTAGGGTTCAAGATAACTATAGGAATCATGCATAAAGAAACTCAACTCAATCACTCAGGAGTATTCTAGTTTAGGACATATCATATCACATATATCATATTTCTCATATCATGGAGTCTAGGTTCTCTGACCTTCTCCCTGTGGGTCATGCTCTCTCTTGAGCTAACCCCAAAACTGATCCTAACACTAGAGGTCCTCCTTTGTAAAAGAGATTGAGGCTCATGCTAACTCACAACCTAGTCTTAACTTAACTTGTCTCATCTCATAAAAGAACTCATACTTGCATCTTCAAAACTTATCTCAAATCCGCAAATAGAACTTAAGTCATCAAAGACAAACATAAATCATCATGACCGTCTTACATCATCTCTATCAACTTACATCATATCATCAAGACTTATATCATCTATTCCATCTATCATATATATATATCCAACAAGGCTCTAGACATCTAATCTAGAACTACTCTCTCTTCTAGACTGATGTCATCACTTTCACTTGGGTTGCATGACCACCTCCTACTCGTACATGTGTGGGGACACATTTTTGTAATACATGTACATATTAAAATATTATATAGTTTTTCTCCAATAAAACAAGCGTCAGATAAAACTATCACAGTTCGATCCGGTTGGAATCCAAAACCAAATCCTGAAAATGAGTGCCCCACACATAGTAGAGAGTACAATGTCATGAAAGCTAAGGAAAGGGGTGAGAACATGGTGTAGACTAGTGTAGCTACTCTAGACAACGAGTGACATATGTTTAGGGTTTCTCTTCCCTTGATGCACATCATTTCCAAATAGTGCAACGTCCCATACCACTGCACTACAAGGAAAGAACGACATCTAAGGACTTGCTACTCAACAAGCACCAGTCTAGACCTAGTTCTCTGACATCTAGGTGCTAACCTAGAAGCTAGGCCAGATCTAGTCTCTAAAAGATGACTAATCTAACCCTAAAGATTATTATTAAGTTTAAGGTTCTTTAGTTTTAAGTTGCATAATGAGCACATGCCAGGCTTTGCTATTGTTCATGCTCTGATACCACCTGTGACGTCCCCAGATTTTCTAAAACTTAATCTGATGTGTGACATCTAAATTGAAACCCTCACCTCAGCGAGAATCCCAATTTAAACATCCCACACTAGGATAAGAAAGAGAAAATCAAGGGAGTCAGAAGGAAACACAGTAGCACATGTACATGAACAATAATAAAACCATACACACATGTTCACCATTCAACATATAATTACAACATGAATTGTTGCAACATTTGATATTACACATTGAAAGGTAAACTATAACATATACATGTACTACATCTAAACAACATGATCTTAAGACAACAGTCACTACTACAGAAATAGCATTCAGTGTCACTTTTCTGGGCGTCGGTTATTAAGGAAAACCGACGCCTAACATATAAGGCGTCGGTTGTTTAAGCAAACTGACGTCTATATTCGAAGACCAGCCAGACACGGGTACCGCTTTGTATTAAGCGTCGGTTGTTTATAACAAACCAACGCGTAAAGTCGCCCGCGAAATCCATATTTCGATAAAAAAAATAGTGTCATTTTCAGCGTCGGTTATATACGTAGAAACCGACGCCTATGTGCGATGAAAATTTGCGCGAAAAGTGTCACTTTCAGCGTTGGTTATCCTTGTATAACCGACGCTGAAAGTGGTTCCCGCCAAATAATTTCATGAAAATATCGTCCAATTGGACGTCGGTTTTTTCGAACAACCGACGCTAAAGATGTTTAGGCGTCGGTTGTTTTAAACAACCGATGCTATTTGGGAACTTCATTACCCTCGATCGCCCGACTCTTCCCCTTTCTTCTGTTTCATTGCGAGCGATTTCCCTATTTCTCTGCTGCCGCCGATTTCTCTCCGACGATTTCTTCTTCAGCTCCCCTTCTCCGGCGCCCCCTTCTCCGCCACCACTCCTGCTCGCCGCCGCTCCTGCCGCCGTTGGACACCTGCACGCCGCCGCTCCTGCTCGCCGACGATCCTACTCCTGTTGTTGCTCTGCGTCGCCGCCACCGCCGCCGCCTGCTCACCGCCGCTCCTGCTCGCCGACGATCCTGCTCCTGCTGCTGCTCTGCGTCGCCGCCACCGCCGCCCGCTCCTTCCTCCTTGTTGCTGCTCTGAGTCTCCTTGCTCACGCCCTAACTCTGCTGCTCACAAGGTACTAGCATCAAACCCTTCCTCTGCCATTCTTTCCATTCAGTACTAGCATCAAACTCTGCTGCTCCTTCAGGATGTTTTAATGCTAGTGTCAGGGCTATCTATCTAGGTTGATGTATGAGCTATCCCCTGTATTTTTTTCCTGCTCTCTTTGTGTGTATGAGCCTGTTCCTTGGTTGTGTATGGTCTTGCTGTTTGGAGATGTTTTGATCCCCTGTGTGGGATACTTTCTCCTTTTGTTCTTTACGTTTGGTCAGGTGTGTTGTCTGTAAATGCCCAAAGTATTTTTGGTATCAATAGTTGAGTGTTTTTCACACAAAAAAAGATGGAGAAGTTAAATGGATACAACTCTGTACATAGGTAGGTGTAGTTCTCTAGCTAATTACAATAAGAACATGACAATATGATAATAAACATCTACAACCTAATGCCACCTACCAAGACAGATACTAATACCACCTCCTCACCTATCAAAATCTTAAGGTTAGACATATAAAGGAGGAAGAGTTGTGAAACATGTGTACATGAATCTGAAGCCACTATACAAACTCTGTTTGAGTGTTTAAGTATCAAGCATCGTTAGTCCAATACATAAGTACTAGAAGTATCCATGGGTTAAATAAGGTGAACTAGCTGTGTAATGTTAGGGTTTCTGTAGTAGTGGGTGCGCCTACTACATTTGGGGGTGCGCCTTATACTATTTGAAATCCTTGATTTTATCTTATATCCTAAATAAAATTAAGGGACCCATGATTAGAAAACAATTCCAAACTTGGCACCCACACTAATTGGAAGGAAATAAAATATGATTATTGAAATGCACATTTGTGATGTGATACCTTTTTTAGGATGCATATATTAGATTCAACCTTTGAGACATCCTTTTATGAGTTCCAATACAATTAGGGTTTCATTTCATTGCCATTGTATGTATTATAATATTACATCTTTCACATAAAAATTAATTAAATTGAATCCTATTGGAACCCTAATTTAAATCCTAATTTGATTTAAACTTGTCCATTCTAGCATCCTAATTTGATTTGATTAAACCCTAACATTGTTTAAACCCTAACATCAATTGTGATGAAACCCTAACATGTACATATCTATTATTGTGTTTGTTGGCCTAGAAACCCATCCAAGATTGACTCATTAGGAGTAAATTTTGGATAGTCCCCGGTTTGGGACTGTTCTTGAACACCTAATCTCACTTAGGATGTAAGTGTATAATGTGTATTGGGTTTTCGAGAAAATTTTGGTACCATTTCCCCGTTTGTTCTCTAAGTACATATGTACTTAGAGAACAGCGGGGAAATGCTGCCGAAATTTTCTTGAAAACCCAATACACATTATACACTTACTAGTGAGATTAGGTGTTCAAGGATGGGATAGGTGGTACACATTTATTATATATAAGAATGACATCACATGTGTTTGTTGGCCTATAATGTGAACAATCATTGTTTTTTATATTACTTGTACATTGGTATAAATTAGAATGAACAATCACTAAATTATATACTGTTTGTATGGAGTCCGGCTTCATAGTAGATATCTATTATTGTGTTTGTTGGCCTAGAAACCCGTCCAAGATTGACTCATTAGGAGTAAATCTTGGATAGTCCCCGGTTTGGGACTGTTCTTGAACACCTAATCTCACTTAGGATGTAAGTGTATAATGTGTATTGGGTTTTCGAGAAAATTTTGGTAGCATTTCCCCGTTTGTTCTCTAAGTACATATGTACTTAGAGAACAGCGGGGAAATGCTGCCGAAATTTTCTCGAAAACCCAATACACATTATACACTTACTAGTGAGATTAGGTGTTCAAGGATGGGATAGGTGGTACACATTTATTATATATAAGAATGACATCACATGTGTTTGTTGGCCTAGAATGTGAACAATCATTGTTTTTTATATTACTTGTACATTGGTATAAATTAGAATGAACAATCACTAAATTATATATTGTTTGTATGGAGTCCGGCTTCATTGTAGATATCTATTATTGTGTTTGTTGGCCTAGAAACCCGTCCAAGATTGACTCATTAGGAGTAAATCTTGGATAGTCCCCGGTTTGGGACTGTTCTTGAACACCTAATCTCACTTAGGATGTAAGTGTATAATGTGTATTGGGTTTTCGAGAAAATTTTGGTAGCATTTCCCCGTTTGTTCTCTAAGTACATATGTACTTAGAGAACAGTGGGGAAATGCTGCCGAAATTTTCTTGAAAACCCAATACACATTATACACTTACTAGTGAGATTAGGTGTTCAAGGATGGGATAGGTGGTACACATTTATTATATATAAGAATGACATCACATGTGTTTGTTGGCATTTCCCCGTTTGTTCTCTAAGTACATATGTACTTAGAGAACAGCGGGGAAATGCTGCCTAATCTTTTCCTAATATATACTTGTTTCCTAATATATACTTGTTTTCTCTGATCATAGAATGGATAGATCATTGATGTCCATTCATAATCGTTGCACCCCAGAGTTTATATCTGGTCTTGATCAGTTTATTAGATTTGCCGAGGAACATAGGAAAAAACCTACAGATAGGTTCTACTGTCCATGTAGGCATTGCGGTAACAACTTGAAAGTCAACACTGGTGAGGAAATCAAAAGTCATGTCATGTGCAACGGGATTGTACAAGGCTATACAGAATGGCACTGGCATGGAGAGATTTCAAAATCGAAACCAGTAGATGTCGATAGCAGTGCTTGGGTGGAAGAAGAAATTGCCTCCGATGACGTAAATGTGAACGAACCAGTTCCAGCAGACATCGTTGATGCGATGCTGGATAGTTGTAGGGTAGAGCACACCGATCCACCTCCTATCTTTACAAACATTGTGCATGATGCTGAGATACCGTTATACACAGGCTGTGCTAAGTTTACGAAGCTTAGCGTTGTGTTGAGATTGTATAAGTTGAAAGCTAACAATAGATGGAGCGACAAAAGCTTCACTTCATTATTGACTTTGTTGAAAGAAATTCTTCCTGAAGGAAACGAGCTTCCAATCTCAACATACCAGGTAAAGAAAATGTTGTGCCCAATGGGAATGGAGGCCAAGAAGATACACGCATGCCCGAATGATTGTGTATTATTTCAAAAGTACTATGTAGATTTGAAAGATTGTCCAAAATGTGGTGCGTCACGGTATAAATTGACGACTTCGGGGGAGTCCAAAACTGGTTCTCCTGCCAAGGTGTTGTGGTATCTACCTATAATATCACGGTTTCAACGCTTGTTTGCAAATCCGAAAGATGCGAAGAATTTGAGGTGGCATGCAGATGTTAAGAAAAATAATGATGGGATCCTACGACATGCGTCTGATTCCCCATAGTGGAAGAAGATTGATCTATTGTAACCTAAATTTGGTGAAGAAGATAGGAATCTAAGACTTGGGCTTTGTACAGATGGGATGAATCTGTACGGGACATTGAGCAGCCAACATAGCACTTGGCCAGTCATGCTTGTTATATACAATCTTCCTCCCTGGATGTGTATGAAAAATAAGTACGTTATGTTGTCATTGTTGATATCGGGCCCTAAACAACCCGGAAATGATATCGATGTTTATCTTGAACCTTTGATTGATGACTTAAAGAAACTTTGGGCTGAAGGTGTGATGACCTATGATGCTTCAGCAAGAGAGACATTTCGTTTGCACGCTATGTTGTTTTGCACTATTAATGACTTTCCAGCATATGGGAATTTGTCTGGATATAGTGTCAAAGGAGCTAAAGCGTGTCCTATATGTGAAGAAAACACTAATTCAATAAGACTAAAACATGGCGGCAAGACTGTATATCTTGGTCATCGAAGGTTTCTTTCAAAATTCCATCCGTATCGTAGGAAGCGCAAAGCATTCAATGGATGGAATGATGAACGGAGTGCACCTAAACCTATACCAGGGGATGTTGTTTATGAAAGAGTAAAAGACATTGTCAATGAATTTGGTAAGAAATCACAATGTAGTATGGTCACATGGAGTGACAATTCTTCATTCAAGAAGAAGTCAATATTTTGGGATCTTCCTTATTGGAGTTCTTTGACAGTCAGGCATTGTATCGATGTAATGCACGTTGAGAAAAATGTCTGTGATAGCATCATTGGTACTCTATTAAATATACCAGGTAAGACTAAAGATGGGATAAAATCCAGACTGGACCTACGTGAAATGGGAATAAGGTCAGAATTAACAGAATTACGTGAAATGGGTAATAAAAGAACATACTTACCTCCCGCTTGTTACACGTTGTCTAGAAAGGAGAAGAAAACTTTTTGTGAATGCTTAGTAAATGTTAAGGTGCCACATGGTTACTCATCCAACATCCGTAGATTGGTATCAATGAAAGATCTGAAGTTGATAGGTCTTAAATCTCATGATTGTCACACTCTAATGCAACAAATATTGCCCGTGGCAATTCGATCTATATTGCCGAAGCATGTAAGGTTTGCAATTACCATACTTTGTTTCTTTTTCAACAGTCTATGCAGCAAAGTTATTGACCCTGATACTCTCGATAATTTGCAAAGAGAAGTGGTTGTTACCCTATGTCAGCTTGAGATGTATTTCCCTCCTTCGTTCTTTGATATCATGGTACATCTTGTTGTCCACTTCACTAGGGAAGTGAAAATGTTGGGACCAGTTTTCTTGCATTGGATGTATCCCTTTGAACGATACATGAGCGTTTTTAAAGGTGATGTTCGAAACCGTTATCGGCCTGAAGGGAGTATTATTGAAGGTTATGTGGCGAGAGAGGTTATGGATTTTTGCAATGACTTTTTCAGTGGTAATGACACTCCTGATAATGACAAGAATATTGAGGAGGACAAAGGAATTTTGGGATCACGGGTGAAAGTAATCAGCCGTGAGCAGTTGGAACAAGCTCACTTGTATATTTTACACAATATGGACAAAGTGAGTGTTTATATCGAGGAACATACCAATTTCATAAAGAGACAACATCCTCGAGCAAGTTCAATGTGGCTTGCTAGAGAGCATAATAAGACTTTTACTAAGTGGTTTGAAGATAAAGTCTTACATCAACTATCTCAAACACCAAATGATATTACAGAAACTATCAAATGCCTCGCCTTTAAACCAAAACCGAATGTTATGTCTTATGAAGGGTTTGACATTAATGGATTCACATATTACACAAAGCGCCAAGATGATAAGAGTATCATCCAAAATAGTGGGGTCACTCTTCAAGCGTCGACTATGTACTTTGCAAGTGCAAAGGATAAGAGTCCACGTGAAGCTAAAATGTCATATTACGGTGTCATTGAGGACATTTGGGAGTTTGACTACATAGATTTCAAAATTCTGCTCTTTAAATGTAATTGGGTTGATAACACCAAAGGAGTTATAGTGGATGAATTGGGTTTCACTTTGGTGAACTTTGAAAAGATTGGCGAGAAGGGTGAACCATTCATATTGGCATCACAGGCGAAACAAATATTCTATATCGATGATCCTGCGAATGATAAATGGTCGGTTGTTCTTCATGGTAAAAGACAGTTCATTGAAGATCCTATAGATGAAGAAGAGTACTATGATAAGTATGATGACTCCAGTCCATTCTCAGTTGGGTTGCCCACTCCACAAAATATTGAAGCTAATGATGACTTATATGTGCGCGGAGATCACAATGAAGGATTGTTAATTGATAAAAGATCACAATTTTAGAGACATGTATGTTAATACAAATGCTAAATGTTTGCCTTTTTCTAGTTAATACAAATGCTAAATGTTTGCCTTTTTCTAGTTAATACAAATGCTAAATGTTTGCATTTTAAATGACATTTTCAGATGGCTGACCATGATGAGCATGATGTCCATGATGAGCATGAAGTCCATGATGAGCATGCTGTCCATGACGAGCATGGCGAGGATACTAATGTAAGTTCTAAAAACATATCCTGTATTTCTATAAAATTCATTATCTTCTAGTTATGTCATATATCCTATATTTCTATATTGGGATAATTTAGTGTGTTTTATTTTTGTCAAATTTTAGGTTGATGCACCTGTACCCACTGAAGCACTGGAGCAACTTGATGCGCAACACCAAACACTTAACAAGAAAAGGGGCATCACTCTGTTGAAGAAGTTATTAGCGCTAAGTGGTAGTGGATCCAAATTGGTGGTGGAGTTTGATAATGGAGGAAATCCAATTGGAGTGAACCGCAATAATTTTGTAAACTATCTTGGGTGTACCACTCGGAGCCATTGTGGTGTTAAGTATGACAATTGGCATAAAGTTCCTCAAGGGAAAAAAGACTTGATATGGAAGGATTTATGCGTGAGTTATTATTATTTGCAATTCTATTTTGTAGATTACAAATTCTATTATTTGCAATTCTATTTTGGATACTAGTTAATAACATTTCTATTTTACAGAATATGTTTGCATTGGATGAGAAGTTGCATCGTAAAAATGTGATGCAACGCGCTGGAAAGATGCTTAGGAATTATAGGACAAATCTGAACAGAGAATACATAAAAGAGGGTGATAAGAAGAAGAAGTCAGCCCTTGAACAATGGAACTTCTTGGACAAAGAAGATTGGGACAATTTTGTTGCTTCAAGAAAATCTGAAGAATTCAAGGTATTAGGCGTCACTCCCAATTTAATTAATATACATTGTATTCACCTATTCAAGATTAACATTTAGTGCTACTAACCAAATCATTAATGTGCATACTAACTAGGCCCTCAGTGACGCACAAAAAGCAAGGCGTGCACTGAATGTGCATGACCACACTATGGGTCCAAAGGCTATGCAAGCATTCGCCAAAGACTACAGGCGGAGTCTGCGGCTACTCAGGAGTCTGCTCCTACTCAGGAGTCTGCCACACCCATGCCTCGCCATGATATCTGGATAGCTGGCAGGCAAAACAAGAAGGGTGAAATAAAGAAGCCTGTAACTGCTGAGGCGGCTGCAAAAATGGTAAAATAACACTCTTAGAGAAATCGTTTGAATATTGATTATTTGTGGTGTTAACTTACCAATTTCTATTTATGGTGATTAGCGGGAGCTGCACGAGCAGAGGAAACAAGGAACGTTCATCCCTCAGGGCACAAGGGATGAATTGACAGTTGCTCTGGGTAACCCAGAGCATCCTGGACGTGTTAGAGGTGTCGGCGCTGGTGTTGGCATCAAAGCATTCTTTGGGCCATCCCAGCGCAAACCCAGAGCGGGACTTTCTCAAGAAGAGGTAACCTATTCTTTTTTTAGAATGTTACTGCAAAAGGAAATTCATTAATAAGAAGCTAATGTTTCTTTTATCCATGTATAGGAGAATAAGAGAGTTGAGGAATTAGTTGCTAAGAAGGTCAACGATGTAGTTGCTGAGAAGGTCAAGGAAGAATTGCTGCGGTGGCAGGCATCTCAGGCTTCCAATACGCCTATGGCGACCCACTCTTCTCCTGATGCACAGACTGCGAGTAATCCTGGAGACCCATCGCCTAGCACGTCTGCTGTAAGTATTGTTTATGACATTATAGTTAGTCTTTTCAAGTTGTTATGTTTTCAAGATGATATGTATATATGTATAATATTCTTTACGTAAATTTGTAGGCATTGAAGCCATGCCGCTTAAGAATGCAAGACTACGTTGTTGCAGAGGCGCAGGCTTACCCGTCCCTTCCTGGGGCAATGTTTCACGGGACTCCAATGCCACAGGGCTACGTTCGTGTGAGCCCGATACGTGTGTTACCCGATTGGAGAGAAGCTAAATTGCCATATCCCCACCTGGATATTGATAGACTTGCTGATGCAGAAGGCGGGGTGATATTGTGGCCCAAAGCAGATGTCGTCTACACGACTGAAATTGTAAGATAAATTTACATTGATTTAGACTGTTAGTGTGTATATATGATGTCAACTGATCTGAAATTATATGTACAGGTTAAAAAGAAGACACCAGGAGCACCTAGGCCTCCACTTCCACTTCCCGCATTACCCGATTGGGTTCCAACTGACCTAACATACCCGTTAGGTCCTTCTTGTAGGGGAATGGCATGTTGGCTACGGGCACATAATGTACATTGCCCTATAATTATTTCTTTAGATGCAGATTATGCAGGTCAATCATACGATAGCTCTTTATTTATACAAGATATTATTGAGCTGTTTATGTATGATTGGCTGAATACATCAATGATAGAGACATGGATAAGGTGAGATCTTGTTTATACATCCATATACCTTGTGTAAGATCCGGTGATCTGGTTTCTTATATATTAATGCATACGCCTATATGTTTTGTAGCTACTTAGTCGAAGATCATTGCAAACAATTTGCATTTGATCATTTGGGATTTTTGATTCCATCATTGATTAGTTTGGTAGCTAAAGACCCTGATAATGTTCAACAATATTGTATAGATGCTTTTACAATTTTTGGTCAGCAAAAGAAGACGATAATAATAGCTCCATTCAATGTCAAGTAAGTTTACTTTATTTATAATTTGGACTTAAGAAAATTCCATTTTTATTTTGCATTTTGAGTTATTAATTGTTAACTTCTTACCTCTAGCGGTAGACATTGGGAGTTACTAGTTATTGTCCCCGGGACATTCACTGTTTATTATCTAGATCCTGCGGGGAGTACATTGAACCCTAAAATTGGACACGTAATGAGAATGCCATTATTCTGGTGAGAAATATTTCATTTTTATATCCGTTAACATCTTTTATTACATTACTATTTACTTATGCAATTTATTGTGTTATATTAACATGTAGGGGTTTAGATGCATTCAAAAAGGCTGGAGGAACGGTCCCAAGGAAAAAGAACCAGCCAATAAATTGGCAGAACGTACAAGTAAGTTCCCGACTCGAATATATATATTATTGATGTGAATTGTGCTTAGTTGTATTATTTTGTATGTTTCAACTTATAGTGTGCTACACAAGACAATGGCTGGGCATGCGCATACTATGTGATGCGATTTATGCAGATGATTATCAAATATGCCGCATTGGACATCGATACCATACATGAGGTATTATATATAGTCTCATTAGTTAGTATGCAATATATCAATCTTATCTTATTTTTATATTATTACTTATATATACATCATTCTCTTTGCAGGTGTTTAAAACTGACAACACTACAGGTAAACGCTTAAAAAATATACATGCTCCATATACGATGGAAGCATTAAATGAAGTAAGAGAAGAATGGGAAAAAGCCATACAAGCAGTGACAACTATAAGATATAATTGGGATGTTGATAGCGATAATGAATGATACTTTGTAAATGAATATTTCTGAATGTTAATACATGTATTTGAATGTTTCTATATGTGTGAATGTGAGAATTGAATTGATGTCTGAATGTATGTACTTGTGTGAAATTTTCTTTGTGACTTTTGTAGGTTTGCGGCCTGTTTGTAGGCTGATATCAATGGATGTCGTAAACCTGCAGTTCAGAAAACTGAACTGCAGGTTCTCATCCTGCTGACCAGCCACAGCAGGCCTGCAAACTGATATGAAAAAAAAAATATAAATAGGCGTCGGTTATTTATAGAAAACCGTCAGCAAAGACCTACAGTGTCGGTTATGTATAGATAACCGACGCCTGATGTGGCCAAAGCAGTCCTGGAAATGGCGTCGGATATTCGTATCGAACCGACGCCTATTTAAACAACAAAGCGTCGGTCGTTTGGTATATAACCGACGCCAAAAGGGTTCGCGCCACAGAAAACGGCGTCATTTAGGACACTTTATGCGTTGGTTATCAACTAAAAGACCGACGCTACATGGAATATAGGCGTCGGTCTTTTAGTAAATCACCGACGCAGAAAGTGCCCTAGATGACGCCGTTTTCTGTGGCGCGAACCATTTTGGCATCGGTTATATACTAAAAGACCGACGCCTATAGGTTAAATAGGCGTCAGTTAAAAAATCGACGCCGAAATGTTCGACCTTTAGCGGCGCCCACATAGGCGTCGGTCGGAAACCGACGCCAAATGGGGTTAAAAGACCGACGCCAAATGGGGTTTTTGTAGTAGTGAGGTCCACCTGTACATCATCTCACTACACAACTCTCTCTATCATGGATCTTCAAGAGCATAACCACAACCTAAACAAAAGATTACATGTGTTACACGTCAGCACAATATTCAAGAATATTGTACTGAGTACGCCTACGTGTCTTTTATATACCTCTCATCATATCTTGGAAATAAGATATAACTAATACTTGGCAGTAACAGAAGAATATAAGAAAAGTGTAAACTTGCACAAAGACATTCATTAGCAAAAGAGAACACATATTTTTAATCACATTTCCATCATATATCTCGTACATCTACCCCCAAGGGCTTTGATGTCTTAGGCCTTGTCATATAAAACGTACATCTGCCCCTAGGGCTTTGATGTTTGTCAATGCACTGTACTACCCAAGAGTTTAGTGCTATCATATGATGGATCAGATATTTTATGTTTCATGTGTTCATATACATAGGTATGGAAAATCAAGCAACATATCATGCAAGAACAATCATATCATCCAATATCATATGCCAAGTACTTTACTACACATATAACACAAGCATATTGTATAATAAGCCAAGTAAGAGGTAATGGCATACCTTCCAAAGAGATATCCTAATCATCACACATATTCCTGATGTCAACTACATCTTTGCTAAACCTGATCAAGACAAGATCATATACTATCATCAGGTTCTCATCATCATTAACCCTATTTATATCCATTTTAGGGTTTGCCTATCTCATTATGATATCCTCATGATTACTTGTATTCTTGCCTTATATTTATCTTACTGATGTCATTTTCCAGATTATAGTTCATCAACTGGATATACTCATGTGTCACATTATTATGTGAACATATTTAACATTATGTCACTTTCCTTAACCATATTAGGGTGACATCACATGTATTAAGGGTGCTCTTCATATAACATGAATTATGTTCATCATTATGATCTCATAATTAAAACTGAGGTTTCATATACTGATATGAGCGTACTCTATGAATTTCATCATTTATTGAGCATGTGTGCATTTATTGCATTTTATTTAGGGTTAAAAGCCCTAATTAGCCATATGGAGTAAATTACATGATTTTGTGCATCATCATCATAATCACTGACATACACTGGATTATAAGCATGAATATTGATTTACTGACATATTCTCATAATTTTAGGCCAACGTTTGATATTTATTATCCATCAATTAAGCATTTCAAAACTAACAAGATATCACTAATATTCATGCATCAAGAGCCTGATATTTTGCTTTAATTGTGTTCTACTCATTTTTCTGAACATTTTGGTATATTGTTTGTAATTTTCTGATCAAGATGCTATTTTCTACGAATTATATAAGATCTGGACCAAAACTGGGGGTTTACCTTTTTCGGCCAATGGGCCGCTGACACGTGGCCTGATTGGTTGCACAACTTCTCTGGTTTGGCTGGACCGGACCCGCTCTAGATACACCACTCGCCCCTCTTTCTTTCCTTCTCACATGATTAGTCCCAAGCGGGACTTGTTCTTCTACTTGTTCTCAGCGCCCGAGACCGCCGACCGCAAGCTCCTGATCCCCGATCAGCAGTCAGCGCTGCTCCATTGGGGAATCTACCGAGAGACTGACTGTGAGATCCTCTCTCCTTAGCAAGCTCGATGAGGTGTCCATGGGAGTCTGCATGACCTGGATTCATGATGCCATCACTGGCATCTTCTCCAGTGAGGAACCGTCCCCCTCGAGGTCTTCAGCGCTACTGTAGAGAGGTGACCTTGGCGAGGGATAGCAGCTACGTTGTCCCTCCTCCAGATGTTCAGGTCGATGAGGCTCCTAGGCAGCCGGCAAAGATGATTCTTGATCCCTGCCTGATGCTGCATGAGTGCTGTCATCGGGCTCTGCTCCGACGATGAATAGGCTGCACTCCTCTCCACGTCGACCTCTGCTAGGGCTACCAAGAGCTCTGTCACAGTCTTACAAACCTCCCCAGCTCGTCAATTTCTTGGCAGCTCCTTCGGATCTCAGTCCAAGTGTTCATAGGTGCCGACCTCCATCACGGCAGAGGGAAAGGGGATTCCCTTCCCTTGCATCTTGACTGGAAATCAGTGCCTCCGCGAGATGTGTTGGCACTCCAGAAACTCCATCGTGCTTCCTATAGATGATGTGAAAGCTCTACAACCCTCCTACGAACTCCATCTTCAACTGGCAGCAAAAAGATCCTCATCTGCCATCCAAATTACCACGATTGTCCATGAGAACAACTCTGTTGAACTCCCCAGAGCTCTTCCTTTCTTAATCCGTTCTCCTTTTCCCCTGATATCCCTCTTTCTCTACTTCACCCCCTGGCTACCACCTACACATTGCAGTGGAGAGGTACTGGGAAGAAGGAGGTCGTTCTCCCTTGTCACTGACTTAGTAATTACAAAAGAGGGGTCGTGGTATTTGTCTAAATGCACAGAGATCGCCTCTTCATCCATCCTTTACTCTTTCCCACGTTCTCAAAGCCACCCCATCGTGTAAGGCCATCGACATGGTCAAGAAGCAACTGCCATGAAGGTGAAAACTTAAGAACCATTCGATCCAGCATATCCAAGGGCAGAGAAAACCCCACGCAGTCAATCCGTGGCTTCTAGGCTTTACTGAACTGCTTGGGTGCAACTACTGGGTCCACGAGAAATAGAAAGGCCACGCGCCCATACAAAATCAAAAGGGATGTGACACTTATTAAAACCAACTTAGGTTTATAAATCCTAAAAAATGTCTATTATTTCTAAAATTGCAAACCTTCATAACTCCTTCTAGGAATATCCAATTGTCACCAAATTTTAACCATTGCTTCCTCACCACTCAAACTATCTTCTACTCAAATTTGGTGACAAAAGTCAGCTTTAGATCATTCAATTAAATTCCTCAAAAAGGCATAAACTTATGGATCTTAATCATTATATAAATCTCAATCCACATTCCAACTTTACTAAATACTTAGAACTCTCATTATAAATCAAGATATGGATTCTAATATGTTATTGGAGATTTATGGATTCCAAAAATCCACTCCATCACATCCTACTCACCTTAAAAGAAATTTCGTCCTCAAAACTAAGCCCAAAAATTCAGTCTTTCACAGTTATAATCTAGGGATTCCTAGATTCAAGTTCTAGAATAGGATGCAGTGTGTCTAAAAATTAGACATAGTGTGTCTGCGTTGGACATGGCATGTCAATGTCAGTTTTAACAATATTGATTTCTAAATGTTTAGATGATAGGGGAATGCATTGATGGATAACATGATGTTGTTTTCTCCCTATTGTGATGCCAAAATGTGGTACCTACAATCCAAACTATAGAGCAAGTAAAGATAACAATAAAGTGGAAAATCTAGCATGATTAAGAGTAGTTATTGGGTGAAATTAGTTTGGAAATGCAGCCAAAAGCGGTCCAAAAGATGATATAAAATACGCACATCAGTTAAACTAGAGATCGTTGGCTATTAACAATTGTGAGGTGAAGTTCATGGAGTTGTGGAGGTTCTTTCCTCACATGGTGATCATGAACAAGGGGAGAATTAGAGGTTTGAGAAAGGTTTGAATGTTGTGTTGGAAAAGACGACATCTACTTTTGAGATCTGAGAAAAATTTCCACCTTTGTGGATTCTATGAGGAGGATATAGAGGATAGTTGTGGAGCAGTGAGAAGACAATGCCAAAAAGAGGTTTTCTCAGTTCTAAGGATCGTCATCTAGCAGTTTCAAGAAGCCAAGGTTTTCCTCACTGTAGTACCAACATTTTCAGCTGAGGTCAACATTTTCTAAACCAAGGATAGAGGTACAGTTGCAGTGGTCTCCTAGCAAGGGGAGGGGATATAGCTTCCCTCCATGTGGGGCGAACAGTTCAGGGTCAGTGTCGATAGGGCCATTTAGGCTATAGTATGATTCAATGACATGTTACATGTGCGTTCAGGTTGGGTATGTGAGATTATCTTTCCCTATGAAGAACCAAGAGGTTACACAACAACTGAGGTGGAGCCAATAGGTCACATAACAATAATAGTAGCAATACAGTGTTGATGGCAGTAGAGGTCATGGACAGACATCGCCCACATGGTCTTTAGGACCGTCTAGCAGATGAAGAGAGAGAGACAACATGCGACAACCAAATTATATGCTATGAGTCAGTCTGAAGGAGTGGTCAATCCACCGGTCATAACATGTCAAATGTAACATTTTCATTTTACTTGTCTACTTCTACCTTTATATCTAATTTGGTTGACTCAGATGTGACACACTCGTTTGTCACTAGAGAGGTGATAAATAGTTGTAACCTACTTGTATGTAGTAGATACGATAGCCTCTTTTTAGAAACCCCTTTGGTTGGATCCACAATGTTACGAGAGGTGTGTCCATCCTACGTTCTTTCTTTCTTAGGACATGTCATTCAAGTGGATCTCATGCCACTTAATATGCATTGATTCGATGTGATCCTAGGGATGGATCTTTGGAGAAGTACAGGGTTGTTTTGGAATGTGGTTCCAAGGTTGTGATGTTTTGTGATGGGGATGTCTCTTGGTATTTCTAAGGATATATGATGATTCTTATTACCTGTATGGTATCGAATGTGATAGTAGAGAAGTTGATGAGACAAGGATGTGAAGCTTTCCTAGCATATGTAATGGATGCCAAAGTGAGGAGTCGTAGTATCCAGGATTTACATGTGGTGGGTGAGTTTGTGGATATTTTCCTAGATGAGTTTCATGGTGTTCCATCCTAGAGGGAGATTGATTTTGAATTCAATCTAGTTCCTAAGACACAACCCATAGCACAAGGACCTTATAGGATGGCTTCTACTGATATGAAGAAGTTGAAGAAGTAGTTGCAAGATTTGTTGTAAAAAGGTATCACACAACTGATCACTTCTCCTTGGGTTATTGAGTGTTGTTTATGAAGAAGAAGGATGGTTCTATGAGGATTTGGATGAAATACTGACAGTTGAACAACATTACAATGAAGAATAAGTACCCATTGACAAGGAAAGATGAACTGTTTGACCATTTGAGTGGCGTTGTAGTGATTTCCAAGATAGACCTAAGGTCAGGATAACGCCAGTTGAGGGTCAAGGTAGATGACATCCTTAAGACTTCTTTTAGGGCTAGGTATGGTCATTATGAGTTTGTGGTTATGCCATTTGGGCTAACCAATGCACCAACAACATTTATGGACCTTATGTGTGACGTCCCGCGCCACAAATCACAAGATAACTCAAAACTAAATGCGGAAACAAAACTTAAACCAACATATTACCAGAAAATACTAGAAATCTAAAACCATTTTCATTAAGAACCATAGAAGAAAAAACCTTTATATATAAGTCTTTACTGGATACAAGATACATAAACTTCTACTTACCGTGTATGTCATAAACCTGTTTATAAGAGAACATGTTCAAAACATATATACATGTCCACTGTAACTTTACCTCAAAAGGGGCATGTAAAGACCCAAACAAAAAGTCTCTACAAAAAACATGATAAACAAAAACATCAATTGGATAGCAGCGGAAGAATAAAATCTTGACTTAATTCAAAAAGTATAAAGAGTACAATATAAAATTTCCCAAATGGGAGTACAACTTTATACAAGCAACTACAAGGATCTAGGTAGAGGAAGACTTAACTAATACAACATTGTCTCCAAACTAACCAACTATATAACATAAAAGCAAGCATGATCACTCAAGCTATACATTCCTTTCTTCTTATCCTATCCTTAGCTTTGGGTTCACCAAGCTTCCATGCGCACTCTGATCCTATCCTGGATGGTTGGGGTCATCCAGCAAGAGAGAGATAAAAGGTATGTGTTAATAAAAAGGAATAGGAAAAATAATGATAAAAAGCTTTACAATATAAAAGATTCTCCACAACAAGATATTTCAAAAGAAAAGAGACCAATATATGAATATGAGAGAGAGAAACTGCCACACTAAAATATCAACAATTATCACTTTTGCATGAATATAAATTATGACACAACGTCCTATCAATGTAGGGTGAGGCACCTACCGGACCTCACCAATGGCAGGGGGACTAAAACCCCAGTGCCTAAAAAGTGGCAGGGGGAATAAAACCCCAGTGCCTAATATATAAAATGGCAGGGGGACTAAAACCCCAGTGCCCGGCAGGAGGACTAAAACCTCAGTGCCCTGTGGGTGGTTTGTACTCATGTACACTACATTGTCAATTGGCCAATAACTATATCATGCATAAACATTCACTTGGCAGCATAGTGAAAAGTAGAACAAAATGCAACAAGCATTGGGAATAAAACCCAAATAAATAGTCTCAATCATCATGCCATCATAGGCAACATCATTATACAAGAATTCCAACAAATAAAGGAGTCAACAAGGAACAACATTATTCAATGTTTCCAAATATCTCAAAAGGATGATCCACATAGTCAAATAACAAGATTAAGGAATTACACTCAAATGAGCCACAAGATCAACCACAATATGTATAAGATTTCCAAGTATTTCAAAAGATGAGCCAACATAGGCAACAATAAGATTCACATAATTCAACTGAATGAACCACAATGGCAATATAAGCATAAAATAAGTAAAGAGTCATTAGATACAATTAGAGGGATAATCAGGCTAGCACAATCATGAGTGTGGGGTTGGAAAAGTTCCCAACTGAGGAATAGGTAGTTTGCACAATTACTATAGGATCCACATACATAAAATAGGCTTCATATATTCAAATAGGTTGCACATACAAAATAGGTTTTCACATACATAGGAATCACATACCTTAGATATAACATTACCATCATATCCACCAAACAGATAGCAAACCATCCATATATCCTAGTTATAAATATAACACATGTATTAATATATATAAAAACATAAGTCATAGGAAAAACCCTAATTTTACAAAACTATGATTTAGAGTTCAAAACCAAGTCCAAACGATTACTCATAATCTCCTGATTAAGAAAACATATCTTATTATATAAAACAGAGTTAAAATGAATTAATTATGTATTTTAAAACAATTACCTATTAAAAATGCCATTCAAAGAAAACTTCGGAAAAGAAATCCAAATCATGTCTCAAAAACCATAAAATCAGATTCTATGTTAAAAATCCTTTCCATCGACTATTTATTCGTATTTTTCTGACAAAGGATCGATTTACTATGAATTAAGTAAATCTGACCAATCAGAAATTAAGAAAACTATATCGTGACAGGTGTATAAATCAAAATACAAATCGATGTAAATAACAGGGGAAAAGACTGAACTACCCTTGCATATTAAATCAAATCAATTAAATCGATGAGGGCATTTTGGTCATCTGCTCATATCAATCGTTACAGCAAGGAATCAAAAACCCGTTGTGAAAAGTCGGTACTGCCCCTGTGGAATAAATCCTCCATTTGCAGGGGAGTGGGCACCCTGGTCATAACCTGACCCGGCTTCTTCAACTCGCAACAATGGCGAGGGAGGAACAGGGTGATGCATTCGCGAGGCCCAGCCATAGGTAGGCTCCTCATTCCCGGATGCTAGACATCCCAAAGAACTCGCCCATCCCCGACGACCACAGTGAGCATTTTCAAGACCGCTCCGGTGGTCTGTAGCTCAAAACGCAGGGCACGCACATTGCCGGACAGAGAGGGACAAAATTCGATCAACAACCAAAGGATCGCGATGAACCAAGAAGCTAAAACCGTTCACACGATTGCGAATCCATCGCGAGGTCAGGGCGGGATGCGGTGAAGTCAGGTGAGCTCAGAAGCTCAAAAACAACAGGCGCCGGCTGAGCTCGACGGCGACTTATAAGACCCAATGTTCGGGGGCGTCACAAGGCGAAGGGATACATCGAAAACGAAGAACAGGAGTCAAGGAAGCTCACCGCAAAACTAATCGAATGGGGGTGGCCGGAGATGTGAGCAGCAGGTCCAAGTTCGCCGGAGATCCACCTTGAGCAGGTTGAGGTCTTCGGGGGCAGACGGGAAGAAATTGGAGGGAGAGATGGAAGGCTCGGAGCCCGGGGGTTGTTTCTACAGCTTTATATAGGCGTTGGGGGTGGTCGAGGCTGGCTTCGGTGCTTCCATGGTGGAGAGGAGGTGAGAGGATCGTTTGGGCGTTTCGTGTACAGAGCGATAGAGACGATGAGCTAGGGCTCATTCAAACCGTCGTCGTGAGCCGAAGCCAAAGGGATAAGAATCATGAGTAACGGTGGGGTAGGGAGTGAGAACGACGTGGAGGAGGTCAGGGGCCGGGTCTGCTCGGCTGAACGGAGGTGGAAGGAGATACGGATGTCATTGGATCAGTTGGGAGGCAAATCACAACCGTTGGATCGTGCGCTGGCCAAAAAGGGGGCGCGTGACAGGTTAAATAACCCGAACATTGGCGTTACACATTAAATCAATGAAATCAATGCAATAACTATATACCAACCATATTAAAAGCTAATAAAATGCATTAGAGAGGTCAAATCAACTCCAAACAACACCAAATTTGAACCATAGGCTCATAATAACATATAGAACGATGCTATATAATTAAAATCTCGTTTAAAGCATAATAAGGCCATTAATAAATATATAGCTCATAAAGGAGTATAATAATACATTAAAATCAAGGAATTATAAGAAAAAGCCTATTAATGAGAAACATGTGAGTAAATTCGACATATAAAACATATTAGGATACAAATAATCATTACTCAACAAAATAACATATTATTATGAACTAAAATCATATTTTGAGGAGAGAGAAACAATAAAGGTTAATACACTCATATATGAATTCAAATACACATTATTAATGATATATTTATCCAAAAAGCTCCAAATAAATATAATCTGCTATATTATCCCATTAATGACCAAATTACAACATTAACCCTAACTTATCCCTAATGTGGGTTATTTGTGCAAACACCCCTCAATTATCATAAAAGAGGGTAAATAGTGATTTCAACATCAAATTGTGCTCAAAATGCACAAGGAGCCCAAAAATGATTATAAAACAAGGGAAATTTATGGAAAAGGTCCAAATGGACTAAAAGGCAAAGAAAAGCTCAAGAATGGGTAAATTGCAGGGAAGACCCTGAGATTCAGTATGTTACAGGGCACATGAGCCAAAACCATGCATTGAAGGTACATCTACAAAACACAACCAAAAACCATCCTAAAGACCTGAGTGTACAGGGACGAATCTAGAACTCTAACAACAAAAGGACCACAAGCAACACTCCCAACCTTGTCATCTACTGTCCTTCTTGCTGCGCTCAATCTCCACTACACGATCTCTACCTCCTCGTACACGTCCACCTAAAAAGCTGTGGGGAACCCACAGGGTGAGATTCCAAATCTCAACGGGAGATATAACTCTCCACCAACACTATTATTAGCATAGATACGATAATTAAAGAATCGTAGTAAAGCTACAACTATGATAAGCAGGTAATCATTACTAACAGAATAAGTAGTTGCAATTGGATTATGAAACATCTTATCATTATAAAAGGAATATGAAGAACATGTATATTCACTACCAACTATACACCATAAAAGCAAGCAAGGCCTCATCCAATATTTTCGTATTTGAACCTAAGCAAGATACTACGCGGTTGACTATGTATTTTACTATGCCCCGAGGATTTGAGTCGTACCACCCATATCCAACCGACCACTGCTAAGTCAAAATCAGTGCCATACAAGGTCTATGGAAGAGCTAGAATCGATGACCTCACCAAACCTTGTGTTCAATACATGAGTACACAATAGAGTCATACCAGTCAACTGCAACCTGTGACATATAGTCAATAGTGAAAGTCCTAGCCCACCTTGGTAAAGGTTACGATGCTAGTGAAATTGAGCTACAACCCATAGTCGAACTCCTGCTAGGGTATGTCCTGCAGCCAATCCTGTGAAACAACATAAGTAACATATCATTGAGCTACGACCCGCAACCGCACTCCTACTAGGGTATGGCCTGTAGCCAATCCTGTGAAACCACATAAGTAACATATCACTGAGCTACGACCCGCAACCGCACTCCTACTAGGGTATGGCCTGTAGCCAATCCTGTGACTGCATATACTCAACAGTATATGACTCCAGGCTTCCTGTAAGGGAAAGCCCATTTTACCATCCAGCAAGTGCTGATACTGAGATGGATCTATGTCACATGGCAAAACTACATGATTAGGTTCCACTTGATTAGTTAAGTCAATTAAATATGTTTTAACATCAATCAAGTTACGACATATAAAGTCATAACAAATTCTACAATAATAAGGGCATAACACACTATCAAAAGGTGTAAACTTATAGGGTATGAGCTTCTCACACTATCACCACACTATACCTATATTATTGTCATTGATAAAATCATCAACAAAGCCACATACCATGAGAGATCAACTCCTCATCTCATCTCGTATTAGATCACAAGTCACTGCCAGGCCATAGGACCATTCCCATTATTCCTGTATCACAAGTGTGTGAACATGCCTCTCAAGGCTCATTTAACATGTATCATAGCATAGTCACCATAGCATGCACTAGATATGATTATCAATGTTATAATACATGCATGATTAGAAGTTGATAGGCAAGAGAGAGATAACCACACAACATAATCTTTTCATAATAAGGAAACAAGCAAGCTCAATTTTCACTATTAGAGTTAGGGTTTCCTCTTAACTGAATATAGATTACAAGACTAGGTATGACTATCCACCCTAGGACCATCATCCTCTATAATCTTGGAGTGAATGAGAAGTAAGAGACATCATTAACGTTGAATAGATAACTTTCCAAATAGAACTATGTATGACTTATGTATTATTCATATATGATTATCATTAAGTATTTGTATGTGCTTCACAATCACCTACCATTACCCTATGTTGGCTAAATGGACATCATTTAAATCCCTTTGTTTTGATAATGACAAAGATTTCATTCTTGTGGATCTAACGTGCTACTTGAGTGGATCAAGACATAATTATATTGCATTAAAGGGAATATTTAAACTTGACATTTTGCACTTGAGTGTCGTGCTGGCTGGACATAGTCGTTAGCCGGTTATTAGCCTTTTGATAACACAACCTAACAGAGATGACCCTTCATCTTCGTCCTGTTGAATAGAGCACACGCAGGCATTACAGCGTTACCGAGACTCAATCATCCGATCGCACAATCTCAGGGCCTTAATTGGCTGAGATGTTGCCGGTGGTGGTTTCGGGAGAACAAAGCGCAATAAATACTAACGCCACGCCTGTGGTGCCTTGAGCATCGAATGCCCAAAAGCAACTCAACCGGCTATTGCGGGTTTTCTCATAAAGCCTCGATGCCTCGTCCTTTTAGTTTCAGCCACATGTGAATATTCACAAACGAGGAACGATTTCCCTTCCCAGCTTCTTCAACCAATTTCCACTGTGCACCGCTGCCTCTTCGCGCCAGCACATCCGACGTCTTTGGCGAGGAAACGGGAAGAAGTGTTGCTAATTTTCATTCTCGGATTGATTGGAGGTAAGAGAACCACCACTGACCTCTATGCTTTAGTTCTCCGCCTTCTTTCCGCACCGATTTAAACCCAACTACTGGGTCGACGAAGGTCGCCACCTTCGACCTTGGGGTCATCGTCATTGGGAAGGTTGACGGGTTATGGATTGCAAGATCTGGTTTTGTGCTCAACATTTGATTGTCGGAGGTACTCGCAAATGATCCACGCTAGTTTTGGGTTCTTTGCTGCCACAATGCTTTCCTGTAACCTTGGCTTCCTCTATTCTGATTCACGACTGCCGCCGGTGGTGGTGAGTAATGGCAAGCGTCGTGTTTAGCTAGTGGTAGTCTGGGTACGAATAGGGCCTGTGAGTGGAAAATTTCCGGATCGCATTGGCGAGTTGCCGTTCTGTATGTGACCAACATAAAATTCCGTTAGGTATTGTACGCTGGGAATTGTCGGGGTCGGCGTGCGTTCTCGTTATTTCTGGTGTATCTGGAAACACCTATCCTCCAATTCATATTATTGATTGTCCCTGCAGTGTGCACGCAAGAGGAGCAGGTTGCCTCCACGTTCAGAATCGCAGGCGTCATCGGATCACGTTGAGGTTGGGAAACCAGAAAATGAAGTTGTTGTTGGATTGTCTCAATTAATTAAACATGCCAGTGATTAATAAGACTTAATCAGTCATGTTTCACGTATTAGGACCTTACTCGTCATGGAATAACTTATTCACAAATTACCTTTCGATTTCATTCCAACTCGCATTGACTAGTCACGCTGTTGGTTGGAAATCCAGGAGTTATTGGTCATTATTTTCATGTGGCTTCAGTACCTGTATACTGTAGTAGTTGGTTTGACCGGATCGATCAATATTGAGTCACTGGATAATTATAGATGAGTGTGTGGGTGTTTTAAAATCAGGCAGATTTTCTGAATATTTAGGCTTCAGGACCTAACCTGAGATTTTAAGGGAAGTGTTTTGCAAGACGATCATACCGGAATACCCGCAGATGAAATGTGCATTCGACTGATTAAATTTCTAATCGATGATGCTCTTTGGAGTTACTTCTACAACGTATGCCTTGAGTTTTAAAACGCAAGTTCCGCCTGGGTACACTGATGTTTGGGACATCAGAGAGTGTAATCATGATTTTCCCTGTACCATTTGCTGCAATTTCAGGACTAGTATGGGTTAAGTGTGGGTGATTATGTGATTCCATACATGGGATCTTCCGGATGTTTTAGCACGGACCTTTGTGCCAAATATCGATTTTCATAGAGAGTGTTTAGCTGGTTTAAATATTGCATAAGGAATAATATTAACACAAAGTATAATATTATGCGTAGGTGATATTAAACTTGGCTCAGACCTAGGTGACATTTTATTTGGCGTAAGTAGGACTTGAGGTATGTACTCCTCCCTATTTATAACTAGGCCTTTACGTGACTAAATTTTCCCATAATGAGGCATCTTTTGAAATACTTGCTCTTATTCCATTTGTTGGACAGTTCATATACTTTTGTTTGGATTTGTTATTCTTTTGAAATTATTATCATATTGAATTGGGTTAATATTGACCCCATCTGCTATTGTGGTTAAATCATGTCACATGCTTCTGAAAGGTACATCTTGCCACTCTATTTATGCATGTTAGATAATTCGACTAGTTTAACTATCGTAGATGCTTATGTGTAACCATTAGGGTATGCTTTTCTACCCGGGGTATGCTTTTCTATCCTTATATATACAAAGGCGTGCTTTTCCACCTAGGGTGTGCTTTTCCACCCATTTTACTTAGGCCAATGACCCAGTGGTGTCATGGCCCTACTTTAGTTACTTTAGTCAAATATATCTACATGCAAAATTATTATGATTGTTATGATATTGTGAATGGTTAATGACAAGATGTGTTATTTCACTTGTTTATTTATATGTCTCATTCTTTTGGAAATTCCTTTTCTTGCTAATTCTCATTGAAACTTACCTAGCTTCAATGGCCCCCTTTTTTATGGGAATGCCTGGGCCCACTGCCCAAGGCTCTAGTAGAGTTTCAGGAATGTCGACTGTCCCCACAGACCACCACTAGCCTTAACTGTGCGCTTTGTCCTCACTCACACACATGTTAGGATCAACTTCCTGACATGTCACCCATCCCAGTACTACTCCAAGTAGAACACACTTAACTATGGAGTTCTTTAGTGATGGGTTCCCGGAAAAGGAGGTGCACCTTGGTGATATGGGTAGTCCAATCATTCCTTTTAAGATCAACTTATCTGAGGCCTCAAATCCTGGGATGTTACAATTTCCCCTTAATTGTGCGCTTTGTCCTCACTCACACATGCCATGATCAACTTCCCGACAGGTCACCCATCCCAGTACTACTCCAAACTGGGCACGCTTAACTATAAAGTTCTTTAGTGATGAGTTCCTAGAAAAGGAGGTGCACCTTGGTGATATGGGTAGTCCAATCATTTCTTTTAAAATCAACTTATCCGAGGCCTCAAATCCTGGGATGTTACAATTATCATTAAGTATTTGTATGTGCTTCACAATCACCTAGCATTACCCTATGTTGGCTAAATGGACATCATTTAAATCCCTTTGTTTTGATAATGACAAAGATTTCATTCTTGTGGATCTAACGTGCTACTTGAGTGTTGCAGGAACAAGGTGGATGGCAAACCTTTGGAAGATCTAAATGCTCACAATGTGTAAATTTTATGATTGTAATCAAATGTAAAATCTTGTACAAGTATATAATGTACAAGTACTGAGATATCATGTAAATCAAGTGTTTAGATCTTCCCTAGCCACACACAACACTTAGATAAGTCATCCCCTACAATAGTGTTACAACTGCACACTCATACACACACTTAGTACATAGTTGAAAATATTGAAACAGAGTCATTCTCAGTCGACAAACTTCTCGACCGAGACATTCTCGGTCGACAATCTCCTCGACCGAGAATTGACCCAAATAGCCGTTAGACACAGCAGACAAGGTAGTTGGGAATTGGAATCGACCGTTATATACACTTGCTCCAGACTGTCCCTCGGTCGACAAAGACTTCGACCGACAGGACTCTCGGTCGACAATTCCTCGACCAAGATTGTCTTTGTCTGCACTTTTCAGAATTAATTAACTAGTCGTTGCTAAAGTAATTAGTGGACAACTAATGGCTAGTTAAGCACTAAGAACCCCCTAGAAAGTGTCTAGAATGTCCATAAGCACTCATAGGTCATTCCTATAAATAGGACATGCCTTAGGACACCCAAAACACACTTGTGCAATACTTAAGCATACATACTTGCAATTGGCAATCCACTCTTGTGAGCAATTGAGCAACTCCAACATTTGTTATTCATTTCCACTGCTCCAAATTTGTGTCCTATAGGCTAGCATCTCCTACCCACTACACTTGCACTTCCATACACATTGGTTAGGAGATCAAAATGCTTGATATAGGAAATCAAGCCTTGTGCTACAATGGTAATTATAATTTCCATTTTCCCTTCTTGTTCTTTCTTATTACTTGTACTCTCCTTGCTACTCCTTGGGTTGGAGGTTGTGGATTGGAGATGGTTTGATCTTCTCCGAGGAGAAGGAGGACTTTGGACTACTTCAAGAAGGCTGTCTCAACGAGAAGCTACTTTAAGAGGAAGGCTACTTCAAGGGGGAACTTGAAGTTACTTCGAGCAAGGCTGCTTCGAGGTTGGTGGGACTACTTCAAGGTGAAGGTTGTCCAAAGGGTGGTGAAAGTATTTGTAATTTTATGTAACATCCTTGCGAGGTAATAAAATTTTAATACTTTCAAAATCCCAATTGGAAACAGTTGGGTAGTGGACTAACTCCTTTAGTTTTTGCTAAAGGTGGAACCACTCTAAACACCTTGCCTCCTTCTTAAAGTTTCAATTGTGGTTGTTTGAGTTGAATTATTATTCAATAATTATAAAACCCTATTCACCCCCCTCTAGTGGTTTTTCATTTGGTATCATAGCAAGGCTTCAAGGAACTCTAACAAAGTCTTGAAGAATGGGTGACGGGGTACTCAACAACCTCAACTTGGAAGGGACACTTGTGGCTAGACCTCCACCTTTTGATGGCACCAACTACACCTACTGGAAGAGGAGAATGCAGATCTATTTCAAAGGAATTAGCTGGGATCTATGGAGGATGGTGTCAAATCCATATGACTTTCCTCAAACAGAGTATGCAACTTGGGATGCTAATACGATAAGATCAGCCCAAATGAATGCAAAAGTTGTAAGTATACTCTATTATTCAATTTCCGTTGGTGAATTCAATAGAATATCAAATTTTGAAACAACATATGAAATATGGCATAGACTCTCCATAACCTATGAAGGAAATGTTCAAGTTAAGAATTCTAAAATCGGAATGCTTAAACAAAAATTTGAACAGTTTTGTATGGATCAAAATGAGTCTATTAGTGAAATGTATGCAAAATTTTCTTCTATTGTGAATGGTTTAAATGCTTTAGGTAAAGTGATCAGTGAAGAAGATCAAGTATCAAAAATTCTTAGGTCTCTTCCTCCCAAGTGTAAGCCCAAGGTGACTTCTATTGAAGAAGCAAATGATCTCACCCGACTAAGAATGGAGCAACTCATTGGCAACTTAGAAGCACATGAGGCGACCTTGGAGGAAGAAGAACGACAAGAGCATGAACTTCAACAAGGAAGAAAGAAATATATGGCCCTAAAAGCTTCAAAGATCATCACGCAAGAAAGTGATGAAACAAGTGATGGAGAAGGAGAAGAAGATGTAATTGCTAATGGTAAGAAGTATAGAAGATTTAGATCTAACAAAGTTGTTGGTTCTTCTTCTTCCCCTCCTAGGTGTTTTGAATGTGGAAAGAAGGGACATCTCAAAAATGAATGTCCTAAAGCAAAGAAAGGAAAGAAAATCTCATCCAAGAAGAAGGGAGAAAAAGCATACAAAGTTGCATGGGATGAGTCAAGTGATAGTAAAAGTGGAGAAGAGAATGTGGAGTGTCTCATGGCCAAAGAAGATGATAGTGACGATTCTCAAGAGGTAAGCCTTCTTGATTTGCCAAAAGAAAATCTAATTGCTAGTCTACAAGATACTCATGACAAATATGTTGATTGCAAAAAGAAACTAAAGAAGGTTACTAGAACTAATGATGATCTATATGCTAGATTGAATAATCTTTCTATTGAAAAGGACATTATTTCTTCTGAAAATTTGACTTTGAAATCATCTTTAAATGATTGCAATATGAAGTTGCTCACTTTAGAAACAAATCATGATCTTCTTTCTCAAGAAAAGGTTGATTTTCTTACAAAACTGAATAATTTTCAGACTCAACCTATTTTATGTAATCATCTAGATTATGATGTTGTCGCTAAGGAAATAAACTCTTTATTATCTGATCTAGATCAAGCAAGGGTAGATATCAATAAGAAGATGGATGAGATTGCTAAACTACAGAGAGAAATAAATGTATTAAGGGGCAATGATGTTCTTGATAATATTCTGAAATATTCTTCTAGTTATAGTGGAAAAAGAGGTTTAGGATATGTTCCAAAAGAAAAATCCTATCAACCTAAATCTAGGAGAACTCAAGCATCCAAGACCAAGATCATGTTTGTACCCAAGAAAACAACTCCAAATCCTAGAAAGAGAAATGAATTTGATTCTATTTGTTGTCATTATTGCTTGCGTCTTGGACATTACTCTTTTTCATGCCCTTATAAGAAGAAGGATTTTGAATTAGTTTGGGTCTCCAAACCTCAAACTTAGAAGATTTGAATGTAATTTAGTTGGGATATGATCTAACACTTCTTTTGAACATCTAAATGTCTTATCTCAACTAAGTAGATAGCTTCATGTATTGCTTTAAATTCAAAACTGATACAAACAAATTACTGAAACAAACAGAAACATTCTCGGTCGACAAACAGTTAGACTGAGACATCCTCGGTCGAGAAAATATTCGACCAAGAGAATGCCTATGAAAAATCAAAATCTACAGCAGAATTTATAGTAAAAACAACAACTATTCCGGTCAAAGAACTTTTGATCAGAGCAAAAATCAGTCAAGAAATTGTCGACCAAGTGATTTTCTGTTTTAGTTCAGTTTTAACCTGTACAACAACAACCTTCTCGATCGACAAATTGTTCGACCGAGACATCTTTCGGTCGAAATATTTTTCAACCGAATGAAGATTTGTTCAGTTTAATTTGTTAAATCATGTTCAGTTTGTTGCTAAATGTACCTAACCATAATGGACCATCACATGGGTACCAAAACCTATATTTTATTGTAGGATTGGGTAGTTGACAATGGATGTTCCAAACACATGACTAGGAACAAGGATGCATTTCAAACTTTTGAGGAAAAGAAAAGCAGAACAGTCACTTTTGGGGACAATGGTAAAGGAAAATTTTTTAGAATAGGTAATATTGGTACAAACCTTGAAATAAAGAATGTTTTACTTGTTGATGGTTTGCATCATAATTTAATAAGTGTCAGTCAATTATGTGATAGTGGATATGATGTTTTATTCAACAAAAATTGCTGCAAGTTACTAATAGAAAACACTACAAATGTTGTTTATGAAGGAAAAAGAGTTGGAAATCTATATATCCTTAGACCTAACTCTATGGAATATGTAGTTGGCAAATGCTTACTTGCAAAAGAAAATTCTTTACAACTATGGCATAGAAAATAAGGTCATGCTAGTTCATATATTATCAAAAAGGTAGTTAAATATGATCTTGTTCGTAGTTTGCCTACGTTATCTTTTGATCAATCTGAAAATTGTGAACCATGTACTTTGGGTAAACAAACTAAAACTTCTTTTAAACCCAAAAACATGCTCAGCACCAGTAGATTACTAGAACTTATTCATATGGATTTGTTTGGACCTATGAGTACACAATCTATTGGTGGGAAAAGATATTGCTTTGTTATTATTGATGACTATAGTAGATATACATGGGTACATTTTCTTGCAAATAAAGATGACACTATTCAAGTTTTCATACAATTTTGTTCAAAGATTGAAAATCAATTACAAAACAAAATATGCACAATTAGGAGTGATCATGGTGGAGAATTTGAGAATCATCTATTTGAAAAATTCTTTACATCTCCAGGCTACACTCACAATTTTTCTGATCCATGCACTCCACAACAAAATGGCATAGTTGAAAGGAAAAATCGGTCATTACAAGAAATGGATAGGACTATGATGTTTGAACATAATACACCTAAAACATTTTGGGCTGAAGCAGTAAATATAGCTTGTTATGTGCTAAATAGAGTAACTGTACATTCTTATTTGAAGAAAACCCCATATGAAATCATGTATACTAAGAAACCAAGTGTTGACTATTTTCATACTTTTGGATCAACTTGCTATATCTTAAACACAAAACATGATAGAGAAATGTTTGACTCTAAATCACAAAAAGCCTTTTTCTTGGGATATTCAACTTCTAGTAAAGAATTTAGAGTTTACAACACTATTTCTAGAAAAGATGAAGAATCAATTCACATTACTTTTCATGAAGAACTAAGAACTGAAAATTATGATGTAGTTGATATTACTCATCAAGTAGAAAATCTAACCATATCAACTAAACATGATCAAAATGCTACAAATGATCAACAAGTTGAGACACAACAACCCATTCCTAGACTCATTAAGGATCATCCTCAAGAACTAATCATTGAAAATCCTAATGATAAAATAAAAACATGTTCATCTTTTAGAGATGTTGCAAATATGGAATTTTTATCTATAATTGAACCAAGAAGGTGACTGAAGCTCTAAAAGATGACTATTGGATAATGACAATGCAATAAGAATTAAACCAATTCACTAAGAATGGTGTATGGGACTTAGTTCCTAAACCTCAAGATAAAACCAATATTGGAACTAAGTGGGTCTTTATAAATAAGTTAAATGAAGTCGGGGAAGTAGTAAGAAATAATGCTAGGTTGGTAGCACAAGGGTATAATCAACAAGAAGGAATAGAATTTGATGAAACTTATGCACCAGTGGCAAGACTTGAAGCCATTAGAATGCTACTAGCTATAGCTGCCCACAAAAACATCAACTATTCCAAATGGATGTAAAAAGTGCATTTCTAAATGGAATAATACAAGAAGAAGTGTATGTTTCCCAACCACCTAGTTTTGAAATTCCTGGTAAAGATGATCATGTTTACAAACTTAAGAAAGCACTTTATGGTTTAAAACAAGCACCTAGAAATTGGTATAAAAGGCTCAAAAACTATCTCTTGGATAACAATTTTTTCATTGGAAATTCAGATTCTACTTTATTTTTCAAAACATTTGAATCCAACTTTCTAGTTGTTCAAATTTATGTTGATATATTATCTTTGGTGCATCAACTGAATCTTTATGCAAACAATTTAATGATATTATGCAAAAGGAATTTGAAATGAGTCTCATGGGAGAATTGACTTTCTTTCTTGGTTTTCAAATAAAGAAAACGCCCGCTGGGATTTTTATAAGCCAAGAGAAGTATACAAATGATGTTTTAAAATGTTTTGGGATGGAACATTATAAACATGCTACCACTCCAATGGCTACCTCTACTAAAATTGATAAGGATGAAAATGGGGAACCTATTGATGATTCCTTATATAGGGCCATAATTGGTAGCTTGCTTTACTTAACCGCTTCTAGACTGGACATCATGTTTTCCGTTGGACTTTGTGCTAGATTTCAATCACAACCTATGCAAACTCATTTTCAAGCCGTCAAACGGATTTTAAGATATTTAGCCGGCACAACAAGTTATGGTCTATGGTATCCTAAAGGACAATATTTAGACTTTAAAGCTTATACCGATGCCGATTACGCTGGTTGTCGAATTGATCAAAAGAGCACAAGCGGAAGTTGTTTCTTGTTAGGAAGAGTCTTAGTATCTTGGTTTAGCAAGAAACAAAACACGGTTGCCCTCTCTACAACTGAAGCTAAATATATGGCAGCCGGATCTTGTTGTGCTCAAGTGATTTATATGCAACAAGTTTTAAATGATTATGATTTTACTTTTTCATCCACGCCTATCTTTTGTGACAATACAAGCACTATAAACTTAGCACATAATCCTATTTTACACATCCATGCCAAACATATTCAAATCCGTCATCATTTTCTAAGGGATCATATCTCTAAAAAAATGTATCCCTTCATCATGTTGATATGGAAGATCAATTGGCTGATATTTTCACAAAAATGCTTCCATTAGATCAATTCAATAAAATTAGGAAGCAACTACTCATTACCCCCTTACAAGATGTTTTCTTTGACATTTGTGCTTCTTAAATCGGTTGGTTTTTCCGATCCTTACATTTTGGCTTCAAATGGACATCTTTTCAAATGATTTGATGGTTATCTTTTTAAGGGGAGAACAAATTAAGGGGGAGATTTTACACATGATTTTAATGTCTATCTTTTCAAAATGACTAAAGGGGGAGAAATAATATACATCTTAAATCTTAAATACTCAATCAATGAGTTTCATAATCTCCTGGATTTACATTAAAAGTTGCTATATTCCCTAAGAGTTGGACTTTATGTTCCATACTTCTTTGGGAATAATAAGCAGACATTCCATAAATAAGAGAAGGAATACATAAGGTAAATCTTAAGTATGAAACTCAACTCATTTTAAGATTATTTGATTTATATTTTGGAAATGTTTTTCATCTTCAAAAAGGGGGAGATTGTTGGCTAAATGGACATCATTTAAATCCCTTTGTTTTGATAATGACAAACATTTCATTCTTTTGGATCTAACGTTCTACTTGAGTGTTGTAGGAACAAGGTGGATGACAAACCTTTGGAAGATCTAAATGCTCACAATGTGTATATTTCATGAATGTAATCAAATGTAAAAATGTGTACAAGTATATAATGTATAAGTACTTAGATATCATGTAAATAAAGCGTTTAGATCTTCCCTAGCCACACACAACACTTAGATAAGTCATCCCCTACAATAGCGTAACAACTGCACACTGATACACACACTTAGTACATAGTTCAGAACATTGAAACAGAGTCATTGTCGATCGACAAACTTCTCGACCGAGACACTCTCGGTCGACCATCTCCTCGACCGAGAATTGACCCAAATAGCCGTTAGACACAGCAGACAAGGTAGTTGGGAGTTGGAATCGAACATTATATACACTTTCTCCAGACTGTCCCTCGGTTGACAAAGACTTCGATCGACAGGACTCTCGGTCGACAATTCCTCGACCGAGACTGTCTCTGTCTGCACTTTTCAGAATTAATTAACTAGTCATTGCTAAAGCAATTAGTGGACAACTAACGACTAGTTAAGCACTAAGAACCCCCTAGAAAGTGTCTAGAACGTCCTTAAGCACTCATAGGCCATTCCTATAAATAGGACATGCCTTAGGACACCCAAAACACACTTGTGCAATACTTGAGCATACATACTTGCAATTGGCAATCCACTCTTGTGAGCAATTGAGCAACTCCAACATTTGTTATTCATTTCCACTGCTCCAAATTTGTGTCCTATAGGCTAGCATCTCGTACCCACTGCACTTGCACTTCCATACACATTGGTTAGGAGATCAAAATGCTTGATATAGGAAATCAATCCTTATTCTACAACGGTAATTGTAATTTCCATTTTCCCTTCTTATTCTTTCTAATTGCTTGCTCTCCTTGCTACTCCTAGGGTTGGAGGCTGCATATTGGAGAGGGTTTGATCTTCTCGGAGGAGAAGGAGGACTTTGAACTACTTCAAGAAGGCTGTCTCAATGGGACCATGTGAGCACAAAGGTTGCGACCTCCTACTATGGTCCATGTTGTGAGCACGACCCTCATGTGTCTAAACCATCCATCACATGTCACGACCTCCACCCTCTAGGTCATGTCACACCCGTGATAGTAGGGTCCACCAAACCATCTCGACCAGAAGGTGTCTCGACCCCAACCTATGTCACAACCCAAGGTCATCATAGTCGTGACCCTACTCTCTAGGACGTTTCTCAACCCAAACTAGGTAGGAATAAGATGCCACCACTAGGGGTAACTAGTCCACTTAGTACCAAGAGACTTGATCCAACATCACTACATCAAACCCAACCTCAAAGGGGCATCTCGACCCAAAAGCTATCAAGGTCACAACCATCATGAGGGGAGTGTCGTGACCTCCCAAGATGCACCATCTAGGTCGCCAAAATAGACCTGAAATTAAGGGTGAAATTGTGGTTATTATGAAGAAAAGGTCACATACAAACCGTCACCAAGAGCCTAAGTCATGGGTTAAGAAACTACCAATGAAGAACCTTATCCAAGGAAGAGAAAACCATGCTCAAGATGACCAAAAATAAACCTATCATCCCTCCAACCTTTGGGTTTACAAACACCATGCATGAGAGCAAGGTAAAGAGCATGACATAGAGAAAAACCCTTCATATTATCTACCATATTGGGTACAAAAGATTAGGGTTTCAGATTGCTTTCAAACTAAGCAAGATAACCTTACCAAGAAAACTATAGAAGTTACCATTAAGCATAATCATGATGAGGAAGCAATCTAGAGAGAGAAGTCAGTAAAAAATCATATAAATAAGTGCAATAATAAAGTGGGTTTAATGTTATATAACCTGCCTTAAGTTGATCACCACAAAGAGCTCCAACTCCACGATCAAGAGCTCCAAGCACACGATCCAAGGGTTGAGGGAACTTCACCAAAGGTCCAAAAGTGCACCTCAAAAAGAAGAAGACACCAAGGTCAAAGCTAGACCTAGGAAAGAAGCAAAAAATCTGTTGACCAAACCAAAGAGGAAGGAAGAAAGAGAGGAGAAATCATCTTCACACTGGGGTCTACCTTGTCAAGATATGGTCTATGATCCTTGTGATGAGGTATTTCTCTCCCAAACAACCATCATGGAAGAACCATGGTCTAAGGTTGAGAAAAGAGAGGAAGATGAAGGTAGGAGATCAAAAGAAACAACAACTTAGAAGACAAACACTTATCAAGGATGAAAGATGTGCTCGAATCACCACCACTATCACATGGAAGAGGAGATTGATCCCCCAAGCTCCAAGGACGAACCTCCTTGCTCTACCAAGCTCCAATACAACCAAAGGAGGAGGAATAAGATGAATGGTTGAAAGGGTTGCAAATAAGGAAAGCTAAGGAGTTATATAGATGAAAGATGAGAGAGAGAGAGTAAAGGGTGAGGTGTCAACACACTAAAGAACCCAAGGGATACTGTCCTCACAAAATTCCAACATGCACCCACATGAAACCACTTAAACATGAGATGCAAGACATGGTGATACACTCTAGGTAGTGTCTTGGCCACCATGTCGTCCCCCATGGTTGCGATCACATCCATCCTAAGGGTGAACCTCCCATGGTCTTAACACCATCAACCAACACCTCCTCTAGGTTGAGACAAGAAACCTCCACAAACCCTAGGTCGCGATAACCCAAGCTAGGTTAACCATCTCATCTGAAGACCACAAACCTTCTAGGTCATGACTTAACCACCTGGAGGAAGTGTCTCGACTATGACATCCTCCCAAACCAGCCTTAGTCATGACGCATGGTCGAGACAACACAACCAACTCAAACATGGTCAAGGTACTCAACACCCACATCAACCCTAATCACCGGCTAGGGTGATACTCTTCAAACAAGGCTCCAACAAGGTGCCCTAATCTTTATTTTTCCTCTAGATGTTGTTTAGAAAGAGAGGGAATGCTCTAGAGGTGATGAATTGTACATCTACCGCCTATTCTGGGTTAATTCCAATTTGCACCAAAACTAGCATAAAAAGCACAAACAACATCCAAACAAGCTTGAATTGGAGACTTAATCTCTCCACAAGCCTTAATTACATTTAAAAAGATAAGATCATGGTTCTAAGAACATGATTAAGACAAACCAAATAGAGTTACTCCAAAACTGAGGTCAAGGTCCTTACAAGCCATAAACCCCTAACAAGGATTTCTCCCTTGAAATCCTAAGAGAAAAGAGAAGGGTACTTCCTCCTCATCTCTTCCTCAAGCTCCCACTTGGCTTCTTTAACACCATGGTGATGCCAAAGAACCTTCACAAGTACTATGTCCTTCTTCTTCAACTTCTTTACTCTTCTGTCAAGGATAAACACTGGACCTTCAATGTAGGACATATCCTCACGAAGCTCCACCTCTAGAGGATGGCACTTTCTCGACGTACTCACACGAAAAATGGATGCAACCTGTGCAACTCAGGTGGCACATCCAACTTGTAGGCCACCTATCCAACACGTTCCACTACAGGGTAATGTCCCATAAACATGGTATTTGTTGCACAAACTCAGGATCAAGAAGTTGGTATTCTTGTCTCTCATACCAACACAATAGAGACCTACAACATATCCCATACAACACCTCATAATGTGCCATGTCGATGCTTCACTGATAACAATTATTGTAGGTGAGTTCTATCAGACTAAGGTGTATGTACCAACTACCCAAAAACTTAAGAACACAAGCTCTCAATAGGTCCTCCAAGGTCTGAATGGTCCTTTTAGATTGACCATCTTTCTGTGGGTGAAAGTCAATGCTGAACCTCAACTACGTACCCAAAGATGTGTGCAGTCGCTCCCAAAAGTGACTTTTGAATTGAGGACCTCTATCAAACATGATAGTTGCTGAAACACCATGAAAATGCACTATCTCATCAACATAGAGCTGAGCAAGCTTCTCAGCTATATACGTTGTCTTCATAGGAAAAAATGTGATGATTTGGTCAACTTGTCAATGATCACCCAAATGGAATCATGACCTTTGGCTGTTCTTGGAACACCAACCACAAAGTCCATAGTCACATGATCCCATTTCCACTGAGGTACGAGCAACGATTGCAACATCCCTACAGGCTTTTGATGCTCATCTTTAACCTGCTGACATAAAACGCATCTGGCAACGAACTCAGGTACATCCTATTTCAAGATAGGCCACCAATACATGTACTTGTGATTGTGATACATCTTCGTGCTACCTGGGTGCATATCATACATGGATTAGTGAGCCTCTTCCAAAACCATCTTCCTTAGGTCATCAACATCAGGAACCACAACTCTACCATGGTAACAAACTGTCCCATCATCTGACATGTGGAAGCCATCATGCTACTCGCTACCAAACTCTGATCTAATTTGTTGTTTCATAGTATCAACCTATTGTGCCTCTCTGATCTACTATCTCAGCATGGGCTTTACCTACAACTATGCTAACAATCCTGCTAGAAAGGAAACTTCCAGCTTAACGTTCATCTAACATAGGGAGATCAACATGTCTCACTTGTGGCACATCAAAGAACTCAACTTGTCTCTATCCATGGGCGAATATGAAGACTTCCTGCTCAACACATCTTCTACAACATTCACCTTTCTAGATGGTAATCAATCATGCAGTCATAATCCTTGAATAACTCAATCCAGCTTCGTTGTCTCATATTCAACTCTTATTGTGAGAAGATGTACTTTAGGTTCTTGTGATCTGTGAAGATCTGACACTTTTCTCCATAAAGATAGTGGCTCCATATCTTCAAAGAATGAACCACAAAAGATAACTACAACTTGTGGGTCAGGTAGTTCTCATCGTGTTTCTTAAGCTGTCGAGAAGCAATAGTAACTACTTGCTTGTCCTACATCAAGACACAACTCAATCCATTCCTGGATGCATCACATAAGACTATATATCATTTCCCTTGCTCAGGAAAGACCAACAGTGGCACACTTGTCAACTTCTCCTTCAACATTTGGAAAGCACACTGACATCTGTCATCCCAAACGAACAACACAGTCTTCCTTGTCAACTTTGTTAGGGGCAAAGCGATATCACTGAAGTCCTTAATGAACCTCCTATAATAGCCTGTCAAACCTAGAAAGTTTCATACTTCTATTGGCATCTTTGGATGCTCCCAGTCTATTACTGGCTCAACCTTCTTGGGATCCACACCAACTCCCTCAACAAATATAACATGCCCCAGAAAAGCTACCTCCTTTAACCAGAACTTGCACTTGCTGAATTTGGCATAAAGGTGATGCTACCTCAACATGGTCAACACCTGACAAAGATGATGTCATGTTGTTGACTGTCATGACTATATATTAAGATGTCATCTATGAATACCACCACAAACTGATCTAAAAACAGACATAACACTCTATCCATCAAGTCCACAAATGCTTCTGCTGCATTGGCCAACCCAAACAACATAACCACAAACTCATAGTGACCATACCTCATCTTGAAAGATGACTTAGGTATGTCATCCTCCTTGATCCTAAAATGGTGATATCTTGATCTCAGATCTATATTTGAGAATACTATTATGCCACACAACTGATCAAATAGGTCATCTATCCTTGGTAAGGGATACTTGTTCTTTATTGTCACCTTATTCAACTGTCTATTGTCTATACACGGCCTCATTGACCTGCCTTTCTTCTTTACAAACAACACTGGAGAACCCCATGTTGACATACTCATCCTGATGTAACCTTTATCAAGCAACTGTTACAACTATTTATTCAACTCTACCATCTCTGCTGGAGCCATTGTATATGGTGTCTGGGCTATCAGTTGTGTGCTAAGGACTAGATTGATTTCAAAATCAATCTCTTTAGGTGGGGGAACACCTGGGAACTCCTCAAGATACAAATCCTCAAACTCTCTAACAACTGGCACCTCCTGAATACTAGGAATCCTCACCTCAGTATCCAATACATGTGCCAAGAATGCCTTACAACCCTGTCTCAATAGCTTCCCTGTCACCATTGCTGACACCAGACACGTCGGAAGAATCTTTTGATCTCCCTAGAAGATCCACGTCTTACCACCATCTACAAACTTTGCCTACTTGGAACTATAATCCAAGAACACTCTACACTTCTCCAAAGTATCTATTCCAAGGATTACATCGAACCCATCCATGTCAAGTGGTATGAGATACACTTGAATGCTATGCCCTAAAAAAGAAAGGACACACCTCCTGCAACACTGCAGAACCAACTAACGGGGTTTCTAGCATCAAACTATCTCTCCTATGAGTAGCTAGAAAAAGACAATTGTCTAGCACTTCATGAGTGATAAAAGAGTGGGTTGCACTCGGGTCAACCAAAATAGTTACAAAGCAAGAAGAAGACAAATCAGAATGAAATAACTCCATCTGACATGTTGATGACATATCATTTGGTGAACATTTTGTGTATCTTTTAAACTTACCCTAGAAAACCTTTCATGACTTTCTCTACTTATTTGAGTATCTTAGAGTCAAAGTCTTGAATTCATACGTCTCTTACTCATGCAGGTTCAAGCTACGCCAGTGGCCACGATTGATGCCACGACCACGGCTGTACATCCCACTAATGTCCTGACCACTGTTGTTGTCTCTATTCGACGACCCCACACCACGACCATAGCCCCTCCCTCCTATCAAAGTAATGCTACTGCAAGGCCACCCCACGACCGAGGCCACCCCACGATCGATGCTACCCTCCAACACCCTACGACCAAGGTAGACCACCATTGTGCCGCGATCACAATGGAGGTCGTGACCAATCTATATGTCGTGACTGCGGCCCAAAGGTTAAGTTGATGGGCAATGTCTATAAATAGACCCCCGTCTCCACCCATTAAATCATCAAATCATCGAGGATCACAAAGTTCTGCCACATTCCTGAGTCAATAACATTCATCCCCATCAATCTTGGATCTCTGAAGACAGAAGTTGGAGGAGAGAGAAGATTAATCGTCCCCTCCTTCGAAAGAAGAAGCTATCATGACTGCATCGACTTCAGATATAGACCAGAAGAAGTACAATTGGTGTATCGCCTTCTACCTTCTCTATCTAGATCTACCATCTCCATCATGTTGTACCCTCCCTCTTTGTAGTTATTGTGTATCTATTATTTTGTGATGTTGTTATGCTTCCTGTTAACATGTGTGGCTAAACATTTATCTTGGGTTAGGAGTAGCCACTAAGGCTATCCCAACGTGTATATTCTTACTCCACTTTGAATATATGTATGCTATTTTCAGGATTATCTCCATACTATTGTTCTTAATGCTTCACTTGTATCCTTAGCTACCATCTTGTGATGTATGATTGTTGGTGCCTCAAAAGAATAGTTCCAACCTTATCTAGTGTTATGGAGTAGTACAAATGCATGAAAGTGTTGAATGTTAAATCTCACGGTCATATGGTTTGCTTTGCGGTTGTTGGGCCGTCATCTTGAGAGAGAGGCTACCTTAAACCTAGATCTATCCTAATCTCGAGAGAGGAGGGAATAGAGAATTTTTATGATTGCTTGTAATCTTAATAAAAGTATATGGAGGGATGTGAGTTTTGCATGTTGACGAGAGATCTAGTAGGTGAAACCCAATCCAAGTTTTCTTCCATACTTTTGTTTCTTACCTCTTATTTGACGTTATTCTCTTTCTTTATTTTATTTCATTTGACTTTCTTTGTTTTGTCCAGAGTACCATCGTTCCTTCGGGAATGCCACCTTAATCCATATTTTCAATTGGAGTGTAAGAGCTTGAGGCTTCACGTACTTAACACTTACCAACCCTGTCCCTGTGGTTCAACCCTGAGTACTACATCGGGCCCCGTATATTAGTTGTGGGGGCTTGAGTGTTAGGTTATAAATTTAAGAGTTTGACTACTCTAGATCCACTCCATTTTGGACGTGCGATTTAGGTCAATCAACTTTTTGGTACCTGTCACTACTTGTGGGCTGACCATCACCTCTGACTGACTCATAAAGTAGAATCTAGCCATTACCTATTGTCACCCCTGTCCTCTGCTTCCCTAAGCAGACGACCCGACCTGCAACACTTGGCCACGTACTCGTCCTCCTGCACTATTGTGCTTCTATCAAAACGAGCCCTGCTAGCTCTGCCTCAGTTGCTGTGTCACATCGTCATCTCTCAGTGGGCACTCCTACCTCAGGTGTCCTACCAGCCCACACTTGTGGAAAGCTCAAGTCTCAAACTATGGCCTAGACGGCCCCATCAATGACACTGACGCTGTGTTGTGAGCCCCAGTAGGTGGAAGACTATGACCTCTACCTTTACTTGGTGATCATTGCGTCTGAGTAATGATCCCATGTTGTGTTGGTTGTGTAGAAAACCTTGGGTTGTTAAATCCTCTTGACGACTATCCTTGGGACTATGTAGGCCTCTTCCTGGAAATGGCCTCCCGCTTCTCTATCACAGATCTCCCTATCCTCCAAGCAGACTCCATGAACATGGCAAACTTTTCTCAATTCTCTAAGGTAGCCGTCGAGGTAGACAACTCAGTGTTCAACCCTGTCACACACTAATTTTCAAAACCCAGTAAGTATATGATAAAGTTATTGATGAAATCATGATACATTGAACATGAGGCATATCGGCCCAAATATCAATCATTTCACTTGAATTTTAGTGTTGGGACCTTATGGATAAAGTTGTAATTAAACCCCATAACAATGATAGTTTGAATCCAATTAAATATATGATTAATTTATTTTTATAATAAAGTTCCATTCAACTTTTTTTTTGTGATATTTGGATATAAGGGAAAACATATCTAGAAGAGGACTTTTGTGCAATGTGGTTAGTTTTAATGTTTAATAATCGAAGAATGTGAGTTTGAGAACCTTCTTATGGTTTTTAACACAATAAGAAATGGGTTTAAGTTTGGTGAAGTTTAAGATTGATTGGGTTAACAATTCAATAAGATATATAGTTGGACCATTGAATGATGATTACTTAAGATAGTTTAGTGATTATATATATATGATGAATGTGATTTAGGCCTTGAAAAATTTAATTCATGTAGAATAATGGTAAGTGAATCCATGATTGAAATTTGGACTTTATTAATTGGATTATGTAACTTACGCCCTTTTCTTTAGGAGTAGTACTTCTAAAGGGACGAGACATGATATTGTAGCCTTGATTTGGCCTTGTCATTGGTGGGTGGATAGTTCACATAAAACGGCTATGCTGTTTTATCAATAAATAAATATAAAGAAAAGCATAAGGTGGGTCTCCTTCCTTGCAAACATCTGATGAGAATTTCTTAATCGGTTTGTCTCCATGTAGAACTCCCATATGTGAATGTTTTATATAATTAAAGGAGACTGCATACCTATTGCCACCATGGAAGTTTCCCCATGCGGTAAGGAATCCAGTCTTTTTGGATTCTGTCTGGGTTCAGAAATAAGTTGGGGTATGGTGGCATGCCTACATACATAATATTTTGTAGGTGGTTTCATATTAAATCACAACTATTCAGAAAGTTTGACGGTGCCTATATATGAGATGACACAACAGGACCATGTTGTGGCTGGTGTCATGATGCATGCGATGTAGAGCATCTACAGAGGTAGTGTGGAGCTTCTATGTCGTACAATGGTCAGAGACTTAACACCCCAAAGAAGGGCAGCGAAAAGTCACCGCTGGCAAAGGGGTGTTTCCTTATTTCTTGATCATTGAATAGGGAATTAGCAAACTGCAATCACATGACAAGGCAAGGACAAGGGGGAAATCGTTCTTGGGACTATTCAAATTAGGACTCATAGATGTATCCCTTCATAGTTGCTTCTTATAAAGACTTTGGTGTTGGAGAGACCTCCTCACCATTGGAAGTGGCGTGCCCTGTTCTCACTGCAGAAATAGAGAAATACTGCCCTACTCACCCACTAGACATGAAGGGGATGACCACATTTGATCCAAATCCATCGCGTGAAGGCCAGTCTGTGTATTCTAATTTGTAGGCCCGGTGGCGGAAGGAACAGTTCACCTAATAACAAAAAGAATGAAGGTTTGTTAAAATCTATGTATAATTTTGATTGAACTACTTTTAGAAAGGTCATAGGATTTATCATGGTTGTTTGAATAACACGTGTAAGGTCTCGTTGGAAAGCTTAAGGATGATGAACATACTGGAGAAGAATGCAGACCATCCATCTTTAAACTACATGAGAATGCTTTTGGCACTTCTATAAGGACTCAGACCTGACCAGAGGAATCCATGAAAAATGTGTAGACATCTTCAAACAGGGTAAGTGGTTCATGCCCATGAGTATTCATATTTATCACACTCAACATATTTTCATAAGACTTCATACTTTATGTGATCTGGTGTTCTAAGATTTTATGTTAAGATATGCAAGTAAGATTTTCATACATTCATGGGTATGTCCTTGCATGTGCCTAATATCTCGAGAAGAGATATGTTATTAAGATTTATAAGAATGATAGTGACTCATGAACCAAGTTCATGAGAAAACTAATGGATCTTGTTTCTATAAGAACTATTAGTAATGATTCATATTGTTGAATAAGACTATAAGATAATATATGCAACCAAGACAGTCATACATGATAATGTGAGATAAGGATGTATCAAGATTTCAAGTAGAATTATGCTATTAAGATTTCTTAAATATATTAATATCTAAGGACTAAGCGTTAGTTAAATTTCCAAGAATGATTAAGAACTAAGAATTGAGTACATTATAAGGTTATAAGAGTCGAATGTATTAAGTTATGATTTAGTTTACAAGATATGATTTTATAAGATTCATGTTTTAAAATTTAAGAGTTAAGCTCACATGAATGCGTTAAGATTCATGTTAAGATAAGACTTCATGAGACTTTCAATAGTTTGAGTTATCATGTCAGAAATTATATTTTAGATATTTGCTACTTAAGTTACTTTTATATACTTAGTATTCCTATGTTTAGTTCAGATTATTTTCCTAAGCCTTTAGACCTACATTCTATAAATATGATATCAAGATTTAATTAAGTCATTTGATCAAACAAGAGTTTCAAATTAAGATTTATCCAAATAATAAGAATATCAAATTTTGATTCAAATTTAGATTACTCAATATGTGGGTAGCTGTTGTGTGATTTATATATCATATTTTCACATGTTTTCACACAACATTTTGATTCATTCTGATTTAATTTAGTCTCTTTTCATATTACTTTTGCCATCAATTCGTCAAAAATGCTTTACCATAACTTGCCTTGTCTTTCTGGTTTAAAAACAACTCATTTCAATGTTTTTTTGTGCAGAAACAGCAACTTGCACGGCGTTCAACTTGTTTGAACGGCGTGCAAGTTCCCAAAAATCTTACTCGTTTTCCTGCAGACCTTTCTGGAAACTTGAACGGGGTGCAAACTCAATCTGCACGCCGTTCAACTTTTCTGTAGCTTGCAAAGAAGTTTGCACGGCGTTCAAATCCGTTTGCACGCCGTTCAGATGGAACGCGCATTTTACACACACTTCTGGAAACTTGCACGGGGTGCAAGTTCCCTTTGCACGCCGTTCAGAGTACTGATAACTGCCGCTTTTTGTGAAGTGCACGGCGTGCAATCAATCTGCACGTCGTTCAACCGGCAGTTTTAGAATTTGGAAATTTGAGTTTTTGAATTAAAAGAGAGGAGGGAAGTCGAGGGACGGTTATCACTGGTCATTTTGCGACTTCTTGCTCATCCCAGACACAGAGGAAAGCAGAGAGGAGGCAATTTTGAAGGATTCCAAAGGTCTTCTTGAGAAAGAAGACCATTGCTCTTCTTCTCCTTCTCCATTGCAGCAGCAAGGTGCAGCAGAGCTCCCCCATCTCCGCGAAGCTTTTCTTGGCGAGGAGTTAGTACGTTTTGGAGGAGTTTTAGAAGAGGAATTTCATCCCTTAGCCGGAATTCCTTCTTCTCTTGGTTACACCTTGTTTCTTCTAGCTTTTCTTTCTCTTTTTCATGTCAAAAACTTCATATTCTGCTGAATTCATGCAAGGCATAGCTATGGACGAGTAATTTCCTTTTTCCTGGGCATGGGAAAGTAGTTTCCATGGCATAGAATGTGTAAAACTACGTAATCTCGTACTAAATGTCTATGTTTCTTGTCTCTCTTTATAAAAATACTGGTTCTTCTCTTCTTGCATATGATATTGGCCATGTTGTGTGCATGTTTTCTGCATTTATGTTTGATTTGAGAAGATAAACATGAATGTATGGATGGTATCTTTTATAAAAACTCTTTCCAGTCTATGAGAGTAGCTAGAAATAGTTGAAAGGTTGTTTGTGATCAAAAACGAAAATTAACATGAGAATGTTGTTTGATGTTGCGATCGTTGCATTTGTATCGGGAGATAATAATGCAACACATCGACCTTTTGAGATAAGAACTTAGATATGTTTAGATTGCCAAGTTTACCTAATTGCTATGGTATGTGAATGAATCCCCTAATGTCCAGGATCCTTTAGCATTTGACTAAAACCTTGTTAATCCGCCTAAACTTGTGTAAAGTTTATTCTTAACTTTTCCTATTTTAGACATTAAACAGTCAACTCTTATTAAAAATCGATCTAGATTGATGAAAGCTAGGACTGTTGCGTTCAGTTAATTTGCTTAAGCTCCTTGTGTTCGATCCCGACTACATCGCCTCCGTATACTTGCGGAGTTGGTTTAACCGGGTAAAAGATCATTAGTTTGATTGAAACTCGTTAGCCTAAAAGCCAACAAATTTTTGGCGCCGTTGCCGGGGAGCTACGGTAAATTAATTGGAGTAATAAGAACTAACAAGTATTTGAGACTAGATCATAATCCTCATTTTCGAAATTTTCATATATCTTCTAGTTGTGTTCTTATATTTTTCTTGTTAATTTCAGGTTGCATGCGTCGCTCGCAACGAGGTCTTCAAACAACCCCGTTATTAGACCTTGAGATGGAGCGAAGCCTCTCAAGCTTGAGAAGATCAAGGAGGAAAGAACAATCACCGCTAGAGGATATTACTCCGCCACCATCACCATCTCCATCTCCATCATCATCCATGCCATCTTTTTCATCTGTTGAGGAAACTTCACCAAGCCTTCCAATCATGGAAGACGACCGCCCGCTCAAGGACTTTGCTATGCCGGTGGCCACAAACATATGTGGAGCCATCGACCTACCAGCCATAGAAGCGAACATTTTCTCCATTGCTCCTTCTATGATGCAGATGATCCAACAAAACCGCTTTGGGGGTACCGTTAATGAAGACCCAAGTCTTCACATTGCAAAATTTCTAGAATACTTAAACACTTTCAAAATTAATGGCGTAACTATAGATGGAGTACGGCTGATGCTTTTCCCTTTCACTCTAAGGGATAAGGCCAAAACTTGGCTTTTGTCTCTTCCGAAAAAGTCTATAAAAACTTGGGACCAGCTACTTAATGTTTTTCTTGCCAAATATTTTCCTCCAAGCAAGACTGCTCATTTGAGAAATCAGCTCACTAACTTTTCTCAAAATGATGGTGAAACTCTTTATGATACTTGGGAAAGGTTTAAAGACCTTCAACGTCTTTTCCCTCATCACGGTCTTACTAATTGGCTACTTCTTCAGACTTTCTACAACGGTCTGTTCTATAACATCCGGATGACGCTTGATGTTGCAGCCAGTGGTGCTCTTATGACCAAATCTTATAGAGAAGCCTATGACATCATTGAAGATATATCACTCAACCATTGCCAATGGGGAGGTGATAGAAGAGCCAATTCATCATCAAATGCAAGTTCTTCTAGTGTGAAGCCGGGAGGAAAATACACCGTTGACGTCATTGACCTTATTGCTGCAAAGCTTGATGTTCTCACTCAAAAATTCGAGAAGTTGACTACATTGCCGGTTCAATCAGCAGAAGCCACATGTGAAGCTTGTGGAAATCCGGGGCATACTTCTTCTCAATGTTTTGCTCCCAACACTATGGAGGGAGATCTTGAACAGGTTAATGCTATTGAGATGCAGAGGAACCAGCAATATAACCCTTATTCTAATCAATACAATCCAGGATGGAGGGATCATCCCAACTTTTCTTACAAGAATACTAGAAATGCTTGAAATTTTCAGCAGGGACAACAACAACCGCCGCATCAATCACAATTCAACCGACAAGGTAATCTGCAAGGTTACAACAACATCGGCTATCAAGGGCAGCAACAACAACCCCAAAAATCTTCTCTTGAGGCTATGATGGAGAAATTTATTAACACACAAACGCAGCAAAATGAAGAGCTTATGGGGAATGATAAGCTACTTAAGGATGCTATTCTTCAACTTTCAGCCAAGGTAGACAACATATCCACCCATACAAAGATGCTTGAGAATCAAATAGCTCAACAAGCTCTTTTTCAACAAGGACAGCAATCTGGTTCTCTTCCTAGTGTGCCGTAAGTGAATCCAAGACAGCAAGCCAATGCCATTATTCTAAGGAGTGGAGCTGAAATTGAAAGACCTTCACCACCTAAGGAGAAGGACATGGAGGTACTTAATGAGGAAGAATCTCACATTCCTAACTGCAACAAAGAGCAAGGTAAATCTGAAAATCCGCCTTCTTTCAAAGCTACCGCACCTTTCCCTCATAGGCTTGTCAACAATAAAGATGATGTCAAGTTCAAGAAATGTATGGACATTCTTAGCAAGTTGCAAGTTAATCTTCCTTTTACCGATGTTATTGCTGAGATGCCTTCTTATGCCAAGTTCTTAAAAGACATCTTATCTAAAAGGAGAAGAGTGGATCAAGTAGAAACAGTCAAACTTTCTGAACATGTAAGCTCCATTATTCAAAACCGCATTCCTTCTATTCCGGAAAAGTTGGATGATATGGGACCTTTCACACTGTCGTGTAAGATCAATAATGTCACTTTTGAAAAAGGCTTAGTGGATTTGGGGGCTAGCATTAGCCTCATTCCAACCACTCTATGGCAAGAGCTAGACCTTGGGGATCTAAATCCAACAAAGATGGTTATTGAACTAGCTGATCATTCTCTTAAACACCCTAAAGGTGTATTAGAAGATGTGCTTGTACAGATTGGCAAATTCTATATACCATGTGATTTTGTAGTGCTTGACATGGTAGAGACCCCTCGCAATCCAGTTCTTTTTGGGAGACCTTTCTTGAGGACTGCTAGTTGTCTAATTGACGTTCGGGAAGGAAAGTTGACCCTATGTGTGGGAGAAGAAGAAATTGAATTCTCTATTTCCGATGCCATGAAAGCACCCACACAAGTAAAGGAGATTTGTTTATTTGATACTGCTGATCCAATGGATGATTATGTTGATGATATGATAGATTTCATGATAAACTATTGTGATGACGTCATTGCTGAAAATGATAAGTCTGAATATTCTGGAGCTATTCCTATTTATAAAGCTCAAGCAAATCAAGAAGAAGCTCCACGTGATGAAGAAAAGGTTGATGAAGAAGCTTCAAAGAAAAAGGTAGAACTTAAATCCCTTCCACCGGGGCTGAGGTATGCGTTTCTAGACCCAAATTCTTCATCTCCTGTTATAATAAATGATGAATTAACTAAGGAACAAGAAAATAAATTACTTGCTGAATTGCGCTTGTATAAAGATGTGACTGGTTATTCCATTGATGACTTGAAATGCATTCATCCTAAAATCTGTATGTATAGAATAAACATGGAGGATGATTCAAAACCAACCGTTGAACCACCAAGACGTTTAAATCAAAACATGCTTGACGTGATAAAGAAAGAGATTTTAAAACTAATGGATGCTGGAATTATTTATCCCATTAGTGACAACCCCTGGGTTAGTGCTATTCATGTAGTACCTAAGAAGGGGGGTGCAACTGTCATAAAGGGAGACAATGATGAGTTGATACAGACACGCATGGTCACAGGCTGGCGTATGTGTATTGACTACCGGCGTCTAAACAAAGCAACTCGCAAGGACCATTTCCCTTTACCCTTCATTGATTTAATGTTGGAACGCCTTGCTAAACACTCTTATTTTTGTTATTTGGATGGATATTCCGAGTTTTACCAGATTCCTATCTACCCGCCCGATCAAGAAAAAACCACGTTCACTTGCACATATGGCACTTATGCTTATCGCTGCATGCCCTTTGGTCTCTGTAATGCACCCGCCACTTTTCAGCGGTGCATGATGACCATTTTCTCGAATTTCATTGAAAATATTATGGAAGTTTTCATGGATGATTTTAGTGTTTACGACGATTCATTTGATCAATGCTTGTCTAATTTGTCCTTAGTCTTAGCCAGATGTAAAGAGGTTAACCTAGTGCTAAACTAGGAGAAGTGCCATTTTATGGTACAATCCGGTGTAGTACTAGGACATGTGATTTCTAACAAGGGCATTGAAGTTGACAGGGCAAAGGTGGAAGCTATTGAGAAAATGTCCACCCCATCTTCAGTCAAGGACATAAGAAGCTTCTTAGGACATGCAGGGTTCTATAGAAGATTCATAAAAGATTTTTCAAAGATTGCAAAACCGTTGTGTTCTCTCCTTGCTAAAGATGCAGATTCTGTCTTTGATGAAGAATGCTATAAAGCCTTTACTACACTCAAGGAAGCTCTCATTTCAGCCCCCATCATTCAACCTCCGGATTGGGATGCCCCCTTTGAGTTAATGTGTGATGCAAGTGATTTTGTGGTAGGAGTTGTTCTAGGACAGCGGAAAGACAAGAAACTCCATGCCATTCATTATGCAAGCAAGAGCCTCAATGATGCACAAATCAACTACACAACTACAGAGAAGGAGATGCTTGCTATTGTGTATGCCTTTTAGAAATTCCGACAATATCTTGTGGATTCCAAAGTGATAGTCTATACTGATCACGCTGCAATCAAATATCTTTTGAGCAAAAAGGATGCAAAGCCACACCTTATTTGTTGGGTGTTGCTTCTACAAGAGTATGATCTAGAGATTCGGGACAAGAAAGGAACTGAAAAAAGCGTTGCTGACCATCTTTCTAGATTATCCACTACAGCGGGAGACTCATTACCTATTGAAGATCATCTTCCCATTGAAAGACTCTATGCTCTATCATCCGTTCAAGCACCATGGTTTGCCGATATTGCAAATTTTCTTGCTACAGGGCAGCTTCCACCCGGCTTGACATATCAACAAAAGAAGTTCTTTCATGACGTAAAGTTCTATTATTTGGATGATCCTTTCCTATTCAAACATGGGAGTGATGGGTTAATACGCCGATGTGTGATTGAAGAAGAAATTCTCGCCATCATTGCTGAATGCCATGCTTCTTCTTATGGAGGCCATTTTGGAGGAGAAAAGACTGCTGCAAAGATACTCCAAGTGGGTTTCTATTGGCCTACGCTCTTCAAGGATGTAAATCTTTTTGTTAAATCATGTGACAAATGCCAAATAACTGGAGGTATATCCCTCCGTGATGACATGCCACTCAAATCTATCCTAGAGGTTGAGGTGTTTGACGTATGGGGTGTTGACTACATGGGACCATTCCCATCCTCATGCGGGTATCAGTTCATTCTTGTTGCTGTTGATTACGTGTCTAAATGGGTTGAGGCCATTCCAACCCAATCACCCGATCCCAAATCAGTAATCAAGCTATTTCAGAAGATCATCTTTCCTAGGTTTGGTGTTCCACATGCTGTCATTTCTGATGGAGGGACACACTTTGCTGAAAAACAATTCAACAACCTTCTTTCCAAGTATGGTGTCACTCACAAGATCTCGATGCCCAATCACCCTCAAACATCCGGGCAAGTGGAGGTTTCTAATAGGCAGTTGAAAAATATTCTTGAGAAGACCGTCTCTAGTTCAAGAAAAGACTGGGCTTTGAAGATTGATGATGCACTTTGGGCATACCGCACAGCCTACAAGACAATCATAGGAACCACTCCTTTCAAGCTTATCTATGGGAAGGCTTGTCATCTTCCACTTGAACTTGAGCACCGCGCATTGTAGGCTATCAAATTCTTAAATTTTAATATGAAGAAAGCTGGAGAGAAACACCTTCTACAATTGCAAGAACTTGAAGAGCTGCGCCTCGATTCTTATGAAAATGTGAAGCTGTACAAGGAAAGAACAAAGGCATGGCATGACAAAAGAATCCATAGGAAGGATATTCAAGAAGGAGACCAAGTTTTATTGTTCAATTCAAGGCTGAAGTTATTTCCGGGAAAGCTAAAGTCAAAGTGGTCCGGCCCCTTTCTCGTATTGAGGATCTTTCCATATGGAGTTGTGGAATTACAAGGAAAAGATGGGAGTTTCAAAGTGAATGGACAAAGATGCAAGCTGTATTCATCTTCCGAGATTCTAGACAAGGGAGCCTCTTGCTCCCTCCATGACGCATGAATGATTGAAGATTCTTACTCCGGACTCTAAACAGAGGACCTTGTGGGAGTTGACCCCACATTAGGATAGATTTCTTTTGAGGTTTTGAGTCAAGAACATTTCGATAAGTTGTCACGGATGAATGTAATAAGTAGACTAATTTAGACTAAATTCCGCTGCTATTTGTGCTTACATCTGCAATTTTTCTGCAGAAATTCCATTTTGCACGGCGTGCAAAAGCCGTGAACGGCGTGCAGATTCAAAAGAACTTTACTGAATATCTTTCTGTAATTTTGAACGGCGTGCAAGGCCCTTTTGAACGCCGTGCAATCTGGGCTGAAATCAAAGTTAAAGATACAGGAATCTTGAATGGCGTACAACGACGGATCAATTCCAACGGAGTTTTCTGGAATTTTGAACGGCGTGCAATTTTTCGTAAAAACTTGTCAAATTGGACGAGTGGACGCCCTAGCCGTCACTTGCCCTAATTTTCTTTGCACCGTGCAACCACATCTGCACCTCCAGAGCAGCCGTGCAGCCGCCCTCACCTCACCCCGCAGCCATGCAACCTGCTCCACGCGTCGTGTACGACAAGCAGCAGCCGATCATCCTCCTCCTTCTCTGCTGTGCACAGCAGCACCTCGCCCGTGCGCCATCCAACCCTAACGCCGCCTGCTCCTTCTCTCTCTGCACGGCGTTCGTGCATCTTCCTCTCTCCGTCGTTCAAGGAAGAAACAACCAGCCGTGCAAATCGCGCCCAAAGCTGCACGCCAACTTCCGGCCGTGCAGAAATTCTCGCCCATTTCTGTTGTTCAGCACTGACCAGGTTGCACGCCGTTCAGACCCGCTGAACGTCGTGCAAAATTCTGCAGACACAAGAAAACTTTCAGATTTCTACACCGTTTTCATCGGCTCCATGGCACCGATCAAGAGGGCAACAAAGTGCCCGGCCAGGCCCTCATCTTCAGGAGCACAGGGCGAGGGTTCTCAATCCGCCCAAGGGAATTTCATTCCGTCTACCCAATTTAGGGTAACGCCAGAGGAGAATTCCGCTTATCAATATCTCATCTCAAGACGGGTTCTCCCAACCCGCTATATGTGTGAAGACACACTCAACATGATGAAAATCAAAGATGAGGTATACTCTCACCTGACTTTTACTGGTCTTCATACCCTTTGCACAAGAGTATGCAAGACATATCCTCGTCTAGTATATGAATTTTTGACTACTTTCAAAGCAAGACAAGATCCTGAGCGTCGAATGACACAATATCTGCACATTAGTTTTCGGCTTTTGGACAAGCCATACAAAATGGATCTTTGCCGATTTTCTGAGTTACTTAACTGCAACTATGGTGGCTACATCGATTTCCCTCCGGCCTTCCTAAGCGTCCGTTTTTGGACTGAAATTTCCTCAAAAACGCATCACCACGCAAATAAGGCACGTGCTACATCCATCCACAATCCCGTTTTCAGAATCTTGCATCGTATTCTTAGTGTGGGTCCGTTCACTAAGAATGAAACCCAAGGGGTTGTGGGTAAGATAGACCTCTTTTTCCTTTGGTGTATGGCGCATGAAAAGGATATATCTACTGGCTTCTACATTGTACAAAAACTCTTAAACACCATCAAGAAGAGGGAGGGAAAAGAAGGAGGTGATATATTGTGTGGCGGCATGATTACTCTACTTGCTATGAACCTTAATCTTGATCTTTCCCGTTTAGAGCCTACTCCTGGGAATAACCTCTTGGACATGTCTTATCTTATATCTTGTGGTGTTCTACATCGCCATGGCAATAATGATGAGAAGTTCAAGTTTCATATCACCAAGAAGCAATTTCTCATTCTTCCCAACACAACGAAGAATGACATCAGGAACAAGGCAAATTGGAAATGGGTTGGACCAAATCCAGATGAGGAGCCTGCTACTCATGGTGCTAGCTCTTCTACACCAGCACCTTCTCCTACAGACGCACCGCCACTTCCTCCTTCTACCGACACTCAGACTGGATACTCATGGGCGAACTCGGACATGCATCATCTTTATGGGTATGTTCAACGGAGGTTTGATCACGTTGAGACGCGCTTTGACCAGATGAGCGCCCACTTCGACACCCAGTTTGACAGCTTGACCGCACAGTACACAGCTACATATGATATGGTCAACCGGATGGACAGTTGGCACATCTCTCAGGGCCACTATCCTCCACCTCAGCCGTTCCAGCAGCCCTTTGAGCAGCAGCATGAGTTCTACGAGCAGCCCCAGCCACAGCAGTTTCTGCAGGAGCAGCATGATCCATCCACACAGCCGATGGACGTTCCAGATACTTTTAGCCAGTACTTCCCCGAACAAGGGGGCGACGGATCTTTTCTCTGATTCATCCACGACGACAGGTACCCGGTTGTGTACCTCTTGAGTTTAGATTGAAGCAGTGAGGCCACTGCTGATTTCAAGCTTAGGGGGGGCACAACCAGCCGGTATTTCCAGTATTTGTATATTATTAGCTTTATTTCAGTCTTTCAGTTGAGTCAGTTGTGTCAGTTCTTTTTCTTTCATGTTAGTCTGTTTTGTTCTTTGATGGAAAAATTCCATATGATCAGAGACTACCTTGTTAGAATGAAACCCCTTTTATTTTGTTCCTCAATGAGATATGATTGGCTATATGTATGAGAAAAATTTGAAAACATGTTGAATGAAATGGAAACTGAAAATTACCCATGTACATTGATGAGATTGTGTTTGTAATTGATATCTCCCTTTTTTCTGCATCATGGAATACTCAAAACATGTAATGATTCAAAAAAATTTGGCAAATCATTTAACCGGCAACACTAGTGAAAAAAAAACAGGATACTTTTATCAAACTGTTAGTGCAATTGAAAATGAATTTTACAGTGAAAACCTTTAAAAAGAATGCCAAAAACCTTGCTTTCTTTAACCTTATTATTTGAATTTGTGTTTTGTTTCATACCTTTACCCAATAAAAGATGGCCCTATGGCCCACATATTATGCTAACCTTGTGTAAGCCCGATCTGGCAACGACGGTTAGGTGATATGAGTAATGAAAAGAGGGTAAGAAAAACACCCCAACCAGCATTCCACGTGAGCATAAGCCTAACTTAGCAGCCGAATGCTGGAAACTCAAAAATCTTATTGCTATATCTCTTGGAAAAGAGTTCAATCAAGTTGGTTAAGGACAACATTCTTTTGGTCTTCAAAAATCCATATAGCTGAAAATTATGTTATGCAAATGCACTAACCCTTTGATTTAAGTATCCATATTCTTATTAGAGCTATTAGTTAGGTATTTGTTTGGTTTTGGAATCAACCTTAACGAACTAATTCTTTCTACCTTTGATGTTGAGATTTTGGAGATATCTTCTACAAACACGAACTCATTGCACACATGTCTGAGATTATTGCATATATGTTTCTCTGTTCATTCACACACGGGTAAAAATTTCTTTCTTTCATATAACCATGTTTCTCTTTGCTTGAGGACAAGCAACAGTTCAAGCTTAGGGGGATTTGTTGTGTGATTTATATATCATATTTTCACATGTTTTCACACAACATTTTGATTCATTCTGATTTAATTTAGTCTCTTTTCATATTACTTTTGCCATCAATTCACCAAAAATGCTTTACCATAACTTGCCTTGTCTTTCTGGTTTTAAAACAACACATTTCAATGCTTTTTTGTGCAGAAACAACAACTTGCACGGCGTTCAACTTGTTTGAACAGCGTGCAAGTTCCCAAAAATCTTACTCATTTTCCTGCAGACCTTTCTGGAAACTTGAACGGGGTGCAAACTCAATCTGCACGCCGTTCAACTTTTCTGTAGCTTGCAAAGAAGTTTGCACGGCGTTCAAATCCGTTTGCACGCCGTTCAGATAGAACACGCATTTTACAGACACTTCTGGAAACTTGCACGGGGTGCAAGTTCCCTTTGCACGCCGTTCAGAGTACTGATAACTGCCGCTTTTTGTGAAGTTCACGGTGTGCAATCAATCTGCACGCCGTTCAGCCGGTAGTTTCAGAATTTGGAAATTCAAGTTTTTGAATTAAAAGAGAGGAGGGAAGTCAAGGGACGGTTATCACTGGTCATTTTGTGACTTCTTGCTCGTCCCAGACACAGAGGAAAGCAGAGAGGAGGCGATTTTGAAGGATTCCAAAGGTCTTCTTGAGAAAGAAGACCATTGCTCTTCTTCTCCTTCTCCATTGCAGCAGCAAGGTGCAGCAGAGCTCCCCCATCTCCGCGAAGCTTTTCTTGGCAAGGAGTTAGTACATTTTGGAGGAGTTTTAGAAGAGGAATTTCGTCCCTTAGTTGGAATTCCTTCTTCTCTTGGTTGCACCTTGTTTCTTCTAGCTTTTCTTTCTATTTTTCATGTCAAAAACTTCATATTCTGCTGAATTCATGTAAGGCATAGCTATGGACGAGTAATTTCCTTTTTCCTGGGCATGGGAAAGTAGTTCCCATGGCATAGCATGTGTGAAACTATGTAATCTCGTACTAAATATCTATGTTTCTTGTCTCTCTTTATAAAAATACCGGTTCTTCTCTTCTTGCATATGATATTGGCCATGTTGTGTGCATGTTTTCTGCATTTATGTTTGATTTGAGAAGATAAACATGAATGTATGGATGGTATCTTTTATAACAACTCTTTCCAGTCTATGAGAGTAGCTAGAAATAGTTGAAAGGTTGTTTGTGATCAAAAATGAAAATTCACATGAGAATGTTGTTTGATGTTATGATCGTTGCATTTGCATCGGGAGATAATAATGCAATACATCGACCTTTTGAGATAAGAACTTAGATATGTTTAGATTGCCAAGTTTACCTAATTGCTATGGTATGTGAATGAATCCCCTAATGTCCAGGATCCTTTAGCATTTGACTAAAACCTTGTTAATCCGCCTAAACTTGTGTAAAGTTTATTCTTAACTTTTCCTGTTTTAGACATTAAACAGTCAACTCTTATTAAAAACCGATCTAGATTGATGAAAGCTAGGACTGTTGCGTTCAATTAATTTGCTTAAGCTCCTTGTGTTCGATCCCGACTACATCGCCTCCGTATACTTGCGGAGTTGGTTTAACCGGGTAAAAGATCATTAGTTTGATTGAAACTCGTTAGCCTAAAAGCCAACAGTAGACAGATATTTTATTAAGATAGATGATAAGAGTTTTAGACCCAATCTCAGTTATAAATGAGATTATTCATATTCAGATGTAGATTCAGATTCAGAGTTCAGTACATGCTCAGTACTCAGTATACAGTTTCAAATAAGTCTAGATTCAGGATTTAGTAAGCTTAGACATAAGATAATTAATTCAGAACCTTCACATAATACATTATATGATAAGTCCTCACCAGAGAGTCCCGGGACGATTCAGAGGCATTTGTTGCCAATTCAGAGGAGTGTTTACTCCATTTCAGAGGGCACATTATGCCAATAGAGGGTGTGTTGCACCATAGAGGACACTTCGGTGTCAACAGAGGGCACGTTGTGCCAAAAGAGGGTGTGTTGCACCATAGAGGACACTTCAGTGTCAAAAGAGGATGACTTGTTTTATAATGGTGGCCACAAATCAGATAAAAGTTGTAAATGAAAGATACCTTAGTTCAAAGCATGAACACAATCTCATTTATAAGTATAATGAAAGAGATTAAGATAAGAGAGACATGACTCATGCCATTTGTGCAAGTCATGTGGCCCAGGCACCAGAGTGCAGGCCAATTCAGAGACATAACCCAGACCTAGAGTGCAGGTTATGTGACCCAGGCATCTTAGTGCAGGTCATGAGACCCAGGTACCAAAGTACACTTTAGAGAAAGATAAGTAAAAAGATAAGAACTAAGTTAAAGTAAGAAGAGATATTTATGTTTCATATTTTGTAAAGGTTTTAATGTTAGTCTCATATTTATAGTGTTCAAGAATATTTGATACTATCTTATTACCTTGGTTTTGTGCATATAGAATACTCATGCCACTTACGCTAATAATCATTTTTCTAATGCATGGTTGGGGATGAGATGTCCATAGGTGAGGGCAGGAGCAGAGTAGATCCATGAGGCTCGAGTACAAGGATATAGAAGGATAAGATATGGTGGGTTGCCAACTATAAGATGATCCTCAACTTTATAGATTCAATGTTATGTTTCTATATTTACAACTCTAGACTATAGACTATGTCCTAAGATGTTAAATTAGTTTTCCATGTGATGGCCTTTATGTTTCTTTTTGTAAGAACAATGATGAGAATGTATAAATTTAAATTTTGTGTGATTGACTATATTGTTGTTATGAATGCCAGTTTTATGTAATGCCCCCATGAGTACATGAGTTGTGGATAATTCACTGTTGCTTCCGCTATGTGCATGTGTTTGCTTAGGGTGGGTGTTACAAATTGGTATTAGAGCAACATTATAGTTGGCCACCAGATGAATTATCATGTTCTTACTTAAGATCACCCTATAAGAACTTAAGTTAGGGTAGAGTACCAATTTAGAAAGATAGATAGTAGACCTATTTATAGAAGAGGTAAGTGAAAGATATTAGAAATCTAAGTAGAGCTTTAAATGGAGACAAAAGTTTAGATAAGGATTAGGGTTATGTGCCTAGATTTTGTATACTTTTTATGTTAACACTATACTTATATATATCATTCTCTCTCATTTTCTTGCAAGTTTGTCGTATGGGACACATGCTTATGGAATTTTACAGAGAGAATGTTATGTGCATAATCATGCTTGTCTTGTACTTTCAAGTGCATGTGGTATGGGACATGTGGGCGAGGAAGTTCCAAGATAAGTGTGATCTGACATGTCACCTATGAATATATGACTGGCCGACATGTATCCAAAGGCAAAAAAGAAAACAAGTGTTGGCATTAGAAGTTTGAGACATATAGTCACCCAAATTTAATCATACACATAGTAATACCGAACATGTATATGAAGGGTAGATATTTTGGCATATATAAGTGAGTTAGTTTTAAGTGAACCGGAACCCTAATCCAACCACAAAGAAGAGGCAATATAGAGTCTTTGCCATGGTAGTTGGTGAAGGTTTAATTTTTATTTCAAGATTCATTAGTAGCATATACTCATGTTTGCTTGATAAAGATGAGTATGCTATTGAGCCATTAAGATGATATTAGAGAGTTAGTGAATATAGGATATGCAAAACCCTAAGGTGGGTAGCCTAGTCAAAATTTCGAGGACGAAATTCTTTTAAGATAGGTAGTATTGTCACACCCTAATTTTCAAAACCCAGTAAGTATATGATAAAGTTATTGATGAAGTCGTGATAGGTTAAACATGAGGCATATCAGCCCAAATATCAATCATTTCACTTGAATTTCAGTGTTGGGACCTTATGAATAAAGTTGTAATTAAACCCCATAACAATGATAGTTTGAATCCAGTTAAATATATGACTTATTTATTTTTATAATAAAGTTCCATTCAACCTTTTTTTGTGATATTTGGATGTAAGGGAAAACTTTTCTAGAAGAGGACTTTTGTGCAATGTGGTCAGTTTTGATGTTTAATAATCAAACAATATGAGTTTGGGAACCTTCTTATGGTTTTTAACACAATAAGAAATGGGTTTAAGTTTGGTGAAGTTTAAGAGTGATTGGGTTAACAATTCAATGATATATATAGTTGGACCATTGAATGATGCTTACTTAAGATGGTTTGGTGATTTTATTATATATGATGAATGTGATTTAGGCCTTGAAAAATTTAATTCATGTAGAAGAATGGTATGTGAATCCATGATTGAAATTTGTACTTGATTGGTTGGATTGTGTTAACTTACGCCCTTTTCTTTAGGAGTAGTACTTCTAAAGGGATGAGACATGATTTTTTAGTCTTGATTTGCCCTAGTCATTAGTGGGAGGATAGTTCACATAAAACAGATGTGTTGTTTTATCAATAAATAAATATAAAGAAAAGCATATGGTGGGTCTCCTTCCTTGCAAACATTTGATGAGAATTTCTTAATCAGTTTGTCTCCATGTAGAACTCTCATATGTGAATGTTTTATATAATTAAAGGAGACTGAATACCTATAGCCACAAAGGAAGTTTCCCCATGCGGTAAGGAATCTAGTCTTTTTGGATTCTGTCTAGGTTTAGAAATAAGTTAGGGTATGGTGGCGTGCCTATATACAGAACAGTTTGTAGGTGGTTTCGTATTACATCACAACTATTCAGGAAGTCTAACGACACCTATATATGAGATGACACAGTAGGACCATGTTGTAGCTGACATCGTGATGCACACGATGCAGAGCAGCTACAGAGGCAGCGTGGTGTTTCTATGTCGTACAGTGGTCAGAGATTGAATGCCCCAAAGAAGGGCAGCGAAAAGTAACTGTCGGAAATGGGGTGTTGCCTTATTTCTTGATCATCGAACAGGGAATTAGCAAACTGCAATCACATGACAAGGCAAGGACAAGGGGGAAATCGTGCCTGAGTCTATTCAAACTGAGACTCATAGATTTATCCCTTCATAGTTTCTTCTTATAAAGCGTTTGGTGTTGGAGAGACCTCCTCCCTGTTGGAAGTGTCGTGCCCTATTCACACAATAAAAATAGAGGAATACTACCCTACTCACCTGGTAGACATGAAGGGGATGACCACAGTTGAGCCAAATTTATCACGTGTAGGCCATACTGTGTGTTTTGATCTGCAGGCCCAGTGGCAGAAGGACCAGTTCACCTGATAGAAAAAAAGAATGAAGGTTAGTTAAAATCTGTGTACAATTTTGATTGAACTACTTTCAGAAAGGTCATAGGATTTATCATGGTTTTCGGAATAACACGTGTAAGGTCTCGTTGGAAAGGTTAGGGATGATGAACATACTGGAGAAGAATTTAGACCATCCATCTTTAAACTATATGAGAATGCTTTTGGCACTTCTATAAGGACTCAGACCTAACCAGAGGAATCAATGATAGATGTGTAGACCTCTTTGAACAAGGTAAGTGGTTCATGCTCATGAGTATTCATATTTATCACACTCAACATATTTTCATAAGACTTCATACTTTATGTGATCCGGTGTTCTAAGATTTTATGTTAAGATATGCAAGTAAGATTTTCATACATTCATGGGTATGTTCTTACATGTGCCTAATATCTCGAGAAGAGATATGTTATTAAGATTTATAAGAATCATAGTGACTCATGAACCAGGTTCATGAGAAAACTAATGGATCATGTTTCTATAAGAACTATTAGTAATGATTCATACTGTTGAATAGAACTACAAGATAATATATGCAACCAAGACAGTCATACATGATAATGTGAGATAAGGATGTATCAAGATTTCAAGTAGAATTATGCTATTAAGATTTCTTAAATAGATTAATATCTAAGGACTTAACGTTATTTCAATTTCCTAGAATGATTAAGATCTAAGAATTAAGTACATTATAAGATTATAAGAGTAGAATGTATTAAGTTATGATTTAGTTTACAAGATATGATTTTATAAGATTCATGTTTTAAAATTTAAGAATTAAGCTCACATGAATGTGTTAAGATTCATGTTAAGATAGGACTTCATGAGACTTTCAAGAGATTGAGTTATCATGTCAGAAATTATAATTTAGATATTTACTACTTAAGTTACTTTTATATACTTAGTATTCCTATGTTCAGTTCATATTATTTTCCTAAGCCTTTAGACTTACATTCCATAAATCTGATATAAAGATTTAATTAAGTCATTTGATCAAACAAGAGTTTCAAATTAAGATTTATCCAAATAATAAGAATATCAAATTTTGATTTATATTTAGATTGCTCAATATGTGGGTAGCCAGATATTTTATTAAGATAGATGATAAGGGTTTTAGACCCAATCTAAGTTATAATTGAGATTATTCATATTCAGATGTAGATTCAGATTCAGAGTTCAGTACATGTTCAATACTTAGTATTCAGTTTCAGATAAGTACAGATTTAGAATTTAGTTAGCTTAGACTTAAGATAATAAATTCAGAACCTTCACATAATACATTATATGATATGTCCTCACCAGAGAGTCCCAGGATGATTTAGAGGCATCTGTTGTCAATTCAGAGGAGTGTTTACTCCATTTCAGAGGGCACGTTGTACCAACAGAGGGTGTGTTGCACCATAGAGGACACTTCAGTGTCAACAGAGGGCACGTTGTGCCAAAAGAGGTTGTGTTGCACCATAGAGGACACTTCGGTGTCAAAAGAGGAGTTATTGTATAATGGTGGCCACAAATCAGATAAAAGTTGTAAATGAAAGATACCTTAGTTCAAAGCATGAAAACAACTCATTTATAAGTATAATGAAAAATATTAAGATAAGAGAGACATGACTCAGGACCTTTGTACAAGTCATGTGGCCTAGGCACCAGAGTGTAGGCCAATTCAGAGACATAACCCATGCCTAGAGTGCAGGTTATGTGACCCAGGAACCTTAGTGCAGGTCATGAGACCCAGGTACCAAAGTACAGGTCTCTAGAGAAAGATAAGTAAAAAGATAAGAACTAAGTTAAAGTAAGAAGAGATATTTATGTTTAAGATTTTGTAAAGTTGTTAATGTTAGTCTCATATTTATAGTGTTCAAGAATATTTGGTACTATCTTATTACCTTGGTTTTGTTCATATAGATTACTCATGCCACTTATGCTAACAATCGTTTTTCTAATGCATGGCTGGAGACGAGATGTCTGTAGGTGAGAGAAGGAGCAAAGTAGATCCCTGAGACTCGAGAATAAGGATATAGCATGATAAGATCTGGTGGGGTTCCAACTATAAGATGATCCTCAACTTTATAGATTCAACATTATGTTTCTATATTTAGAACTCTAGACTATAGACTATGTCCTAAGATGTTAAATTAGTTTTCCATGTGATGGCATTTATGTTTCTTTTTGTAAGAACAATGATGAGAATGCATACATTTAAATTTTGTGTGATTGATTATATTGTTGTTATGAATGCCAGTTTTATGTAATGCCCCCTTGAGTACACGAGGTATGGATAACTCAGTGTTGCTTCCTCTATGTGCATGTGTGTACTTAGGGAGGGTGTTACAAACCCCTTCATAAAATGGTAAATCCTCTCATCATCCATATCAGCCATGTGAGGACAGAATCAAAGAAGCTCCATAAACTTAGCCTTCTACTTGTTCATAGACACGGATTCCCAGTGGATCTACTCAAACTAACTAATCTTCTCGTCAAGATAGGTATGTGGGAAGTACAGACTGATGAATTCATCTCGGAACTCCTCCCATCCAATAGCCACAACATGTCTCTTCTCCTCTTCTATGGCCCACCAATGGCCAACACCCCCTTTAGAAGGTACACTACATGCTTCACCTTATCTGCTTCTGGGATGCTGAGGATCTTAAAGGATTTCTTGATCTCGAAAATCCATAGATCAACATCCACTGGATCAGCTATCCCAGCATACTACACTGTCCCAATACGTTGAAGCCACTCAAATGTCTTCCCAGTACCCAAAGATTCTGCATTGGGAACTAGTGCCCTAGGCTGTGGTGTGGGCATCTTGTCCGCCATATGAATCATAGTAGCCATGAACTACCCAAAAAGAGACTAAAAGGCAGGATGCTCAAGCATGGCTAGGTCAAATTGGGGACCCTCAGGCACCCGATCTTCTCGTGCATGGTTCCATGCACCACAACTTGGTGCAACAACACTCCTCTCAAAAGCATGTTCTTCATATTTTCCAGACATCTTTAAGCTTTTCTACTTCTTCTGGATAAGAAGAAATCACTGTAAGATAGATAGGAGGACACAAGAATGGATGCAAACCCTAGTCCTAGGTCCTTGTAGACTCAATGAAACTAAAGCTCTGATACCAACCTAACTTGTGACATCCCACACCACAAACCAAAAGACAACTCAAAACTAAATGTGAAACAAGACTTAAACCAACAGATATAAAAAAACACTAGAAATTTAAAACCATTTTCATTAAGCACCATAGAAGCAAAAATGTTTACATAGAAATCCTTATAGGACACCAAATACTTACATCAATTTGTACTTACCATGTATGCCATCAACCTATTTACAAGAGAACTTGTTCCAAACATATATACATGTCCACTATAACTTTACATCAAAAGGGGCACATGATCCTAAACCATGCATCAAAGGTACTGATGAAGCCCTATTTTAATGCTTCATCTTGTGTCTTTTTGTATTTCAATCACATCTAAACAAATTATAATGCAATTTACTTCCCTCAATATGCATATTACTATCAAATGCACTTATGGACATTCTTTGGATGTTTTTCTAGTACTTGGACCATGTCTTGGATGGATGAGAGAGAAGGAAGGAGTTCTGGGATTTCTCCACCCATGGAGGGATCCAAAGAAGACCCCAAAGCTCCCTCAACCTACCCTTAGTGGCCAAGGATCAAACTCAAGAAAAGAAGTCCATGGATCATGAAGTTTCAAGTTTAAAATTCTACTAAAGACCCAGCACAGACGTGGTGCCAAGGAATGGTAAAGCTCACAAATACAAAAGTAACAAGGATAATCTTCATTTTATCAAGCTACAACAACATTGCCAAAATGACTGTGCTGCCCAGCACGGTCATGCTGAGAAGCCCCCAAAATGGCTGTGTTGGCCAACACAGTCGTGCTGCCAAGGACCAGAATGGGCATGCTGACTAGAATGATCTCCACTTCACCTCGCCCACCATGGCCATTGCTACCCAGTACGACCATTCTACATAGCCCCCACCATGACCATTTTGCCCAGCACGGGCTTGCTACCAGCCTTCATTTCATCACTTCCACTCTGACATTTTTCATTGATCAGCACAACCGTTCTCTCCCACCACGGCCATTTCAACCTTTATTCACCACGACCGTTCTGCCTAGAACGACCGTGCTACCACCCAAACCTAGCATTTTCTACTCTATTTTTCCAACTATACCCCTACTTACCCTAGTGCTTCCACCACCACCTATATATACATGGGTGGCAACCACAATACTAGGTTAGCTACCTTTGCACCCTCCTACCTACTCTAGAGAATTCATTGGTATCTCCCTTGCTGTCAAGACCTCCACCTACCATTTGTACCTCATTTCCACCATAGAAACCTAGTTTTCTAGGTTTTGTACCATAATCCCCTACATTTCCATGCTCTTCACCCATCTTAGAGGAGGGAGGTCATTCTACAACAACTAGGAGATGAAGGAGAAGAAGCTTCCACAATCTCCATGGATTCCTACTCCTTTCTTCTCCTTTCTTTGCTCTTTTATATGATCATGTCTAGCTAAGCCCCTAGTGGTGGGCTGTTTGGGGTTATAATGTTACTTTGATACCATATTGGGAGAAAATAACTTGTATTGAACATATTTCCATTCTATGATGATTTCCTCTTGCTTCTATCTCATTTCCCATTATCTTGCTTGTGGTTTATGCTTTTAAACATAGATTGCTTATTTTATGATGCTTGATGACACTTAGCTTCTAGGGGAAAATGGAATGTATGTGGCTATCTTAGGTCCAATTAGCAGATCCCGATCTATCCCCCCTTGTTCCTACATACACCTCCCTTCTTCTACAAGTAGGTGTGAGATCTAAGTAGCTAGTGTAAGTGTGATGAGTGCAATTGCCTAGAGTTTTCTAAAGTGTAGATGGCAAGTAACATGAGGTGAAATACCCTCATCTCTACTCCCATTCATACCGTTGGCTCTCAATTTCCCCGATACAACTTACCTTAGAAACCTAGACTTGCCAAGTCCTATTAGAATTACACCTAGCCCTAGTTCACCAACTAGTAGTATAGGGTTATATTCCAATAACACTTGCCTTGTTGTTTGGTTTGGTAATATAGACTGAAAATATAAAACTTTCTTGTAATGTAACCACCCTTAACTAATATCAAAGTTTCATTCCCAAATGGCCCACCTATCCATCTTATTGCTTAAAACCCACATTGTCATCTTAGCTTGTTAATGCTAGTTTAGTTAATTGCCTTTGTTACTTCTTAGCTAATTGCTTAATGCTTGACAGTTAGGTCTTGCTTAAGTAGTTAGGGCTCTTTTGAGCTTGTTTGTGTTAATTCAGTTAGCTAGTGATAACTTAGGCTCTTGCTTGTCTTATTTCTTAGCTTGCCTCTTAGTTGATAATTTGAATTTATAGTGTAGTGTAACTCCTTGCTCTAGCTTAGTTGCTTGTCTTGCCTAGTTTCTTAATCTTAACTTTCTTAGGGTAATCTAGGGTTTTTGTTAATCTAGTTTCTTTCTTGTTGTTTCTTGCTTGCAATTGTAGTGTTATCAATCAAAACCAACCTTTAAACCCTCAAACCCTACTCTTCGCTTTAGGAATGTAGCTTACAATAACATAGCTCTAGTTCCCCCTCTCTCCCTAAAGATCGACCCTACTCTTGACACTTCCCTATATTACAGCATGATCCCGTGCACTTGCAAGTACTTGTGATTAGTTAAGCTAGTGTGTTGGACTAGGTCCCATTATAAATTTTTAAAGATCCCACATGTGTTTGCCTAAGTTGCATCTAACCAAATCCAATTGGCTAGTTGTAACCCAAGGTTGTTCAAGATGCACCAGGTATGTCTACAAAACACACCCAAAAACCATCCCAATGACCTGAGTGTACATGGACGACTATAGGACTCTAACAACAAAAGGGCCACAAGAAGCACTTCTAACCTTGTTAGCTCTATCCTTCTTGCTGCTGCTCAGCCTCCGCTGCACGATCTCTACCTCCTCATGCATGCCCACCTAAAAAGATGTGGGGAACCCATGAGGTGAGATTCTAAATCTCAGCGGAAGATATAACTCTTCACTAACACTATTATTAGCACATATAAGATGATTAAAGAATAGCACTAAAGATACAACTATGATAAGAAATAATCATTACTCTCAGAATAAGAAATTGCAATTAGATTATGAAACATCTTATCATTATAAAAGGAATATGAAGAACATGTGTATTCCCTACCAACTATACTGCATAAAAGTAAGCAAACTGTCATCCAACATTTTTCGTATTTGAACGTAATCAAGATACTATGTGGATGATTACGTATTTTGTTATGCCCCGAGGATTTGAGTCATACCACCCAAATCCAACCGACCAGTGCTAAGTCAAAATCGGTGTCAAACAAGGTCTATGGAAGAGCCTAAATCTACGACCTCACCAAACCTTATGGTTAGTACACGAGAAAATAATAGTCATACCAGTCAATTGCAACCTGTGACATATAGTCAATAGTGAAAGTCCTAGCCCACCTTGGTACATGTCACAACACTAGTGAAACAGAGCTACAACCTGCAGCCGCACTCCTTCCAGGGTGTGGACCTCATCCAATCATGTGAAACCACATACATAACATATCACTAAGTTACAACCCACAACCACACTTCTACCAGGGTATGGCCAATAGGCAATCCTGTGAATGCATATACTCAATAGTATATGACTCCAGGCTTCCTCTAAGGGAAAACCCATTTCACCATCTAGCAAATGTTGACACTGAGATGGATCTATGGAATAGGGCAAAACTACATGATTAGGATCCACTTGATTAGTTAAGTCAATTAAGTGTCTTTTAGCATCAATCAAGTTACAACGTATAAAGTCATAACAAATTCCACAAAGATAAGGACATAACACACTTTCAACAGATGTAAACTTATAGGGTATGAGCTTGTCACACTATCACCACATTATACCTATATTATTTCCATTCACAACATCATCAACAAAGCCACATAACATGGGATATCAATCCCTCAACTCATCTCATATTAGTCCACAAGTCACTACCACGTCATAGGACCATTCACATTATTCATGTATCACATGTGCCTCAACATGCCTCTCAAGGCTCATTTAACTTGTTTCATAGCCTAGTCACCATAGCATGCACTACCTATGATCATTAATTTTATAATACCTACATGATTAGAAGTTGATAGGCAAGAGATATATAACCAAACAACATCATAATCGTTTCATAATAAGGAAACAAACAAACTCATTGTTCACTATCATAGTTAGGGTTTACTCTTAACTGATTAGAGATTACAACACTAGGTACGACTATCCACCCTCGGACCATCATCCTCCATCATCTTGGTGTGAATGAGGAGTAAGAGACATCATTAATGTTGATTAGATAATGTTTCAAATAGTACTATGTATGACTTATGTATTATCCATATATGACTATCATTAAGTATTCATATGTGCTTCAAAACCACCTACCATCACCCTATGTTGACCACATGACCACATAGGTCACGACCACCTACCATGGTCCATGTTGCAACTGCGACCCTCATGTGTCTCAACCATCCATCACATGTCGCGACCTCCACCCTCTAGGTCATGTCGCACCAGCGACACAAGGCTTCCACCAAAGCATCTCGACTAGAAGGTGTCTCAACCTCAACCTATGTTGTGACCCAAGGTCATCATAGTCACGACACTACTCTCTAGGGCATGTCTCAACCCAAACTAGGTAGGAACAAGATGCCAACACTAGGGGTAACTATTCCACTTAGCAGTAAAAGACAACCTCAAAGGGGCACCTCAACTCAAAATCTATCAAGGTCGCAACCATCATGAGGGGAGTGTCGCAACCTCCCAAGATGCAATATCTAGGTTTCCAAAATAAAACTGAAACTAAGGGTGAAATTATGGTTAGCATGAAGAAAAGGTCACATACAAACGGTTCCCAAGACCCTAAGTCATGGGTCAAGAAACTACCAATGAAGAACCTTATCCACGGAAGAGAAACCCATGTTCAAGATGACCAAATTTGAGTCTATCATCCCTCCCACCTTTAGGTGTACAAACACCATGCATGAGAGTAAGGTAAAGAGAAAGACATAGAGAAAAACCTTCATATTATTTACCAAATGGTGTACAAAAGATTAGGGTTTCAGATTGCTTTCAAACCAAGCAAGATAACCTTACCAAGAAAACTCTAGAAGTCACCATTAAGCATAAGAATGATGAGGAAGCAATCTAGAGAGAGAAGTCAGTAACAAAATGTATATAAAACTAGAATAATAGAGTGGTTTTTGTGTTATATAACCCGCCTTAAGTTGATCACCACAAAGATCTCCAATTCCACGATCAAGAGCTCCAAGAACATGATCTAATGGTTGAGGGAACTTCGCTAGAAGCTCCACACCCACCTACAAGTGCACCTCACAAACAACAAGACACCAAGGTCAAAGATAGCCCAAGTAAAGAAGCAAAGAATCTCTTGGCCAAACCAAAGAGAAAGTAATAAAGAGAGGAGAAATCCTCTTCACATTTGGGTGTACCTTCTCAAGACATGGTCTATGATCCTTGTGATGAGGGATTTCTCTCCCAAACGACCATCATGGAAGAACCATGGTCTAGGGCCAAGAAAAGAGAGGAATATGAAGGTAGGAGATCAAAAGAAACATCAACTTAGAAGACAAACACTTACCAAGGATGAAAATTGAGGTCAGATCACCACCACCACCACATGCAAGAGGAGATTGATCCCCCAAGCTCCAATGAGGAATATCCTTGCTCCAACAAGCTCCAAGACAAGCAAAGGAGGAGACAGAAGATGGATGACCAAAAGGGTTGCAAATAAGGAAAGCCAAGGAGTTATATAGATAAAAGATGAGAGAGAGAGAGAGAGCAAAGGGTGAGGTGTCAACACCCTAAAGAACCCAAGGGACACTTGTCCTCACAAAAGACCAACATGCACCCACATGAAACCACTTAAACATGACATGCAAGACATGGTGATATGCTCTAGATAGTGTATCAACCACCATGTCATCCCTCATGGTCACGGACGTGGCCATCCTAGGGTGCACCTCCCATGGTTGTGACACCATCAACCAACGCCTCCTCTAGGTCGAGACAAGACACCTCCAAAAACCCTAGGTTAAGACAACTGAAGCTAGGTTAACCATCTCGACCCAAGACCACACTAGACCTTCTAGGTTGTGACTTAACCACCTGGATAAAGTGTCTCGACCGTGACATCCTCCCAAACCAGCCTTGGTCGTGACCCAAGGTTGAGACAACACAACCAACTCACTCAAGGTCAAGGTACTCAACACCCACATCAACCCTAATCAACATCTAGGGTGATACTCCTCAACCAAGGCTCAAACAAGGTGCCATCCTCTCCCCCTTTCCTCTAGATGATGTCAAAAAAGATAGGGAATGCTTTAGAGGTGACAAATTGCACATCAACCCCTACTCTGGATAAATTGTAATTTCCCCCAAAACTAGCACAGAAAGCACAAACAACATACAAACAAGCTCAAATTGGAGATTAAGTTCTCTACAAGCCCTAATTACATTTCAAAATATTAGATCAAGGTTCTAAGTACATGATTAAGCCAAATAAAAAAAAAATTTACCCCAAAACTCAGGTTAGGGTCCTTACATTATGAACAAAGTGTTTAGACTGTATCTAGATCCGTTTGTGGTAGTATTCATTGATGACATCTTGACATACTCCAGGGATAGTCAACCACATGAAAAACATCTTTTTCAAGTCTTGGAGTTGTTGAGGTAGCATCCGTTGTATGCTACGTTTAGTAAGTGTGAATTTTGGCTGGCCGAGGTGTGTTTTCTTGGTCTTACTGTCTCTACAAAGGGTGTTTGTGTAAATCTTAAGAAGGCAGGGTTATTTTTGGAGAGGAAGCATCCCAACCGACCAACTAAGGTTTGAAGCTTCCTAGGTCTAGCTGGTTACTACAGACAATTCATCAAAAACATCATTTCTTTGGCTTTACCCTTAACCATGATGAATAGGATGGGTGTTCCTTTTGTTTGGGATGGGAAGTGTCAACATTCTTTCCAACTATTGAAGGAGAAGTTGATGAGTGTTCTTGGGTTGGTGTTGCCAGAGCCAAGGAAATGCTACATCATTTTCTAGTGATTCTTTGAAGAATGGGTTTGGATGTGTGTTGATGCATGATAAGTACATGATTTCTTTTGTTTCACGATAGCTTAAGAAAAATGAGGAGAACTACGCAACTCATGACTTGGGGTTAGAATTTTTGGTTCTTTCTTTGAATATTTGGCAGAACTATATGTATGGAGAAAAGTGCCAAGTCTTCACAAATCACAATAATCTTCAATACATCTTTGCAAAGCAGGAGCCAAACATGAGACAAAGGAGATGAATGGAGTTGATCAAGGACTATGACTATACGATAGACTACCACCTGAGAAACACAAATGTAGTGGCTGATTCTTTGAGAAAAAAGTCATCTTCTTCGCCATCAACAAGTATAGCACAGTTGCACTTCACGGTATGTCACAACTGGGACATGCTAGTGTTGCTTCGTAGATGAATGTATAGGTGGAATTATCTCTATTGTAAGGTTTGCTAGAACAATTACAAGTGAAGATGAAATTGATACAACAAATTAGGGATGCCTAGAATGATGATACTGTATGTGAAACATTAGGTTAGAGTTTGACCGCAAGAAGAACAATGTGTTCCACAAGGAGGATTATGGGACTCTGTGTTTTCATAATAGAACAATGGTTCCTGATGTTGGCGGTCTGAGGGAGATGATAGTCTAGGAAGCTCATTCATTAATGTATGTGATGCAACCTAGAAGTACAAAGATGCATCATAATCATAGGGATATGTACTAATAGCCAAGTCTAAAGTGTGATATGGCAGAGTTTGTGTCCAAGTACCCAGTTTGTTAGCAAGTCAAGGTAGAGCATTAGTAGCCTGCAGAGATGTTACAAACTTTTCCAATTCTACAGTGGAGATGGGATCAAATAACAATGGACTTTGTGGTTGGTTTTCCAAGGACAACCAAGGTTCATGATCTGATTTGGGTGATAGTTGATCAGTTGACAAATCAACTCACTTTTCCCCAGTCAAGTTGACCTATACAACAGAGAAGTTGGAACATATCTACGTTGATGAGATAGTTTGTCTACATTATGGCATACCATTTACCAATCTTTGATGTAGGTCCTCAACTTACCAGTAGGTTTTGGAAGCATTTGCATACATCATTAGGAACACAAATGAAATTTAGTACGAATTATCACCCATAGACAAATGACCAGTTAGAGAGGACCATACAAGACCTTAGAAGATATGTTGAGAGCTTGTGTTATTTAGTTTCTTTGTAGTTGGTATATCCACCCAAGTCTGGTTGACTTTGCCTACATCAATAGTTATCAGAGGAGTAGAGACATGTCACCATATGAGGCTTTGTATAAGCAAGCGATGTAGGTCACCTCTTTGTTGGTACGAAATAAGTGAGCATCAACTTTTGGGTCATGAGTTAGCTTAGTAGACTTTGTAGAAGATCATGGTGATCTAATAACTATTGAAGGCAGACCAAAATAGACAGAAGTCTTATGCTGACAGCCGTCATAGGCTGTTAGAGTTCCAAGTTGGAGACTGTGTGTATCTTAAGGTTTCCCCTTGGAAGAGTGTGCTAAGGTTTGGTAAGAAGGGTAACTTGGCACCTAGGTTTATGGGACCTTACCCTATTGTGGCACAAGTTGAAAGGATGGTGTATAAGCTATAGTTATCACTAGAGTTGCACAAGATACATAATGTTTTCCATGTTTCCAAGTTGAGAAAGTTCCACCCTAATATAGAGAAGGCATTACAACCAGTAGAAGTCGAGTTGGATGATGATGTCTCTTATGTTGAGGGTCACGTGTTGATCCTAGATAGATGTGTGTAGAAGGTGAGGGAGAAGGATATAGCCTTAGTTATGGTTTTATGGCATCATTGTGGGGGTAGAGGAAGCCACATGGGAGTTAGAGGATGAGATGTGTAGAAAGTACCCATCTTGTTTGCTTAGGATTTGGGGGAAAAAGTTCATATTAGGGATTTATGGTTGTAATTCCCTAAACCTATTTTGTACATAAATATAATTATTTGTCTTAATTGGGTAAATAGTTTCAAAATTAAACTTTGGATTAATATTGTATATCAGTTGAGAAAACTATGTCTAAAATTTGAGTAAATTATGACTTTGTTTGCTCAAGTTATACAATTTTATATAACTTGTGGACTTTTGTACAATTTACTTCTGAGGGTCTAAAAACAATTTTAAAACACTTCTTGATATTCTTAATAATCTAAGTTTCATTGTTGTTGTAATTCTTTTAAACCTTGTTGTATCAACCGTTGATGATAGTTTTTAGTGGTGAAGGTAGTTATACCATCTGATGCTTGTTGGGGATGAACAAGTAATGGCTATTCTGAACATGCATTCAAATGGTGTTGGGTTGCCTTCCAATGGCTGTTTTGACATGCCTTCAGATGGTTCTGAGATTGCCTTCTAATGGCCAATTGGAATGCACCTTCCGTTGGCTGGTCGGTGCACCTCCCAATGGCTGGTCGGAGTGTGCCTTCTGATGGTTGGTCTGTGTGTGAGAGCATCTTTAGATGGTTTCTTTTGGGTGGCTGCAAATCGATGGAGGTTTTGTATGTAAAAACTAATGGAGATTTTGTATGTAAAAATTGATGGGCAAGCTAGCCTTTAACCAATGGTAAAGCAATGTTTGACCTTTGATCTCCTTTCCCTTTTCTCCAATCTATAAATCCCCTCCCTACTTCTTTCAAATAAACCTTTTACTCGGTCCTTTCTGCTAGGACTTCCTATGCCATCGATTGACAACAAGGATCCATCATTAGGTGATGCGAAGGACTCTAAGGGTTTAAACCTCGTATAATTGTTAATGCATGCGTGTGAATCAATGTTCCTTGGTATGATCTCGAGCTGTTAATCATTTCTTTTGCTTCCTTCGAGTAAATTTTTTGCCCTTTTACTTGTTTTCTTGTTGTTCTTCATTATTTCCTCCTGCAACCCAATTCCTTGGTGTTTCTTGAGTTTTCTTAGTTTTTTCTTGTTGGAACTCAATGCTTGTGGGTTGAGAACCTTCCTTTCTTATCCCCCTTGCTCTAGTTCCCCATGCTCGTATGATTGGAGGTGTTTTTGGAAGTTTTGGTGGGTCAAGCATGATACTTTTTTACTAATGTCAAGAGTCCCATCTTGGAGTTCAGTTTTCTTCTCCCTACTAGGCGAGTTATATAACTTCAATCTCATCTTTTTCCTACTTACTACATGCATGTTGTAAACCTTACTTCAAAACTTCTAAAATGCTAAAAGTAAGTCTTTTCAAGTGCTGCTTTGGTGTAAGAAAGGTGATGATACTATTTCTTAAGTTGGCTTTGAACTTTTGAGGTGTTTCCCAACTGTAATGAGTTATATTCTTGAGTATATTATGTATGAAATTTTGATATTCACATGTAACAATCCTTAGATTTTGGCATGCATGAGGTATCCTAATGACTAAGGAATAAGGACTTGTTCTATGTGTTAGCCTTGTTATACGATGGTTATCATGTGGCATTTATTATGCATGAAATTACTATTTCGATGTTGTAGTATTGGCTGGACAAAATTTTAACATTGAAGTAACTGTTTGTTTATGAGTTAAGTGTATGAACACTATTGTCTAATTGTGACATGGAACCATCTAATATGTTTTATATCTTATGAGGTTGTGGATCCCAATGATCTTGGCAAGAATCTTCTTAGTGTTTATATGTAACTTGATTGGTGCAATCAAATAAATTAAAATGACTTAATTATTCAAGTGTAACCCTAATTATGAAGTGCCTTGAGTCCATAGAACTATTCTAATGTCAGGATTTTATGGATAATGAATGACTAATCCAAAAGGAGCTTAGAGTCATATATTGTTGAGTATATGCAGGTACATGTAGGCTATAAAACTGTCATTTTGATCTCAAGTTTTTAGAGAGTGGTTGAGGATGTGTCTCGGATGATGATGTTCTTCAGAGTGATTGCAATCGTAACTTGGATTTGAGGGTCGTATACCCTAATTTCTAGTGTCATGGTCTGTGTACCTAGGGTAGACTAGGTTGTTTTAGTAGTTAGGCCGATGTACCACTATGGTTGTTAATCATACTGATCGAGGGGAGATATCTTAGGATTTAGATCATCCTAAATCTTATAAGGGGCTGATTTTGACTTCGTAGATAGCTAGTAATTTAAGTGGTATACCTCAAACTACCCATGGCTTAGTAAAATACGTAATCTAGCCATGTATCATATTTGTTAGGATTACTTGGTGACTCAAATTGGATGATGGTCCTTGCTTTGTTTCTTTTAATTTGTGGATATTTTTCAATGCAGTAAGATAAATCAACTATACTTATGACTCTAGCTATGTGTATTCTTATCTACAAGTTATATACTCTTTCAAATCTATAATTCTATCTACTTATATATATATAATCTCAGTAAGTAATAAATTCCTTTGGATTCATATCTCTCAGTGGGACATGTATCTCACCTCATGAGTCACCACATCTTTTTAGGTGATAAGTAATGTCGTTAAACACAGTGTGATGAGGAAGCACAATTTGAAGATTAGTAGTGGCAAAAGGTTAGTGTGGTTAGTTTAGAGTCCTAGCATTGCCCCTATACTCTCAGGTCTAGACATACAGTTTTGTATATCATATATATTGGCTCGAGATTTTGCTTAATGCCTTAAGCAATGTAAATGATGTAATTATGTGGACAATATCTTATGCAATAGGTTGTGGCATAGGCCACAAAACAAATGTAGATACACCTAGTATGGTTGTATACATATCTACAAGATGTTGGGACTTTGTGTAAATGAACTCTAGTATGTTTAGAAAGTTCATTCGATTTTAATTATATGCCTTTTTGGTAATGTTCTTATTTAGTGTTTGAATCAGTGTTTTGGTTTTGAGTGATCTCATTCAGCATGGCGAGATGACACATGTTCACTAAGTGTAATTCAAACCCCAAAGTTAAGTAAGCTTATCTCTAGTGCAACCTCTCTCCCTTGGTTTATGCCATGACTTGCCACTACTATACTACTTCCAATCCTATACACTTGTGGAATTCTATAAGAGTGTGCTCAAATATGGTTTTATAAATACCGAAAGACCCCTGTCTGTGCCTAAGGCACACATAGCCATGTCAATTGTCTAGGGTTCCTGTGGACGCACCATATTCCTATTGGAAGGAGGTGGTGTTGTGAGGAGTTATAAGAAATAAAACATATTATCTCAGTCCACCTTTGAGGATGAGTTGTATGTTTAGATGAAACTTGATTGGAATCTAAATAGCTAGATGAACTAATTTCTAGTTGACATGTGGTGAAGAAGTTGCTTCCTATCATCTCAATCCATTGTGATAGCACAGGAACTATTGTGAAGATAAGGACTTATAATCATAATAAAAAATAACTAAACACATTCAAGGTAGACTCAAGTTTGTAAGGAGTTGGTGTCTAGTGGGGTTGTGGATTTAGACCAACTTGATGCCAAAGATAATACATCAATTACCTTGGATATTCTTGCCTTGGCCTCATTAAGAAATCCATGTTGGGGATATGACTTAAACCCCTTGTAGTTCACTGGTAGTATCAACTCAACCTAAATGAGTAGAGATTCCAAAAATTAGGTTCAATATGGTAATACCATGTTGTTATGTGGATTGTAGGGATCCATGTAGTATTCTTGATTTTTTTGCATTTGTGTCTATTTCCTAGGATCATATTAGTTCCATGACTACAAGCTAGTAAGAAATTCATCTCTAAATGGTGTCTTCCTTGGACAAGATGCTTGTGGTAGAAGTCTGAAGACTCCAACTAAGTGATTGATGTTGTTCGGCTGCTACATCAAAGTAGAGTTACTCCCTGATATTAGTCATGATACTTGATATGAATGCATGTACTTTAATGAATCAATACCTTTGTTTTGATTGTCTTCATTGTTTTGTTACTAACTACCACACTTACACCCCATGCTCAGGTTCAAGATGTATGTTCACCTTGTTCATGTAGGAATAATATTGGATAACTTGGGCATGCTTAAAACTAAAAGGAACCATTTCTAAAAGCAGTATGGATTATTGATTGGAGGAGAATTGTAAACCATGGACTCTGTTAGCCTAGTTAGATTTTATCTAACCCCAAATCAGGTGCAACTAGAGCACGCACATAGGAGAAAAAGTGAATTTTGCTTTGGTGTAAATGAAAGAGAAGTTAGTCCTACATTGCCCACTAGTAAGATGGAACACTATCTATTATATGGGAGTGCATGTGACATTGTTATCCAAAGATACATGAAGGAGTATGCTAACCAACACCACACACGTGTACATTCTCACACCACACTACACCTAAATAGTTTTGTTGAATTAAATATGGAAGTGTCTCTACATATTCTTAATTTGTGTACAAGAGTAAATGTGCCATTGTGTCCTTTGAGGAACACTTTACACAATCATGACATATCTTGTGTATGCTATAAATAAGAGGACCATTTAGAATTTACAATTAATCATTTCATACTCTACACATGAGTAGTCCTATCCTCCATCACTGCGTTACATCTCTACCTGCCTTGCCTAGTTGCTTCTTCTAAATAATTCTTCTCAAGTGTGAGTGCAGTAGTTGATCTAATTCTATTCGCTTATAAAGGTTTGAGTTGTAGGGTGGAAGTACCTTATTTTCATTGAGCCACATCAGTGTTGCTTCTCGATGTTGTCCTCACACTTGCTATACATGACCGTTCTATAGGTTCGTGATGAGATCAACAGGGAGAACAACATGCATCTGACATGTACAAGAGTGCTGATTTTTTTTATGTAAAGCACTTCTTCAAATTAATTTAACTATAATTTGTGTTATTGCTTGTAACAATGAATATAATTCCAATAAATTTGACTATTATAGGGTTGTCACAGCCAAATATGACATGGTAAACAAGACCACAATCTTTAGGTCTATTTATATGTACCATTTTCCTTCCATGGAAGAAAAATATCATTCACATAGAAAATAAAGACTGTCATATTAACGCGACATATATTGGGTGTAAATATGTGCATAATTTCAATCTACTACAATGCATTAGAGAATAAACCCCTCAATATAGAAGGATCCCAGCTCCCCACCTATGTTTCATCTTAATTCATGTTTACCAAAAGATATACCTAATTACTCTAAGGTTGTGTTTGTTACATGATTAATAATGGAGAGGGGATGGTGGTGAAATTAACAATATTTTTGTTTATCACAGTGATGGGTAAGGGGAGACATTCTATGAAGAATCGATGGGAAATTTAGTCTATTTTAATACCCATGGAAAAGGATGGTGAACCATGAGGAAAAAGTTTCCCTCCATGACCCCACTACTTATTTAGATACATATTTTTTCTCAAATAAATAGGAACCATACTTATGTATGGTACTTTTTATAAAGAAATTCCCCACCCCATCCCAATACCTATGTAACAAATAACATTTTAAGTTTTTTCCATCCCTATCCCTTTCCGCTTGCACATTTTACCAAATAATATAATTAAACCATTTCTCCTTACCCGACACCATCCCTTCCCCTTCCTTGTCCTCTTCTCCTTCGCCTTACCCCTTATTTTCACCATGTACTAAAAGTAGCCTTAGAGTTTTGATTAATAGTGTTTAGTTCCATATTGATGAGTATATGAGTGCTATTTTGTCTAGACTCTTATTTGTACGATTCCTTGTAGTCACTTGTGGGTGATTTCATTATACATGATACATACCCTGTTACACAGTATCAAAATAGTTGATCCTGCACTACCTTAAGTGATAGACAAAGACCAATAAGGAGGACCATGCCCTAGTGAGTATCTACTTCCCTTAGTGGTGCTTGGCTGCCAAGGTCCCCTTCATCAACTGTCCTCATAAGATCTACCCCACTACCCATTCTTTCTTGTACATACTTCAATTTCCATCCACCCCTCTCCTCCCCTCAAAACTACTATCATATTATCCCAATTTTTCTACATGTTGTCCATCTCTCCCCGATGTCAGCATATCCTTGCCAAGCCTTCATCCAGCCCGCCATCCTTTCCTACCACAACCACCAACCACATTCCTTCCTTTTCAAGCCAGTCATGTACCTTGCTCTTCAATCTACCATTCACTTTCCTCTCCAAGTCTATAATGACTCTTTCTTAATATTTTTTCCCTTCATGAAACTATCTATCCTTGATTATATATAAGCACAACTCAATTTTCCTTTTTTTGCTTTCTCTCTTCTCTTATGTTTCCATTTTCTAGTCCTTTCCTTTATTTCTTTCCATGATTATTTTTTTTCCTATAATGCCCCCAGTTCTTTCTTTCCTTCCATTTTCTTTCTTTCTTTCTTTCTATATTTCTTCTTATTTTCATTTGTATCTTTCCAATCTCTCTCTCTTTTATTAATTGCTAATCACTCTTTCTCATGACCCCCTCCAGTCAAATCCCCTCCCGTAAATCCCTCCTCACAAATCCCCATCTATCTTCCTCTTTGATCAAACTACTACTTCTTAATTCTTAGTTCTCTTTTATGCTAATTCGATTCACATAACCCACTTCCCACATAAATCCCTCTAGCTTTTTCTTGTTTTTTTCTTTTTATCTTTAATCATGTCTCCCATCTTTCCTTTCTTGTTTCATTATTTTTGTTGGTTACCTTTTCTTCTTCTTTTGTTCAATGTTTTTCATCTCCACAAGTTGTGACACCAATTCCAATAAGGAGTTGCAAAGAGCTTCCTTCTGCTTCCTCAACATGATTGACATCCAGTTCCCCTACAAGTTGCAACTATCGATTCATCTTCCTTTGATTATGAGTCCAAAGGCTATCTACTTCACTTTCTCTCTACCGGAAAAACCACTTTTGTTCCCCTCTCAAATGGAGGGACAACGACAAACAACCACTTTTTCTTCTTTTATGTACCTACAAGGCTCCAATCTCCAAAAAATTTGGTGTCAAGGACAAGCTCTCACCAATGCCAATAGCAAGTTTTTTCACCAACAATAACTTCTCTCCAGTGTGGACATCAACATGTCTCCAATTCTACTTCAAGATTTCTCATACTGGCTGCTCTACTGCTATGTACTTCATATTGATGAATAAAATTAGGGAGAGTGATTCTTTTATGGTCATAATTTTTTTTGAGTTTGTCTTGCCAAAAAGGGTGTGTTTCACATATATTTTGTCTTGAGAGGAAGTATAAAATGGCTATGTATTTAGTTCCGTATTAATGAGTACATGAATGCCACCCTAACTAGACTCCTAATTATATTATTCTTTATAATCATTTGTGGGCAATCTCAATATAATTGATATTCTACCATATTATTGTTAATTCTTTACAAGTTGGAAATATTTCAAATATGTCTAAAGTGCACTAGTATGTTTTTCATGACTTCTTCTTGTCAGAGTGGTAAATTAAAAACATAGTATATTATTTGTAAGTCCCATGTTTGCTTCAAGATTTTCTGACACAAAAGTTTTTTGTGTGTGTACATTTTAATAGATATATGTCATCCACAAATAACAAAATGAATAATATAACACAACACAACTGACCTTCATATATGGTGAGTGTTCATAAAGTGAGAAGTCTTTGCGTTGCCAAAACAAATTACTACATGATTCTTACTAAGAGGTCCCCAAATTGAACATCTGTAACCAATTGTATTTGAAAAGAATTTGTTATAGGATCTTATACAACAGTGCAAACATTTTTACTTTAGCTGGATTGAAGTTCACATTTACAACCTATATAAAAAAAATTGGAAACTAGTAGGCTTTGAATAATTTACACACGAATCAAATAAAATTGCATTCTATGAAAATCATAATATCATTCAATCTAAGTAGGTATCTATTGGAAATAAAATCCTCGTTGCATTTAGACAGTTGTCATCTATTTATTATAGAGGAGTTTAATAAAGCATATTTTTAGAGTATTATTATCTATGTAGGAAGTCTGTAGACTTTCCTTCTCTACAAAGTATATTTATGTTATTACAATTAATGCACAATAACACACTTCTATATACATTTATTACAATCGATATGTGCATTTACGCACGACTATACACCCCCACAGCCAGAGCTGGAGGAGGAATAATGCTTAGACTGGATTAGAAACATTAGAATAGAGGTGAGACATGCCTTTTATAAAAATATCAGCATACTAATATTCAGCATGCACATGCAACACACGAACATGAACAATCTACATTTTTTCACATAGAAAATGTATATCAAGCTCGACATGTTTGGTGCATTGATGTTGAACTGGGTTACCAGAGAAATAAATGACACTAGAATTATCATAATAAACAACAATGGCTCGATGTAAAGGGATGTGAAGCTCGAGTATAAGATTGGGGAGCCAACATGACTTAGCAACAACATTAGCAACACCACAATATTCATCTTCCACGCTAGAGTGGGATACAATAGCCTGGAGTTTAGAGGACCATGAGACCTGATTATCCCCTAGAAAGACACAATAATCAGAAGTAGAGCGGTAAGAATCAGGACAACCACCCCAATCAGCGTCAGGATTAACAGTAATACCATTGATAGGACTAGTAGAGAGACACATACCTTGATCTAAGGTTCCCTAAAGGTAGCGTAGGATATGCTTAAAAGCATGAAAGTGGGGCTCACATGGATTGTGTATAAAAAGGCACACTTGTTGGATAATAAAAAAATATCTGGCCTGGTAAATGTAAGATATTGAAGGGCACCTACCAAACTATGATATAAAGTATCTGATCAAATACAGATGATCCAGAAGTGGCACTAAGCTTGGACTGGATATCGACATGAATAACAACTAAATTACATAAGGACATGGAATTACCTGTCAAAATATTTTGGGCATAATTCCATCGAGATAGAAAAAAAACTGTGAGTATTTTAGAGTACCTAGATCTGTCATGGCAAACTCCTGTACAAGAAGGTCTATGGTACGACACATGAGGATATCTAAAGAACTAGTTAAAACCATTTCATCCACATATAATAATAGATAAGTTGTATCTTCACCTTGTCAATAAATGAAGAGGGATGAATCAGAAGTACTTCTTCAAAATACCACCAACATAATATAAGTTGCAAATCACTAATACCATGCACGAGGTGATCACTTCATACCATATAGAGATTAACGCAATAAGAAGACATGTCGAGGATTGGATGGATATGTAAATCTGTGAGGTTGGTGCATGGAGACTGTCTCATTTAAGTCACCATGTAGGAATGTATTCTTGACGTCAAGCTGATAAATCGGCCAAGAATGAGAAATAACAATACTTAAGATAGTCTGAATGGTATCAGGCTTAACAACATGACTAAATGTTTCATCACAATCTACCGCCATTAATGTACAAGTTTTGAGTCACTTTTAAAAGTCTATTTTATCTTCGTTTTATGCATTTGTTAGTCAATTAGTTGATCATATTTGCATAAATCATTATTATTGGCTTGTATAATCTGTTCACATCAAATTGTGCTTATTTCATCATATTTATATTATTTTATACATTCCTCAGTCTTATACATGCTTTCTATGGATTTTCAGGAGTTTCCATGTATTTAAGGAGTCAGTGCCACTGAGATGACATTAGGGACCGAGCCAACGATGACCAGAAGCAGTCGGTGCCACCGACCTTCATGGTCGATGCCACCGAGAGAGCATCAGTGAGGTAGAGAAAATTTGCACCCCAAGTCAGTGCCACTGACTTCCAAGTCGATGGTACCGATTTTACCTCAGCAAGACTATGATCCCGATGTCGTCGGTGCCACCGACTCTGCCAAAATTCAGTAATATAAATTGATTGTCACGATCTGATGGTCCACGTTATGTGGTACTGTAAGTTGACCAAAGATTAAAAGAAGCACATCCAGACATAAGTGGACTATCACGTTGCACCGCACAATGGCCAGAGAGAAGAGAGAGAGACAAAGACCCGAAGGATGCCAATCAAGAGATCTGAGCACCTCCGATGGGTGATTTTGCTGTCGGAAGACTGCATAATGTGCGTTTATCGAGGAGGATCATTCAGGACACCTTCTCTCCAGGGGTTACACAAACTTCCTTTATATTTCTCATGTTTTTCTTCTATCTCTCTATGTATTTGCAACTAAAAATATGTGGGGCTAAACCCCTCCTTTCCTTAGAACCCGGGAGTAGCCCAGGGAATCGTTGTATTAACTTTCTACGTGATTTAGTATAAATTTTTATTTATTCCTACATATATCATTGTGGAATTGAACGAATTATCATTGCTTGATCACCATCGATAGGATTATAGATCGATAATTACTCCAGAAGGAGAATTAAAGGTTAGAAAACCATAATCTATACACTTTCCTATGTGTTCCTCGGGAAAGGCAACACACGATTAGTGGAAAGAACCCACATTTTTTAATAATGCACCTAGACTAGGAAATAAATTACAACAGATGTGGAATTGGCTTAGATCTAGGTAGTGAATTGTACAGAAGAAGCGGAAAATTCTGACTACAGGCTTTCTATCTAGGGTAGGAGTAGGAATTTATATTAATTCGATAGAAATAAGATACAATGAGACCCCATGATGAAATCGGTAATCCTAACGAATTCATCTCATTCGAATTAACCATTTTTAATTTTCTTTTATTTTGTTCAAACTCAAATTCAACTTTTTAATTGGCTTAGCTGATTGCACCGTAGCTAGTAATAGTCACTGAGACTACATCTCCCTGAGTTCGACTCGTGCCTAAAATAGTCCTATATTACTCGACACGTACACTTGCGTTTCTACGCATAGTTTCAGTGTGTCAAGTTTTTGACGCCGTTGTCGGGGAGACGACGACGTTTCAGAACTATGAGTGATGCGGTCGGGCACTCTAGGCAATCTTTTATTTTTTTAAATTTTAATCATAGGACATTTAGTGCATATAAAATATAAAACAAATTTTCTCTATTAAGTACCGAGACTAACTGATTTCAATTTTTAGGTACTAGTGTATGGTGACAATACAGACCACAGATTATGGAGAATCTACATCTGAGGTCCCAATCACTGTCGAGGCTCCAGTTCAGACAATTATACTAGAAGGCATACCATTTACACCCAGGAAACAAGTAATGGAGGACGGTAATCCAGGAGCAGAGAGGACCATCTGGGAAAGGATAAAAGCATCTTCTTCAACTGCACAGACAGGGCCAATAAAAAAGTAGAACGTGAATGTAGCTCAATATAGGATTGATCTAGGTTTGATTGCATTTGTCAAGTCACAAGCAATTTGTGGGAACACACATGAAGACCTGGTGGCGCATATCAGCAATTTTGTGGAGATCAGTGATATGGTGAAAGTGGACAGGTTTCCACAAACCGCCATTTATCTGAAGTTGTTTCCATCATCATTGACAGATAAGGTAAAGGAATGACTGCACAACCTACCGAAATAATTGATCGAGACATGGGATCAAATGGTAGAAGCATTCTTTGACAGATACTTTCCTCTAGAAAATGCCAATGAGTTGATTAGAAACATTCACAATTTCAAGCAACATGCATCTAAATCTTATTTTGAGGCTTGGGAGCGCTTTAAGATCATACTTAGGAAGGTCCCGCACCATGGGATAGATTTGGAGAATCAAGTAAATATGTTCTACTTTGGACTCCGCAAAAGTAAATGGAGCACCTTGGATAGTGCAGGCTCGGGGTTCTTTCTCAACAACCCACCCTCAACTTGTCAAGACATTTTTAAAAATATGGCAAAGAATCAGGCATGGGGTAATGAGAGAGACAATCCAGAGCAAATTAAAAGCATAGGGGAATATACAATTATCACATCTTTGAATGAGAAGTTAGACTTGATAGCATAGAAGCTCCTAGAGAAAGATAACAATTCATCAAATGAAGAAGGCCAGGTGAAGTACATGCGACAATAAGGCTACAGGAACAATGACTACACATGGAGAAAGGATCCAAAATTCTCTTGGAAAGATCCAAACAACTTCCTACAGGACCCTGATCAACAAAACCAACATAGGAATAATCACCAGCAGCTACCTGCAGTAGAGGAGAGCACGAATGAAATTCTCAACCAGATAGTGAAGCAAAATGAGCAACTGATAAACAACTTCCAACGTGATCTCCAGAACCAAGGGGCGTAGATGAGGAGTTTTGAAACAACTTTATCTCAACTAGTAGCAGATGTGGCAGCTTTGAAGAAGCCCACACAGTAGGGTTTTCCAAGAAATACTGACACTCCAATAGGAAACCAGCAGGTAAAGGCCATACTAATGAGAAGTGGGAAGAAGACATTGACTCCAAGGATTTTGGAGACTGAGGTGACCAAGCCATTGATAGTGGTAACTCACTAGCAGAGCAAGCACAAGAAGAACCAGAGGTAGGCAACACAAAGGAAGAGAAAAATCTAGAAGCTGAGGTGGAGAAGAGGACGTCATATGTGCCACCACATCAAAGGACACAGACGGTACCGGTTCCATATCCTAACACTTTGAAGGCAACATAAATGGATCAACAATTTAAGAAATTTTTTGATAGCTTTTGGAAGCTTTTTGTGAATATACCATAGATTGAGGCGATTGAAAAAATACCCTCATATGGTAAATTTATGAAGGATATCATCAATAAGAAGAGGAAGATCCCAAATTCGGAGATAGTTGTACTAAGAGAGCAGGTCAGTGCCTTCATCTTAGGTACACTGCCACCAAAGAGACAGGACCCTGATTATTTTAATATCACGTACTACATCGGGAAGATAAAGTTTGACGAGGCACTCTGTGATTCAAGGGCAAGTATCAATTTGATGCCCTTATCTACCTTTAAGAATCTTAGTCTCAAGACATCTAGGAAGAGCAACATGACGATACAATTGGCAGACAATTCAATGGTGACACTGTATGGCATTTGCAAGGATGTACTTGTCAAGATGGACCGTTTTGTGTTTCCGACAGACTTTGTGGTAATGGAGATGCAAGTTGAACATGGAAATGAACTTCTATTAGGAAGACCCTTCCAAGCAACCTATGATATGATCTTGGAGATGGGAAGAGGTTGTTTGACTATGGGAATTAAAGATGACAGGTTTGAGATAACCATGCCAGATAATTCCAAGTCATCCAATGCTCAGGAGCAATGCAATATGATGAAGCACATCCACACCAATATCTCATTGTTCTTGGGAAAACCATTTTTGGACATGGTGCATGTTATGACAAAGGTGGACAACGGTACCCTAGCTATAGACATCATGGAGAACACTAAGGTGGTCTCACTTACCAAGGCAGTAGGGTATCTAGATGATGAAGAGGAGGAATCAGTTTCACCTACTGTGGATAAGGATGGAGAGGATTCCCTAGTATAGATACATCCACAGCTCCCGCTCGAGGCTTGTCTAATGAATTTCATGGATGATTGTGTTCAGGATCGATCACTGAAAGAATGTGCAAGACTACTGAAGGCTTTGCCATATCATTACACAAGGCACTTTGAGGACTTGGGACCGCTGCCACTGCCATTGGTTTCTTCACTCCTGAGCCCTCCCGAGTTAGAGCTCAAGCTGCTGCCACCTCATCTAAAATAGGTTTTTCTAGCAGTAGAGGAAAAGCTACTGGTCATCATATCGACATCACTGAGTGATTGGGAAGAAGAATAGTTGATCACCGTGTTAAAGAGCCACCGAGGTGCATTTGGGTGGTTTGTGGCTGACATTAAGGGAATTTCCCCCCACTTTATGCCAACACAAAATTCAGCTAGAAGAAGGAGCAAATCCGGTCATTCAACCTCAACGTCGCTTAAATCCAATCATGAAGGAGGTAGTAAAGAAGGAGGTAATCAAGCTACTATCGGCAGGTATAATCTATGCTATTTGTGATTCTACGTGGGTTAGTCTGACACATGTAGTACCAAAGAAGAGAGGAATCACTGTCACTACTAACTCATCTAATGAACAAATAACCACTAGATTAGTGATAGGACGGCGAGTCTGCATTGATTATCGTAGATTGAACACGACCACAGTTAAGGACCATTTTCCACTTCCGTTCATTGATCAGATTTTGGAGTGACTCATTGGTCACTCCCACTTTTGTTTTATCGATGGATATTTGAGCTATAATCAAATTTCAATCGAGCCTAAGGACCAAGAGAAGTCTACCTTCACCTACCCTTATGGCACCTTTGCATACCGCCGCATGCCTTTTGGGTTGTGCAATGCACCCTCTACTTTTTAGAGGCATATGTTGGTGATTTTCTCAAATATGGTGGAACGATGTATCGAGGTTTTCGTGGATGATTTTTCAGTTTATGGGACATCTTTTGAGGATTGTTTGAAAATTTTGGACAAGGTTTTGCATAGGTGTGAAGACACATACTTAGTGCTTAATTGGGAAAAATGTCACATGATGGTTAGCGAGGGCATAGTGCTAGGCCACAAGGTGTCTAAAAAATGATTGGAGGTGGATTTGGTTAAAAAAGAAGTGATTTCAAAACTTCCTCCTCCAATTTCGGTGAAGGCAGTTAGGAGTTTTCTAGGCGATGTCGGGTTTTATCGCCGATTTATTAAAGATTTTTAGAAGTCGCTAAACCATTGTCTGAGCTGTTGGAAAAGGATGTTGTATTTAATTTTGATGAGAGATGTTTAAAAGATTTTGAGATTTTGATAGCAAAACTCATATCTGCACCGGTTGTGCAGGCTCCAGATTGGAGCCAACTGTTTGAGTTGATGTGTGATGCATCAGATTATGCGGTAGGGGAAGTGTTGGGGCAATGCCTAGACAAAGTTCCTACAGTAATATATTATGCATCTAAAACACTTAACGACGCACAACTAAATTACACCACAACTGAAAAAGAGTTATTAGTTGTTGTCTTTGCTTTTGAGAAATTTAGACAATATCTTATGGGAGCTAAGGTGGTGGTGTGGACTGACCATGCAACAATTAAATACTTGTTGCAGAAGAAGGATGTAAAACCAAGATTGATTAGATGGATCCTTTTATTATAGGAGTTTGACATTGAGGTTAAGGACAAAGCATGGATAGAGAATTTGGTGGCTGTTCGATTGGAGAGGTAGATGATAAGGATATGAATATACCCATTCTAGAGACCTTCCCTGATGAGTAGTTATTCACCCTTAAGCAAAAAGACCCTTGGTTTGCTAACATTGTGAATTATTTGGCTTGTAATGAATTGCCTGCAGATTGGGGGTATCAAGAAAAGAAGAGATTCTTACATTCTTTGTGCTGTTATTTTTGGGATGATCCTATTTTGTTGTAACAGTGCAGGGATGGAATTTTTAGAAGATGTGTACCTGAGGGCGAGTATGAGAGTGTGTTGAAACATTGCCACACACTACCTACCGGGGGACACCATGCCAGTTCTAGGATAGCCGTTAAGGTGTTTGAGAGAAGGTTATACTGGACGACCCTTTTCAAAGATGCATATGATTTTGTGTGTAGGTGTGACGCATGTCAGCGGTCAGGAAACATATCAAAACGGCAGGAGATGCCATTGAATGTGTTTCAAGAAGTGGAGGTTTTTAATTTATGGGGTATTTATTTCATGGGACCCTTTGTGTCCTCTAACTCTAACCTTTTCATTCTGCTGGCTGTAGATTATGTGTCAAAATGGGTGGAAGTGATTCCAACCCGCACCAATGATGCAAACATTGTATGCAAATTTGTTAAGGATTACATTTTCTGTAGATTTGGAGTGCCAAGGATGATTATAAGTGATGGGGGAACTCATTTTACCAATAATAAATTCGGGGCACTTTTGAATAAGTATGGAGTGACACACCGTGTGGGTACACCCTATCACCCACAAACTCAAGGACAAGTAGAGATTTCCAATTGTGAGATTAAAAAGATACTTGAGAAGACGGTGTCGTCTAGTAGAAAGAATTGGAGTGAGTTGTTGGTTGATGCACTATGGGCCTATAGGACTGCCTATAAAACACCAGTAGGAACTACACCATTTAGGTTAGTCTATGGCCAGGTGTGTCATCTTCCTGTAGAATTATAACATAAGGCACATTGGGCGTTGAGAAAGCTAAATTTTGATCTTGATGAAGCAAGTAAGACAAGGATGCTAGAGTTGAATGGGCTTGATGAAATTAGGATGAATGCCTATGAGAATTCAAGATTGTATAAGGAGAGAACTAAGCAAATACATGACTGACATATTGCAAGGAGATTTTTCTACCCAGGAGAGAATGTACTGCTTTTTAACTCAAGGATGATATTGCACCCTCCGAAATTGAGGTCTAGATGGAGTGGACCATTTCTCATAGAAGAAGTGTTTCCACATGGAACTGTTAGAATCAAAGAGGGAGAGATATCCTTCTTGGTTAATGGCCAAAGACTAAAGCATTACTTTGGGGAAGATTTCAATGGAAAGGAGCATGAGGTGAAACTTATTTCTCCTAGTTAATCTAAAAAAATGGATTTGTCTAGCCTAGGACGTTAAACAAGGGCGCTTGTTGGGAGGCAACCCAACATTAGGATGTTTATTTCATATATTAACATTTTGTTGATTTAATAGTACTTATTTTTTCATAAATTATATGTAAAAATGATACCCTGGTTCATTTGTTAAGTGTGCAGGCTGTGGCAGAGTCGGTGCCACCGACTTTCAAGTCGATGGAACCAAGATCAAGTCAGATAGAAGGACAATTCGACTGGAATAAAGTCGGTGCCACCGACACTTATGAAGAAAGTGCAGGAAAGTGGGAACAACTAACTGAATAGCCATCAGTACCACAAACACCCATGTCGGTGGCACCAACTCGGCTAGTGCTCCAGGTTTGGTGGATGTGTCGGTGCATTGAAAAAAAATTGATCGATTGAGTCGGTACCACCGACAAGATCATCGGTGCCACCGACCAGAGAAAACACCGATCCGTGGGCACCATCATTTATGGCTCAGATGCATCCCACATGGACGATTGGAAGCACCGATCCCACCCAAAAGTCGGTGCCACAGACATCCAGTCGGTGACACCGACTCGTCAACAGTTTACCAAGTCTAGATCATGCAATGACGACCGTCGATGCACTGACGGTTCGGATCCGCCCCCAAAAGTCAGTGCCACCGACTCCCTATTGGTACCACCCACCCGATCGTAGTAGGGCGGCGCCAAGTTATAAAAGGGAAGTAGTGGTTTCAGTTTTTCTCACAACTTGAAGAATCACTAATCCCTTAAGAACAAGTCACTACTTCGAGCATTTGGAAGCTTTATCGATCTCTTCTTTTCTCAAACTCCTTCCTCGATCACTTCATTGTCATGGAAAGAAGAGGAGGAATCCCTAGCGGTCTGACGCCACGACCACGACTCAGCCACCCTACGACAGAAGTGTGGAAGGCCTATGAGGAGCTTGCCAAGAGGTCGTTTGCTCCCACAAGATACGGTGACCGACAGTTGTTGGAAGACTTGGTCTTCAACGACAACATGGCAGTCGTCCTCGAGCGACAAGAATTTGATAGAAGGTCAGCGAATCCCTTCTTTGGCGGGTGGCCAACATATAAGGACATTGTGATCGAGTTCATGGCGTCACTTGAGATATGCATCACCCCTGACCAATCACACCTGTCAAGCAGAAAATGGAGAGAAGGAAAGGTGGACTTTTGCCTCTACAACACCAACTTCTCCCTTACTTTTCGCACCTTCAATGACATCTGTGGGTGGTCGCACGTGCCTTGCCGTCAACCCGAGAACATTGACTTCGATGCCATTTGGAAGGATCTTGTGATAGTGCTAGAGGGTTATAAGTTGAACTTCCACCATAGTTCGTTGGTGGATCTCGAGCATTCCTTTGTTTGTGTACTTCATTATATTCTCACAAACACGCTTTTCACCAAGTCAACCCAAGGGCAAGCAAAGGTACAAGTGTTAGACTTGTATTTTCTGTATCAACTTTTGGAGGGAAGGTCCGTCAACTGGGAGCCTTCTTCCTCCAACAAATAATTGCAATGAAGAGCAACGTCAGGAGGGCCACACCTATACTCTTTGGGGGACTTATCACCCCCACTGTTCTTCACTTGAGCCTAGATATTTCTACTCTGGAGCCTCTGTAGTCCAGACTTCGCGTAGATTGCCTCCATTTTTAGCAGTCAGGCCTCAACTCTATGGAAAGCAATACAACCTATGCAATATGTTCAGTTAGTGGAATCTTCTACAAATGTCGACTCCCTGATCCTATATTCAACATCAGGAAATTTGAGCATTATATATTGCCGGACATGGATGACAACAATGAAGAAGATGATACTGAAGAAGAGGAGTCAAGTGACGATGTGGAGGAGGTTGATCCCACCATTCCTATGACACATTGAGTTTCTCCACGAAAGCATCCATGACATTATGTGGCCTCGACATCTTCTGCCCCGCCACCCTCTCAAGAAGGAGAGGATGCTTATTCTATGGTGTGGATGTACTCTATGCTGAAGGATATATAGACACATCAACAATGGCAAACTCAATCTCTAGCTGGAATTTAAGATGTGCAGGGTCGGCTGCACACCAACTAGCAGGAAATCTACGAAAATGAATGTCTTCTTTTGGCCAACCAAGAGAACATGTATCAGCACCTTGAAAGGATGGAGAACTATCAGCAGCCATTCTTTGACCACTACTGGAGTCAGGGATACTTTGGCAATTATCAGACGCCACCAGACATGCCTTCTTCTACTCTGACCTTTCAGGGGATGTTTCCTCCCCATGACCCCACTCAGCTACCGCCACCACCATTTTAGTCGGGTATATTTGTTACACCCCTTAAATTGTAATTTTGACTATGAGGTCATAGTCATATTCAAGCTTAGGGGGGTGCTAGAACAACTTCTATCTTAGTTTCTTCTATTTGAGTATTTTTGTTGTTTTATTTTGAAAAAAAATTAGTCAGTTTTCTTGTTAGTTTTTCTACTAGGTAGGATCCGCAATCTATCTAGTGTAACATGTGGAGTATTAAATGCATGGTTTCATTTGAGAATATCAATCTCTAGGTTGGGTTCATGAAAAAAAAGAGTTAATTTTATAAAAAAATTGAGCTTATCTTGTGAGTAATCGAGTCACATAACTAAGGAAGTGCTTGAGTAAGTCAGCTCCAGGACATTAGAACATAAATAACCATTTAAATTGTCCAAGGCAAGTGATTGACAAGGATTGTTGAGCCTAAACTGATCAAACATTAACGTGACCTTAAAATAAAATTTAAGAAAGAAACCCCTTGATTACCTTGTACACAGGTCATTAGAGAGGGACATATGATTTTCTCTAAAGGTTCTATCTCTTAGTTGTATGATCTCATCCATTGCATACTTCCGCTTCACATCCCACCATAAGAGGATTGAGTACATGCTATCATTCTTTATCTTGATTGCATTTCAGAGTAGCTTGCATAATAGTTGTTTGCTTTTGTGTGCATAAAAGAAATATGAAAAGCATACATGTATAATAGAATTCAAGTGCATGTCATGCAGTTGCATAACACCTTATTCATGTAGTTTGCATATGCATTGCATATCATCTTGAAATGATCATGTCTAGCTTCCTCTCTAATATAAAAAGGTAGTGATTGTGCCAGTTTCTATAAAAAAAAATTGTGCAGTGCGACTGGAAGCCCAAAGCAATCCTATCATGTTGGAAGGGGCTCAGAAAAAAAGTATATCCAGAGTATAATGTCAGAAAAAGAGGGAACAAGGGCATAATTATACCTAATCATAAGGAAGAGTTAGTACATTGTGCGGTCTTAGATATTTCATCTTACATTGAGATGAAATGGTAGTCATGCATCATTCCACCCCAATGATTAGACATTAGGAGCATTCTATAAATTCACATCATCATAGGTCCATCATGTTTTTTGATTGCATGAATGATTTTATGTGCTCATGACTTCCACAACCACCTATTTCAACTACCCATTTCTCTTATTGGTAGGCCACTCAGATGATTGTCTCCTCATTCAATACTTTATTAGGAAGACTGCTTCCATTAGATGGTAGGTAGAGAAAAGAGCAACATAGATAGGAGATCACACGATGCATCAAGTATGGACTGAATGAGTATATCATATTAACTATTTTAACTGATAGTGTCTCATTGATTGGGGGGTAGACATCTTTGATAGAGGTTTTTGGTTGCCTAGATGGCAGTTAGTGTTCAGTGGTCAGTAAAGGCCGGAAGGAGGATCGAAAGGTGGGGACTTTTTAGATGTACCTTATGCACTTATGTCCTTCAGCTGACTTATCTCAATCAGATCCAAAGGTGTTGTTGCTCGAGGATGAGCAAGATTTTAGCTTAGGGGAGTTTGATGTACGGGTTTTGAGTTGCTTTTACAAGTCTATTTTATCTTCATTTTAGGCATTTGTTAGTCAATTAGTTGATCATATTTGCATAAATCATTATTATTGGCTTGTATAATCTATTTGCATCAAACTTTGCTTATTTCATCATATTTATATTATTTTATACATTCCTCAGTCGTATACATGCTTTCTATGGATTTTTAGGAGTTTCCATGTATTTGAAGAGTCGGTTCTATCAACTATCATGGTCGGTGCCACCGAGATGACATCAGGGACCGAGCCAAAGATGACCAGAAGCAGTCGGTGCCACCGACCTTCATGGTCGATGCCACCGAGAGAGCATCAGGACGGCAGAGAAAGTTTGCACCCCAAGCTGATGCCACCGACTTACAAGTCGATGGTACCGACTTTACCTCAGAAAGACTGTGATCCTGATGCCGTCAGTGCCACTGAATCTGCCTGATTTCAATAATCTAAATTGATCATCCCGATCCGACGATCCACTTTATGTGGTACCGTATGTTGACCTAAGATTGAAAGAAGGACGACCAGACCTAAGGGGACTATCATGGTGCACCGCACGATAGCTAGAGAGAAGAGCGAGAGAGAGGCAAGGAGCCGAAGGATGCCAACCGAGAGATCCGAGCACCTCCGACGGGCGATTTTATTGTCGAAAGACTGCAAAACATGTGTTTATTGAGCAGGATCATCTGGGACACCTTCTCTCCAGGGTTTACATAAACTTCCTTTATGTTTTCCACATTTTTCTTTTCTCTCTCTATGTATTTGCAACTGAAAACCATGTGGGGTAAACTCCTCCTTTCCTTAGGACCCGGGAGTATCCTGGAGAATCATTGTATTAACTTTCTACATGATTTAGTATAAATTTCTCTTTACTCCTAGATATATGATTGTGGAATTGAATGACTTATCATTTCTTGATCACCATCGGTAGGATTACAAATCAATAATTACTCCGGAAGGAGAATTAAAGGTTAGAAAACCATAATCAATACACTTTCCTACGCGTTCCTTGGGAAAGGAAACATACAGTTAGTGGAAAGAACCCATAGTTTTTAATAATGCACCTAGACAAGGAGATAAATTACCACATACGTGGAATTGGCTTAGATCTAGGTAGTGAATTGCACGCGGAAGCGGGCAATTTTGACTACATGCTTTCTATCCAGGGTAGGAGTAGGAATTTATATTATTTCGGTAGAAATAAGATACAACGAGACCCCGTGGTGAAATCGGTAATCCTAAGGAGTTCATCTCATTCGAACTAACTGTTTTTAATTTTCTTTTATTTTGTTCAAACTCAGATTCAACTTTTTAACTGTCTTAGCTGATCGCACCGTAGCTAGTAATAGTCACTGAGACTACGTCTCCCTGAGTTTGACTTGAGCCTCAAATAGGCCTATATTACTCGATGCGTACACTTGCGTTTCTACACATGGTTTCAACATTTCAGCCATCTATTGTGATTTTCCATTAACAACCAAACATACTTTATAGTGTTGCAGACAACCATCCAAATTAAACTTGTGAATAAAAAGTCACATGCATTGTATAATATTAACATCAACAGGATGAGGAACCAAGGTCCATGTATTGTTTTTTTAATAATGCATGATACTCATCATGCATATCCGCATTCCAATTAGGATCAGGAAGAGCAATTGTAGGAGATTTTGGAATAGGAGAGATCATGGTAGTGGGGGGATGGTTTGGATATGAAGGTTCATAGGAGTGCAGTGTTTGTAAATCCTATATCGGGAGCGAGTTTTCATAGAATTTATGGGGGGATTGGATGGCATAGGTGAGGTTTGTGGTGTGGGTGGAGATAGTGAATCTATTGGTGGAAACGGTGCTTGATTGGGTGGAGTTGCAACATTAGTGGTTGCGGGATTTGATGGCATTGGTGGTTGTAGCAAGTGGTGGAGAATGGATTTAGGCATGAAATCAGACTCAAGGAAATTATATGTGGATGTGATGGATGTGGAAGGAACAATGAAAGGAAAGATGTTCTTTGTCAAAAGTGACATGTGTGAGATGATAACTTTGTTTGTGGTTAATTCTAAGAGGTGGTCTCTACAATGGTTGGTTGGGAAACAAGAGAGATGCATCGATTTGAGCAGGGAACTAACTTGTATGGAGCCATATAACTAATATTAGGATAAGAAAGACACACGAAGATGATGGTAAGCTGGATGCTTGAGATAGAGAGCAAGCATGGGTGCACGAAAGGCTAAGACTCTGGAAGGAAGAATATTGTGGAGGTAGAAAGCCATGTAAATGGCTTCAACCCAATAGGTGGGAGGGAGGGATGCATGGGAAGGGAGTCTATGAACAATGTTATTGTAACGACGAATTTGACGTTCAACTTTTCTATTTGTGGGGGATGTTTTGGGGTAAGAGAAGCAAAACAAAAAACCATGAGTAGCAACAAAGTTGTGAAATTGATAATTATCACGTCCCGTATCACGTTGAAATGATTTTATTTCATGTCCAAATTGGTTAACACAATGTCACATGAGACAGATGAATAAATCCATTGGAGAATGAGGGTGTCAAGCTGCTTCCACATATCCACATCGACACCTTTAGGAGGAGAAGAAATATGAAGATGGTCTTACACATTATATGCGGCAACATGAAGTTTGAAGAGGGAACACCATGAAGAATAGAGAGTTTTGTCAGATTCTAGGAAGATTTGAACATGATTTCAAATGTTGGAAATGGTAAAGATAGGATGCAACATATTAAGAGGGGAGGGGGAGGCACTGTCACTTGCCATTGATAGAAAAGGGGAGATGAGTTAGAGGAGGGGTTGGTTGTGCACTCTACCTTCAAGGAGGGGGTCGACAACACATGTGACGATAGAGGCTTTGATACCATATTGGAAATAAAATCCCCGTTGCCCTTAGACAGTCATCTCTTTATTATATAGGAGTTTTACAAAATATATTTCTAGAGTATTCTTGTCTACATAGAAAATCTCTAAACTATCCTTTTGTTTCAAGAATATTTACATTTATTACAATTAATACACAACTACACACTTATATATACATTTATAACAATCAATATGTGCATTTACACACTTTTTTTTTTGCTCGGTAAGAACCTTTCTCTTTATTAGATAGAAAAAAGAGTATTATGTACAGGTATAGTTGGAAAGGAAAAGTAAGAACACCTATACATCAGAACTGTGAAGAACAAACAATCAGTCATACGAACATACTATGTCTACTATGCTTTTCCAGCAATTCTTATTATCATCAGACAAACTTCTGAAGATTCTGTAGTTCCTCTCTCTCCAGATGATGAATAGAGTAGTAAGACATAGAAACTGCTGTTTTTTCATCTTCATCTTCAAACAGTCTTCAGGACACCTAGGGGCATTGTCAATATACCCAACATTCACTCCATAACTCCAAGTTGTAGCAGCAAAGTTACAACTGAATAGAGTATGAGCAATACTTTCAGAATCTTTCTCACAGAAACAACAGCGAGAGGCAAGATGGAATCCCACCTTCTGTAGATAATCAAGGGTTGGTAACTTGCGTAAGAAAATTTTCCATGCATTGATAATCATGACTCTGAGATGATCAAATTTCCAAAGCCATTTCGCCCAAGAAGGATATGACTTATTGCCTCTAATAACATTCCAAGCATCTTAAATCTTCAGAGAATGAAGACCTTGAATACTAATCGAATCCTCATCATATAGCTCAATACCAGCATCATCAATACATCTCCTGAACTCCTTAAAGCATATTCTCTCCGGAATGACCCACTTTTTATCACAAATGAAATTACTGAGAAAACTATTCAGACCACATCCAATCTTTAAAACATTAGTGGTGTCAATACATTCACCCAAGAATTTATTACCAGGCAGCCATGGATCTTTCCATATTCTAAAACATGATCCATTCCCAATGTGTAGCTTAATAAGAGGTTGTATTATACTTCTGTAACTACATAGTTGCTTCCACATCCGCGAGTTGTTTGGATTAGCTTTGCTAGACCAGAAAGAGTCATTCTTTAAGTACTTCCCATTTAGCCATCTTACCCACAATGAATCCTTTTTAGAAGCAATATTCCAAACATTCACAATCATACCTGCATTATTAGAATCTTCAACCTTCTTTATCCCCAATCCGCCCTTTTTCTTTGGCTTACAAACTTGGTCCCATTTCACATAGTGAATCTTCTTCTCAGAAGATGAACCTTCCCAAATAAATTTTTACAGATACTATTTATCTCCTTCATAGTACTAGCAGGAAGAGGGAAATTTGTAGACTAGAAAAGATTCAAAGCATTCAGAGTAGAATTTACAAGCTCTACTCTTCCTCTAAAAGATAAGATTTTCATCTTCCAATTCTCTAACTTCTTCTTAATCTTATCAATAAGAGGCAAACAGTAAGAATTCTTCAACTTTCCACAAAAAAGAGGGAGTCCAAGATATCGGATAGGGAACACTCCTTTATTGATCTCTAAAATATTAGCAATAAAGTCCCTATTCACATTTTTACTACAAAACATATGGCTCTTGTTAGGATTCATATCTAGCCCAAAAATATTCCCAAAGTGCTTCAGAAGAGACTTAATAGAATTAGCATTCTCAGAATTGCCTTTAGCAAATATCATTACATCATCAGCAAACAAAGTATGCGAAATAGCAATATTCCCATTTCTAAGAGGTTCAAGGATATTCCTTTTCATAGCATTATCCATCATAACACTGAAACCCTGCATAGCAATGACGAATAAAGAAGGCGCCAGAGGGTTACATTGGCGTATACCATTGGAAGGAAAGATCACATCAGAAGGACAACCATTTACAAGAATATGCATGTTGGTGGTCTTCATAATAGTCTTGATCCAATCAATAAAACAGTAAGGAAAATTCTTCTTCTCCATCACCTTGAACAGAAAAGGCCATTTAACTGAATCATAGGCTTTAGTTAAATCCACCTTTATGCACATTTTATCACTACCATTACTAAGGTTGAAATCACTGATCAACTCATTTCCCAACAGGAGAGCATCTGCAATCTTTCTCCCTTTGATAAAAGCAATTTGGTTAGGACTAATAATGGATGGAAAAATGATCTGAAGCCTATTAGAAAGGACCTTAGAAATTATCTTGTATAAGAAATTACACAAGGAAATTGGTCTCCATTCACTAATATTCTCAGCATAAAGAGTCTTAGGAATGAGGGTAATATAGGATTTATTGACCTCTTTAAGTAGCTTATTACTGCTGAAGAAGTTTAGCACTGCTTTGGTGACATCCTTGCCTATGATGTCACGGGTGGATTTAAAGAAATGTCTATTAAACCCGTCTGGGCTAGGAGCCCTGTCCCCATCAGCTTCCTTGATGACTTTCTCTACTTCATCTTTAGTAACCAAATCTCTAATCATATCAAAATGCTCAGCAGAGATAGTAGGCATGTCCCAGTCAGAGTCCCACACCTCACTAGCATCACTAGTGAACTTGTTGAAAATTTCATTAAAGTAATTGTGAATATGATCAGTAATTTTAGTTTCATCATAGGTTTTACACACTTTTATAGTATCTTTTACGCTCAAGATCGATTTATTTAATGAAATATTATATATATTCTTCTACTGCGAGCAAGCTGCACGTGAAGTAACATTAGACTATTAAGCATATATGTTTATATATGGTGTATACTTGAATAATTAAAACATATTCATTCATCACGTGACTCTATTATAGGATATTAGTGTGAAATACTGAGTTCATCCTTCACCATTATATAAAATTTCTTATAATTGATACCACCTTAATCCATTCTTAATCCTACAAGAATGTGATAATTAGACCGCGGCTGACAAATCGGTTTCAGTCAAGTCCTAAGAACAGGGTTTGGAGTCCTCAGTGTCATCTACTATTCTATCAATCTAAATGTCACTACTCGTCTCCGTCCTTAGCATTACCAACAAGACACGGGCTCTTACTCGTCTCCGTCCTTTGCATCACCAACAAGGCACGGGCTCTTATATGTGAACCTTACGATCTCGCGTTTCTTTTGACTTTCTTGTTTTGACGACCGATTCTCTGATTACCCCGATAAACATGTAAATCGGTAGGGTTTTTCTTTTAAATATTTATGAAAACCACGTTAGCCGTCAGGCTCCTTGTTTCCTGTTACCTTTTCCGGGTGGCGGCCGCTCCTTCACCTTGGTCGTTGCATGTTGCATTAGCGAACAAAAACATCAACGGGTACATTCTTCCCCAGCAGTTGTAGTTTCTGCCTTTTTTTGTATGCATTGTCCGTTATAAAGAACTAATCTGAAATTCTTGCCGCGCGCATCGGGACCTAGAGTCTGCATGTCAATCAAGCAACATCTCTGCTGTCAAGATGCGGGCATCATGTATAAAGGGCTTTTAGCATCAACGACATGCATCATCTCACTTCCCTGCTCACTCTCCCTTCCTCCGATTCGTAGAAAAAATTAAAGTTCCCATCGAGATATATTTCCAGCTGATAGAGTCCTGGCAGATATCCTCAGTTATTCCCTATTGAATATTCCTCATGTTTCGTACGACTGTTTTTACTCTTATCCATGTGATTCCCCTACATATGTAATTCATCTTTTGGATTTAGATGAATAACATGAAGACGATTCATAGCATTGATTCTTTTTATTTTCTATCAAAGATGTAGAGCGAGCATGACCATATGCATGACTTTCAACATCTGGGTTTTGGCTAGAAAGGGAGTCTACGGAAGGGCATTGCCATCCTATTCGTAATTCAATCAACGTCATGTTAACTACTAGAATACGTATGGCTCTCAGAGCCAACAAACTCGCAATGGCACAATATTGTTGTCAGAAATCCAGAACGGCGGAACGGCATGCATCCTAGAGACTTTGCAGTGCATTCTGGATAGGGTGAATATGAATGATAGTCAACGGTGAAGGCTTACAAAGAGGCCAACGCTAAGCCCCTGTTTGGTTCTGTTTGATTCGGGGCTGACTTTATGCAAACCTGCCTGGCTTGGACGGGTTTAGGCCTGTTGGAGTCTGATTCTGTTTGGCAAACCAGTTTGATTCTGTTTGGCAAACCAATCTCATTCTGGGGGGCTGTACTCGTTTCAGACTCGTTTCAAGCTGATTTTGTTTGGCTGTGCAGGCTGGGTTTAGTCTGATTCTGTTTGGCAACTGTAGGCAGGATTAGCTGAATCTGTCCTATTCTCGCAGAACTGTTGTTAAAAATGTGGCCTTGTGACGCCGTTTAAACAGAAGTTTAAAAAAAAAGTAACTAAAAAATAACTTAATTGTTATCTATATCACTTTGGTTTAAGAACTCTCATTTTGTTGTTGAGATGTGAGTCGGGCGTGTTACCCTTTTGTGGGGTGTTTATGTGGGTGTTTTGGTTGTTTTATTGAGGTTGAATATGCCTAACATGCTATGTTTAATACCCCAAGATATGAGGTAACCTGATAACCCCGTCAGACCAAGAAACAAGTTTTTAGCCGATATACATTTTGAATATGAGTGGCTAGTCAGCTATCATGATACATGTTCTACTTTATATGTGTTCCTTGTAGAAGTACACATATACTTCTATACTTATGCTAACTATATGATGAAGCACATCAATGGTTGTGATTAACCCGAGATAAATGCAACCACATATACGTAACCAATTAGGATAAGCTCCTCTAAAAAAAACAGACATCAAGAACAACAAAATCATAAAAACTATAATGATGTATTGTGGGGCATCATTAAAAGTAATCCAACTAAATTAAAAAATTCAAGATTTAACTAGTCAAACATGAACATCATTTTTGAAGTAAAATAGATTCAGCTACATTCGATAAATATAAATTGTCTTAGTGGGCAGACACCCATAACAAGCCTGAAATGCTATATAAGCAAAATAAAGACAATACACAAAACAAAAAACTAATCCAACTTCTGGAAGACACTAATAATTCTTTATTGATGCAGCAGATTCAACATAACTTGATGAAGAAGAGTCCTCCACTTCACGGTCTTCCTCATTTGGTTGGTGGCAGTCTCTCACAAACAGGGCATCAGCCGAGTCTGAAGTTGATGATATATAATTCTCTGGTCTCGGGTAAATATACCTAAGCAATTCTGAGTTGTCCCCATCGCCATGAATCCACAAATAAAAGGTTGTAGGGCGACTGTCGTCTTCGGGTTTTGGTTGTAGGGTGACAGTCCATTCAAGTTTGGCTTTTAGTTTCTCCAACATTTCAGCCTAACCTTCATCCATGATTAAATATTTTTCTTTCTTATTCCATATTCGTTCTTCAGGTGTAGACCACCTGATCTATACATCAAAGTTTATTCTCCCTACCTCCACAATAGCATAGCCAGGAGTTATGTTAAACGGCTCACACATCCAAGGTAGGGAAAGGGAGACGCGTCTCATAAACTCACTGTTTGATAGATCATACTCCTTTACAGGAAAATGATATCCCATGTTACCTGTAATAAACTAGAAGAACAAGAACAACAAGAAGATAAGAAGAAGAACAGAAGAACAGAAGAAGAAAAATAACAAGAAGATAAGAAGAACAAAAATAACAAGAAGAACAATAATAACTCTTATGTTCACCTAAGTTCACTACTATCATGTATTAGGTTTATTATCATTCTATGATTTTGCCTCCATCCAAGCCTCTGTCGTATACACTCCATCAACACACCTTCCCAAATCATATTGGGTTCTCATCCTACCTCTGAGAACCATATCATGCTCCGAACACCACACAAAATGAGGAGGCGTAGAATGACTAAGCAAATTAGTTAATATGTAAGTTCCAAATAACAGAGCATGGCACATTCGTTTTCAAGAAACAATCGACAACACTTAACACAGGAACTTCCAAACAACAAAAATAAAATGGAAAACCGATGACGCGAATGAAAGGTATGGCCACCATTCGACGTTACGGCGTCATCAGGGGTGAAGGAGTGTCCAACAGAAGCCTACATTGTTCCTCCAGTTCTTCTACGTAGCGTTCTAGATACGCATGCTCATACTTTTTGTTGGTGTAAACATCATGGTGGTTGTGATGAATTTCAACAAAATCTTTCAAGTTCATTGTCTGACCCCACAATGACTTGCACTCGAGCGTGAGTAATGCAATCTCAACTTTCAGAGAATCAATTGTAGGCCTGAGATCGATTGCCCAACGAAAGTATCTGCAGTGATCTTTTCCCTAAAAAATATTATAAAGTTTACGTAAATGACAACGAATGTGTAACGTACACAGTGGCTACATAATATGTGTGCTTGTACAAGCGCACCTCACGAGAAGGACATATGTAATACATTTCACCTGGTCTTTCACTGAGAATTCCAAAGTCATACAACCCTGCATCGTCAGTGTTAAGTCGCAAGCCTGCCTTTAACCCACAGTCACACCGCACAACTTCAGTTGTATTAATAGACATCTACACCATGCATTTGAATCAGTCAAACGATTTATGATAATGAAGTTAGATTGAAAATCAAAACAATAACATACAAGATAGGCCCCATTGTTTGTTCAATCTATTATAGATAAACTTATCTTATGAATGTTGGACATACATCAATGATGTTATACATCTATGATGTATTGTAACCGTCCTCATTGGAAGTGTTTTCGTCACTAGTTATGTTAAGACGTTGGCGAAGATATTGGGACCGCGATCGTAGATCTGTAATTTCTACTTGTAGCCTATCAGTGTCTGCTATGCTGGAACAAACAAAGTCACACTAGGAAGACCATAGCTGACGTTCACTGCGTGCATATGCAAGTTATGAAAGCATTGCAGCCCTAACGGCGGTTAGTGTGGCAATTGTGGGTACAACCCGTTGCGCGGGCAATCTCATATGACATCTATTTTGATTTTGAACCCTACCGCACGTAAAATATGGCATGTGTGGGTTGTTGTCTTCAAAATATCCCTTTTATGCATCCTTGGCATCCATATATACGCGTACAGTGGATTGAAAGTCGCATTGACAACGAGGCATTCCGTTCTCCATTTGAAGACAACCTATATTGACACAATGTGACGATTCTGATCAGGTTCCAAATAAACAATTCGGAAATCAATCTATTACAAATACTCTACTAACGAGTTTCCCAAATGAGATTAGCAATGGATTCACGTAACACTTCGCCCTCCCTTGAATCGGCCTGAGTTGAACCTTGCCCTAAACTCAGGGGAACGTCGGCTGGGGGAATGGCAGACGATGAATTCTCATCTGGGAGGTCATCCATTATGGTGTCGCCGTCATTTTTCCGTCGGATGAAATTGTGTAGGATACAACAAGCAAGTACGATGCGACACTGCGAATGAATAAGATATGTCGGCCCCTTCTTAAGGTATGCAAACCGTCTCTTCAGCACCCCAAATGCTCTTTCTACAATATTACATAGTTGCGCATGTCTGTGGTCGAACATCTCTTTCTTGCTGGTGTAGGAATGTCTGTTTCCTCGGTACTCAGCAATATGGTATGCTGTGTTGCGATAGGGTGCAACAAATTCACGAGTGTTGGCATACCCTGCATCTACCAGGTAAAACTTCCCCGACGGAACTGTAAACCCGCTATGGGTCTTTGCCGATTGCAGGACCCTTTGGTCGGCATCCGACCCCTCCCACCCAGTGAGGACATATGTAAACTCCATGGAGAAGTCTACTACAGCCATGACATTGAGAGAGACATTCCCTTTTCTGTCACGGTATCGATTTTGTTTGTCTCTGTTGACCAAGACAGGGATGTGTGTTCCGTCAATAGCCCCTATGGCATTCTATAAACCAAAATAATGTGTAAACATACATAATGTTTGAAAATTAATTAAATTTATTAGGGGGGTAACTATTACCTTGAAGTATGGGTAGAACATTGCGTTATGTAAAATGCGAGTATGTGTTGTCGTGCATGTAGTTGCGGTTTGCATGACAATGTAGTCATGGGTCAACGCACAAACAGCGTCCAAGACTTCATTGAACTTTCTGCTAATGGTCTCACCGGAGTGAATGTAGTCCTCCGCCAAAGCACGATTTGTGTGTCCATGGCCAACCATCTGCAAGAAATAGCATACTGCCTCAACTGAGGTGACACCTCTAGTACCTCGCAACAAGCCACGACTCTCAAGCTTGTCGACAAAGGTCATTATAGCTTGTGGATACATCCGGTATAGGTCATAAGCCCTTTGTTCGTGACCGGTCAATATTTCTAAGACCTTTATGTGGCCACTCCTGATGCTAACTGACCTAGGGATACAAGGTGGTGTGGAGGCATCAACGTCTACTGCGTCCATGATTGAGTTTGCAATAGAGTCAGCAATTAAATCACCAATGTGAATCACTGGCCACAACAAGGTATCTAATAAAAGGTTGTTGAGCATGTCATGTGTTTGCGGTTGGTCATTGGCAGACATGATGCCTACATGTACAATGAAAACAACAACGTAATAATTGCTACAACATAAGACAATCCAATTAACGTGCGAAAAATAAATTATTACAACACTCAATCAAATGAAATTGTACGGATATGTAATGTGTGTGCGGAAAGTAAATTATTACAACAGTCAATCAAATGTAAATGTTTGGATGGAAAATAATTAACATCAAATGCATACGAAATAAACCGTGCAATTATGTTCCCGATGGGCCAGCATCACTGGATGAAGGAAACCACATCGGTGGCATGCCTGGGAAGTTGGGTGGTGGGATAAATGGTGGCTGAGACGATGTGTTTGGGAAGTTGGGTGAAGAGAAAGACGACATAAATGGTGGGTGAGATGATGTGGTATTGGAATTGGGTGAAGGGAATGGTGGCACAAATGATTGTTGAGATGACGTGTTGTTGAAGTTGGGTGGAGGGAATGGTGGCACAAATGATTGTTGAGATGATGTGCTGTTGAAGTTGGGTGAAGGGAACGGTTGCGGAGACGGGAAATAAAATGAAGGCATTGGAGGTACAGATGTGCCAAAACCGAATTGTGACCTTTCACAAAGGTCGTTTAACCACAACGTTATCTTTGCAGGGGTGTTTTTGAGGCTAAGATAGATGTTGCGGTTTGTAGAGTCCTTGATGGCTTTCACAAATGTAGTAAAAACAGCGGTGGGGGCATCGGGGAAATTGTCATTAAAATGTTATAAAATGTTTGCCAACTCTTCTTTTTCATAGGCTTTGGTCAACATAGATGTGCCTAACTCGTGAACCTTTGTGTAAACCTGTGTGAACTCAGCCAGAACTTCATTGGAAAGACTACATCGCTCTTGCGGTGTTGATTGTCGTTTCCTGCGTGTATGGGTAGAAGGACTCCTGCCCCCAACTGATGGGTTATTTGTTCCCCCAGGTCGCGCGCTTTCACCCTCACTTTGCACGGTAGGTACGGGTTCGCTACGCTCGTCTGTTGCCGATTGTGTGTACATGGGTGTATCAGCCGCGCCTAAGTCGACACTTACATCATCCTCAGACGCAACATCTGTAGGAATCTGACTGTCCGCCGAAGACATTGCATGGTGTCCTCTAGCAATGTTCCTCCCCGCCATTAGCTCTATGTCATAGTAGTGGGGAAACGGGCGCCTAAGCAACCTAGTCAGGTCCCTGTCTGCCTACACTTTCAAAAATATGTGTATTAGGATAATCATGTTTACATGTACAGTTACAATTTGTTAGGATAAAAGTTCTATATAGTGTGCGTACCGCAATGGCCTCTTTCCACTCAGGGGTGTCCGGTACAATGGGCTTGTGCCTTTCTTCATCCCATCCAACGCCACTCTTATTGGTCAAACCCTTCAAATGGACGTAGTCCTTTTTAAGGTTCTTCCAGCGACATCTTATTTGGTCTAACTTATACACGTTGCCAACCCTATTATTGACATCAGAAGTTATTTCCGTCCAAGAGTCCCTAGTAAAATTACCATCAATACACCTACCTAGGTCATATTGTCTGCGCAATGCAGTCACCACAGCGGCATCAGACTCTCTTGTCCATACAATACGGTGGTTAGGGTCGTTGGGAGGCATACTCGTGTAGTTGCTGCAATATTTGATGACATGAGTCAAAGTTGGCAAGTTACAAATATACACAAATGAGACAATTTGGTCATTCCCTGATTTATGAATGAATGAGAATGGACATGGTACCACATGTATGTGAACCAGTACAAACCCAAAACCTTGCTACAGTTCTAGTATTTATTCAGTTGAAGTTGTAGAAGGAAATAGAGAAATAAATGAACTGAAGCATGAACAATCAGAAATTATCTGAATGACATAAGTTACAAAGACTACTGAAACACACTAAGTCATTAAAGGAACTGAACCAAGCTACTAAACATGAAGTGGACCAAGCTACATAACATGAACGACCATGATCCTTGTTTGGTGGTTATGTCGGCAAGTCCAAACATATGTTTTAGAAGATTCTTCATAGTCTATTGTATGGATAACACACATAGTGTTGACATTCATACCGTTGACATATATTTGTTTAGGAATAGGTTAAACCATGGTTAACACACATCACAGCCACACTTTAGGAAATTATGTCAATGTATAATCATGATTTGCAGAATAAGTGTAGACTTCTAATACAATTATCAATGACTGCAAAGTATGTCATGAAACTTGATTGACACATGAAATAGAGTCATGTTCAGTTGTATTGTACCTGTTGGGAAGCAAACCCCATTAGGGATCAGTCCAAATCTAACTCATGACCATAGTTTGGAAAACAACTAGGCTATAACTGAACTAGACATACATAATTTCATCATGATTGAATGTTTAGGATGATGAGATCAAACTGACCCAAATTAAGAAAAGTGTGGCATGTAACAAAGTGGTGGTTCAAATCCATGGGAAAAAGCATCATAGTCCAATCAAGAAACAAAAAAAAAACAATTAAAGTTGAGCATGGGAAAAGTTAGTAAAGCTTAAGTTGATAGTGCTACTGAAATCTTGTATAAAATATCATATGAAGAGGGACATGTCATTCAGGTCAGATTAACACAAAAATTATCAAATGCATTGGAAAATTAGACACAAGTCTATACAATTTTGTAGTATTTACTTCAAAAGGGTACCCATCATATAGAAAGCAAACTACTATTTTATAACAGAAAACTGAACACATATTAGTATATTTCATATTGAAAAAGCAACCTACTATTGAGACATCCAACCAGACAGATTGAAATACCTAGAGAACGGTTTACTGAATTGTCGTTTTGGTTGTTACATAGAGATGGTCCAAAAAGGCACTAATATTAGTGTAATTTAATAAACAACTAACATATATGTTTTTTTGGATCATTTTGTTTTATTTATTTTAGTAGGATTAGTTCATCAATCCTTTCCAAAATGAGGTATGTTTGTTTTATATTTCATCATTCAATTTGTTTTAATTTTGAAATTTGATCACATTAGTTTTCCCTATATTAGAATGGTGGACCACATATGTCCTTAGTTTTCTGAATAACACAAATTCTAAAAGATCAATCATTGATATTCTGTAAATTAAAACATACTATAATGTCACACCTGCATGTTAAACTATTTAGTATATTTGCATGAATTTTGAATACATGTTATAACTCAAACCACTTGCATAATAGAGGTCATCTCCATGAGGAGTCAAATGTTGCTAAGATTGATCTTTTTTATGATTAATTTGTGATTTACATGAACGAAAACAATTTAACAAAGAAGATATAAAACATAGATTAATGTGTTTAATTAAATGACAGTAAAACATAATGAGATGTGGGTTTCACCTAACCACATATCTCATGGTAAAATACCACACAATAAACAAAATATTCATTTGTATAGTGAAATAACTTTTCCAGGCATCACTGTGTAGATGCAGGGATTCACCTAACCTAGACCTCACACTGATTTAGTTAAACAAGTTTTAAATCTGCTGTTGTTTCCCCTATTAACCTAACCACTACCATATGATAGATTCATATCTTGCATTCAAATTGACATAACAACACATAAAATTTACATGTACGATCTCAACAACACATACAATTTACATAACAAAAAATGAAGAGTAACATTTATTAGATACAACATTTAATTCATTAAAAGCTCATCAGAAGCATGAAATAACAATGACTGCTCCCGCATGCCAAATCAAACATAGTACCTGCTAATGGTGAGCTAATGTAGGCAAAAATTAGGTTCAACCATGGTATATATTGTAGGATTAATAATGGTTACTCTAAATGCAACATAGAGAGGAAAGTTGACTGTAAAATCAATGAAAGCTGAAATCCATAGCTGAAATCAATGAATGATCTTTCCCAGAATACCAATTTCTATATCCAATTTCCAGATTCATATCCACTTTGAAACCACGTGAGCATATTATATATGTAATACTAACACAGGCATACATGAATCATATGAATGGCATAAATTTTATTTCATTTTATTAAAAATCATTGGGATAAAAACAAATACGAGTCCTAATTTGTATATGCAACATTGACAATAACATCCTTTTCACTTGATAAAATCATAAAAAAAAACTAAATAAGTAGTATAAGTCAAGCTACCTTTCAATATAGAACAATTATGCCATGTTGGGTTCACTTGTTATTTCCAAAAATCATATGCAATTGATGCTACTATTATGATATCATAATAGTATCACAAAAAACATAACATCAAAATATAGAACATTAAAACAGAACAAAAAACAGAACATTCATAAATATGGCAAACAGATATGTCAAACACATTAACGACGCCCAATCATGTTAGAAAAACAAATACAAAGTCACAGAAACCAGAAACCAGCAGAGGATGAATCGGCCATTACTACCCAATCATGTTGGAAAAACAAAGACAAAGTCACACAAACCAGAAACCACTGGATGAAAAACAAATGACAGAAAACGAAATGTAGGACAACACTACTCTATGGTCTACTAACACATCGATATCCTCAAAATAACCTAGCCGGGAAAAATCTGGAAAATCAGGCATGCTAGTTGCTTTTATTTGCTTTACTACTATAACTTAGCACATAAACACACATAATAGCAGTAAATTGATGCATTTCTAGATAAAAGTAGTAGTAAGAAGTAGAATAAATCAGTGTCATACACAACGACTGAAATGTTTGCAGGTATTGTCGGCTCATTTGCCACTTAATCGATACACATGCCTGATTGTTGTACTTCTGCCCTAATCGACCTCACAAACAAAGCACCGTCTACCCTAATTCGTGACCAACCTGAGCAGAAGGGGGTGAGAACGACGACAGAGTGCGGAAGCGTAGGTCTGGGCAGGGCCGCCGGATCCGTCGGAGCACGATTCAGCAACAAAGGACGACGACCAACTTCTGTGAACAGCTCCTCCAAAAGGCGTATGTGGAAGTGTACAACCTCGCAACAGAAGGAGAGGAATAAGAAGGCACACAGACACTTTCTAGGGTTTCTTGTTGCCTTGGGCGAGCTAGGGTTTCTTCTGTGCGTCGACAAGACAATTAAATGTCAGAGCATGTAGTAGAGAAGAGCAGGGCAGGGCATGGGTACCTTGCTTTTGAGGGAGCTAGCCGCCTAGGTAGACCGGCGGTGGCAGGCGGCAGCATTGATGCTCCACGCGGACGCTCCACCCGACGACGACCGGTGCACTCCATATGCGACCTCGACCAGCTTTCACTTTTACTTCTCACGGACAAATAGTTGTGAAGATGCGCCGAGAGGAGAAGGTTAGGGCGAGAGATCGGGAGAAGGTTGGCGAGAGGGAGAGGGAGGGTTGTGGGGTTGTGAGGGATCAGGGAGGGTTGTCGGGCCAAACCAGATTGGAAATCCCAATCCTGCCTCTACCTGTACTACGTCAAGCTCAAAACGGGACTGACTAAACCCAAAACGGGGTGCCGAACCAGTCTCCTTGCCAAACGGAAACCCAGCCCGAGCCGGACTGGTTTGGTCCTACGTGTCGCTATGCGACAAGGCCCAAACCTGGTCCACGCCTGAACCAAACATGGGCTAAGGAACCAGAAGAAGACTGGACTATCGTACACTTTGATCATCCACTGCACTACCACAGAAACAGTCACAACCTGGATTAGGAGGTCAGTTGCAGTAGTCATGGCCTGAGTCAGTGTTGGCTTTTCTACTATTGATTTACCAGTATCACGAGTATGAAGAAATCACATGGCTATCAAACCAAACAGTACATGTGGGAAATTATGATGGGCGCTGCAATTCCTACATGATCATGTGATCGACTCACTACCTTCCATCATAACAGTTGAATAAGAAACCGTACTGGATTCTTGCAGATGACGTGGACTGGTATATGAAAAAATGTATGAAGCTTCAAAGAAAATATAAAAACTTGAAAACTCGACAACATTTAAGCGTTATTTTTAATCATACAATTTCTATCTAGTGATGAATTCATGTTGCCGGTAGATCTACCACAAAATAGATGATGATCAATGACAATTCTAGAACACATTGTCGGTAAATCTACCATGTACATGAGGGGTATTATGTCTTCTGCCAAGAGATCATAACAACCATGTAATTAAGTAAAAATACCCCAACTCAATAGGCTACTTGCTAAAAAGAGTTGATTTTGAAATGGGTTACTATGTAAACAATCTTGTTGATATTGGTTGGCTCCTGTCGAGCGTATTGATTCTAACATTGCTACATAGAGTTAGATTCGACTATTGCCCTGAATATCATCAAAAGGATGTTGTTGAAAGCAACCTTTGTCGAAAGTGATGTTAATGAAGAGTCTTCCATATTTAACAATTTAAATGGTAGTGGTGTGAAACAATATCAAGGTTTTTTTAAGTTCTCACAATTTTTAATTGGTCCAAAAAGGGACTCCATATTAATATAGTCATTCTATTTACTAAAAAATATTTATATGAGATATTTTTATGAAAACATTTGTGGTTGTATAATTTATTTGAATAAATGCATGCATGGATATTATTGGCTAGCTATATGAAAATGTGAGAAAGACTTCCACTTATTGTCCTTGCATCCGCAAGACAATCATCAATACATGTATATTAAATCTGATGCATAATATTTACTATGACTATGTAACAAGATGACGTGAATGATAAAGTTGTCACCTTTGATGTTAAGCCTTATATGTTATAATTTTCTTATTGTTTTTTTATAATTGTTATTATCAGATCATGAGGGAAAGGTCTAGCTCTATCACCAAAAATGTGAAATGGATCCTTTAGATATTTCTATAAAACTCCCTTCTTTTTCTTGGGTGCTCCAATTGAAAATTGAGCAAATAACCTATGTCTAACAAACTGACCAAACATACCAGTTGAGACAATTGATAGGTGTTGTAATTCACTTACTTTCATATTAGAAAATATCCAGAAATATTATGTAATGTTAAACTTACACTACATGACATTATCTTTTCACTTGAAAATTAGCAAATGGTGATACTGTTAACATTCATTTGGTTTTAGATTTAGCAGAATATATGATTGGAAATCCCTACAATATTAGTTTGATGCCTATCTTGTTCAAAGTATTTCATTGCTAAATTTCAATGTGAAAAAAAATATTATTAGCTTTATAAACTCTTGAAACTATTATATGTTCATTCAAATGGAGTATGTATGATAACCAGTAACTATGAATTCTAAGTAATGCTATAAACAAGTTGCCTTACTAGAGCAAGATTGTGCTACCTTTCTTTCACTAACCAATCACTCAAAAGTAAACATACATAAATCTATGTGGAAAACAAGTATAGACGGATCTTAGCATGTCAACTGCGAGCACGTAACCATTAAGAATAGAAAAAATTAAGAATAGAAAAATTCTATGTACACATAGATTGTGGAATCCATGAAATTAAATGGTACATGAACAGAGGAGATGCACTTTATGATTTTATAGCATGTGCCGCATGAATTCATTTACAATGAAAAAGATTTTATAAAGTAAGAATTATGTGTTGTCATTATCTAAGTCATATTTCAATATCCCCTTGCAATAATGTACCACCACAATTGTAACATTCTAACAAACAAGTTAATTTAACTTTGGGAGAGCACATAAGATGGATACGTTATTACATATATAGCTATAAGATCAAAGCCATTATGTGGAGCATGAAAGTCACATTAACAATTTTGGGTCTCAGATGAAACTTGATTAAAAGAGAAGGAAAGATCCATGCCATATATTTGGATACATTTTTATCAAACATTAGATCATCTCATATAAAATAAAACATTTAGAGTACAAATGTTCAAGCTAGAAAAAGAGATAGGAATTTATTTATCCTTTACAACAAAAGGTGATCTTAGATTTGAACTGGTCTCTTAGATTCTCGAGAAGTAAGAAAAACTTTAAAAAATTAAATTCCAAGCATTTTGTCTCGACATAAAATGTAAAAAAGTATGTTTTCACTTCTTATTAGATTTTTAGCTGCCATTGGAAATTCAGAAAGTATATAGTGAGCACAATAACCTAACCATCTTTGAGTATTCATAAAGATCTAATGCTACTATTTATATCTAATCGCAACAAGAAATACACATTTAATTTTACAAGACTAATAACAGTTAGGATGCATATGAGGCATAAATTAGACCATGTCTACTATCTCATGAATGGTTTTAGTTAACAATTACATTTTGATCCTTTTTTGAATGACATACGGTATATTTACTACTAGAATTAAATATATTTCAATTTAGGTTATTCATAATCTAAAACTATGACACCTAAAGTTTGAGGATGTATATGCAGTTGCACCCAGAGTATAGCTGATAAAATGAAATTTTATAAGTAAAAAATGAAACCACAAATAAGTCAACCATTTATAGTTGATAAAGTTTAACTAGAGAATTATATTATACTCATTCTTCAAAAATAATGGGGATTGAAATTTCTAATTTGATTTTTTATTCTAAAGAAGAATGCATTAGGTATTTCAAGATAATCAAATTAGACATGATATTTAAATATGGAACCTACATGTCAGAGTGGTTTATTTTTAAAGTTTTTATCACATTACACGAGTATTAGTGATATATATTACTGACAACAGATGGTTATAATGTCTAATAATGTAGATTTCTGGATATACGTAAATTCTAGCAAACTATGTTATATCTAATGAAAAGGAATGATAAATTCCATGTCACATTTATGCTATTCTTTATAATAGATGATTTGTTAAAAAATGTAACTATATGTATCTAAATATTATGTGTCTGAATCACAATAACTAAAATTACTAACAGTTTATCATTGTAAGTGCCCAATAGAAATATAAGTAGAATGAATTTATGTCTATTGTTTACACTTCTTGCTGAGAAATTTGAACAAGTATTTTTTTACCGGAAAAAATATCTATGTCGATATAAATATGTTATTACTATATATAATTAGCATACAAACTTATTCAATATGATATATGTAAAATGTAAAAATACTTGCAGTCTTGTATTATTACTTCTGATATTTCTATCATTGCAATAAATTGGTCAAAATGATGGATCCTTTTGGCTTATGAAGAGATGTTATCCAATAATTTAATTGCATTATTATTACAGTGACTCTAGATTTATTTAATCATAAATTTCTATTTAAATATCTTTGATAAATTAGCTTACAAATATTTATTGATGCAGTCTACATTTCAAAATAGTCAATCTTACTAGGAAAATATAGAATTCTTATCTAATAAGGAATAATAATGTGTCCATGTTAAAGTTAATTATATATAAATTTAAAATAAAGATAAAATATATTTTAAATCAATTTCAAAACCATTCACCCCTACTTTATTCAGAATAGATAAGATATATCTATGTAAAATTTTCCTTTAATGATAGTTATAAATTTGTGAGACAACTAGCATAGTATTTTGTTAGTATAACTCTCAATACAGATGGTATATTTATTTGCGTTCATTTGAGAAATATGTGACAAATCTTTTATGTAAAAGTGTGGGTACTTTATAAGAGAGAATGATTAGTTCAATTATTATTCATTATGAATATGGTGTCTTTTAACTTTCCAATAAAACCACACCTGGGTAGGCCACTTCAATCCCAATCCATCAACTATGTCTTTTCTAGGAGGTTTTGTGTTCCACTATTAATTCGTGAGGGGATTCAAACTAAGAGACTCCTAGTTAACACAATATTTTTTTAGCCATTGATCCAACATCGGGTTGCAATTGTTTGTTATATTTCTCCCACATAACTTTATTTTACATTTATAATTGATTAGTCTTATGTTAATGTGTCTGAAACTTTAGGATACATCATTAGAATATAAGGTATTTAGTCACAAGTTCAAATACAACTAGAACACAAAATTAATCTATTGAAGGAAAGTGTGTCTTATTTTTTGTTATCATTATTGTTAATATGTTTGATCAACAAGTTCAAATGTTATTCTCTATGATAACTACTCTTTAGATAAAGAAATAGAGAATCTGGAATTTATGGTCAACATATATGGATATATGTATGGGTATCTACTTCTTTTCAAGTTTGAAAAAATCAATTAGTTTTTTACATTGTAAAAATGAGTAAGATGTGACAAGGAGGTGAGAAATACTCCTTAAATTTCAATATCATGATGATAAAGAGATCCAAATTGGATCCATTGATAGGGCTTTGCTTTGATAAAAATAAACATATTTTCATTATCTAACATCATAAATGTCTTCATATGCACATATATAATCATATATATATATATATATATATTCATACTTACACACAATTTACTTCCATAACATCAAAGAAAATATGAATGTTGTTGGCAAAACGCAAGATAATTTCATCTTGTCATGCTCTCTTTACAACATTAGAATAGGAATCAAAGGTATATGAAAGATTTCCTTTGACATGTTGAATAGTATATGAAAGATTTCAGTTATCTAACATCATAAATGTCTTTTCATTATCTAACATTCTAGAACTTTGACATGTTGAATAGGTAAATTGTTAATCTAACTAAATGTATATGAAAGATTTCCTTGGTTTCTCTATATTTATTGTTTTTAAGATAGGTTAGTTGATCAATCTAGAACTAGAATATAACAAATTTATAGTTGGTTTATGCACTATTTGATAACGACTTTTATAGTGAATTTTTTTTAGAATAATCTTACAAATTATGTTAATTTACAAAAATGGATCATTGTGAAACCTCAAACCATTAAAAAGTAGTTATGGAAGATATTATTTATAATTAATGTAATAAACTCCAAGGAATCAAACTCCATCAGGAAAACAATAAATATAATTAATAAAAAACTAAACCTCATGATCAAAATACACATATATCTCTTAAAAAATTGAGATGTAGGATATCTCCCATCGATCAACCACATAGTGTATATATGAAACTAATCGTTTCCATAAGACATTTGGCAATGAAACCTTTCTTACAATAAAATATCTATATTATAATCACATTTCTAAAAAGTTTCCATAACATTAAAAATATGTTATTAATAAATATCATGTGCAAAGCACATACACCTACTAGTTATGGAGAAAAGTACCATCATATATGGTCACACACTGTATTTAGGGGTGTCAAAAATCCGGTTGGCGTCAGTTCTGGGTCAAAAAATCTTGTCCAGATTGTTTGAATGTCAAATCCAAACCCGAACCCGAACCCAGATTTTACTCATTCCTCTCAACCCAGAACCGACGTGGATTGAAAAAAATCTAAACCTAGAACCAAACCCTAACCCGGATTTGAAGGTGATATTTAAAAAAAAATCCTGATAGAAGTACCTAATCAATTATAGATAATTTCATTATCTCAAATAAACTACCAAAGATGTCAATGATTATATAATATTAAATAATAATAATAATATTACTTTTTCTTTACTTTATTAGAGAAAATAATACCAACAATAGAACATTAATTCACCTAAATACAAGAAAATATATCACAAATGCAACATCGCATATATCATACTAAAGAAACACATATATCACATCAAAATTGTTGGAACACCACCTAAATCATACTAAAATAACACATACTCACATCAAAGTATAGCCCATCAAACCAATTGAGATGACTATTACCAACAAAAATAATATTTATACCACATCATAACAACATCTAAAAAAGAATCATCTGTGTTATCTAACACATAAGTAAGTTCTAACACAACAAGAATATCATAATACTATTAAAAAACAATCAATTTTCACATCAAATAACTGTAATATGATGTAATATCACATATATTATATCAAAGCAACACATATATCACTTCAAAATGCAGCATCCATCCCATAAGTATATGTATATAAGTAACTAATTAGAACCCGATTTTGTCCAGTGTTTAAACCCGGAACCGACTCGATTTTGATTCAGACACATAATTCTAAACCCGAGACTGACCCAGAATGGCACAATTGAAACTCTGACACGATTTTTTCCGGGCCGGATACAACCAGGTTCACGGGTTGGGACAAATTTTGACAGCCCTAACTGTACTTGTTACGGAAACACCGTAAAACATGTTCCCACTGCTTTTCTATTGCTAACATGTTTCACCAGTGCCAAATAAGTTATGAGTGTAAATTCTTTTTACATGGAAATCAAAGACAACTTTTGTAGTTAATATGAACCAACCATTTTAAACTGTTGAGCAACAAAAGGTACACATCCATAAACAGTTGTCTATGCTGGCCAAGCCACATACATATCCTACCTACGATTTTTATATTATACATCTGTCTTTAGATTATCATATTCTTCACTTGTAACCGCAATATGTGGGGCTTATTAAACTAAGAAACGACAAAGTATACGTGATAATAATTAATAGGCCACTGTGAGAGCCTGTGGGGCCGTAATAGTCAGGTGCCTGCAAATCATAAGAATATCAATATCTACCCGTTATGTGTTTAGTGCACATCAGCAGATTATTGCTCCTAGAAAAGGAGTGCGGCCCCATCTTATTCCCTGTTTGCCAGCTTTATTATCTTGCTGAACAAGCCACACTTGAAGCACGTGAAGCCACATGAAAATCTGCAGATTTGCAAATGCCGCCATGTCATTATCGATGTCGTTTATTCAACTTATTAGTTCTTTAATAATTATACTTGTAAGTTAAGTGCTTCATTAGAATACCACGTTTGCACCTCCTAGGTAGGTTGAACATAAGCCCGTGAAGTGTGATACATACTAACGTGGGCATTTTAATGCCCTCCTTTAAGACATGCATATAACTAGACCAGTAAATGAATATTCGGAATCCGCACATTCGATTCGGATTCGAGTCCAAAATTTTGAAAAAAATCCGACATCCGCATAATCTGGATTGGATTTTGGATATCAAATTTCATATCCGAAGATTTCGGATAGTATTTCGGATATGGTTATATCCGCTCCGAAAAATCTAAAATCCGATAAATTTATTTATATATTATCAAATATATATTATCTATATATAAAAATAAAAAAATATAGATATTTTATCATATATATTCATAGTGATATCAATATTTTCTATATATAACGTATTAATACAATATATTTATGACATTTGGTTCAGATCGGATATTTATCCGAATTTAAATATTATTTGTCGGATCGGATTTGGATATTATAACATGATATCCGTCGGATATCAGATCGGATTTTTTTTTTCCGGATTCGGATATCGGATATAGTAGTATCCACTCTGTATTGGGTCAGTTTATAGGTCTACATATGACATGGTATCATAGGTCAGACATGACTCTTCTAACAGGTATGCACCGTACACTTTCACTTCCTCAATTGCCCCTGCCCACACCCCCCTCCCAAATGGTACAATGACATCGCATCATAGTGTCAGAGTGATGATAGAGAACATAGGACACCATTTAGCCCGATTCTAGAGCAAGATAGCCACAAACGCGAACATCACACCACCTCTATTTAGAGCTCTCTTCCCCTTCATTCTAGCCCTCCCCACCCTGCCCTCTCGAGCTTCTTTTGCCTCAAGTTTCAGCATCTTCAAGCTTCTCTCGCTCGAGTTTTTCCTTTCCCCAAGTATCTCCTTATTTCCTTTCATGAGAATATATTCTTTTCAATATCGTTCTTTCCATTTTCATCTTAAAAAGATCCAAATATGGAGAATGTGGCATTTAAATTAGCATTGTTCCCAAATCTTTCTTCCCAATACGAGGATTCTTCTCAAAATTCTTACGCTAGACGTGTCTTGTTTGTCTACTAGTCATGTTTACGAGTTAGATACCTTTTGATCATTAATTAATTCATTATGAGCATTAATGTAGTGAACTTTGCTCTTTGTGTTCAAACAAACTCGAATTATGCACTAAGACACTCAAATTTGAGTGCCTTGAGAGAAACAACTTTAAGATCCACCCAAAATAGGAGGAGCCTCCCACAAACGTCTCCTATGAAGATCTAGGATATACCATTATTCACAAATTTCATTCTTGGGATAAAAATGTCTTCATATAAAGACATGCATGTTAGGGTTGTAGGATAAATACTTAACAAGTGGTATGAAATGCCTTAACTTATTAATTCACAAAATCCACTACTTCTTATTGTTGTGAACACTTACCCCATTTGATGTTACACTCTTCCTGTATATTGTGACAGTTCAAATTTCAGTTACCAATCCTATGCTTTTTAGAATATAGTAGTAGACTTGGATATTTCCTTGAATCCCTTACGACCACAATTATGACAATTGTGTATCCATGATAACAGTTCAAAACCAGCTTATAGTGAAGTTATATCCCTTCTTGAAGAACATGAACTAAGAACAATGAAGCAATATGGCGATCAACCTTATAATGAAACTTTTTGCTAAAGAATGAGTCACGACCATGTAAAAGGCAATCCAAATGCTAAAGTGTAGAAGGAAGTAAAATGTCACGACCTCAAAGAGATGTATGAATGAACAAACATCTAGAAAGACTTATGAACAAAATCTAGGACCACATCCTTTGTATTCTTGATAGAAAGAAGCATAATACCCATTGAAGATTCATTTTTGTTCACTTTACTTGGCATATGGTTTGTTCAGTTATCTATGTTATTGTACAAATTCAACATTTTTACATATTTATTGCACAAGGAATATGGTAGGTTCAATGTCTAGCTTATTATATATATTCAGCCAAGGGACAAACATCCAATGATGCAATGCCAAAATTTTCAACAAATGGGTTCATGATGCATAAAATGTTGGTTAAGATTTAGAATATTTCACAACTTTGATATTTTTATGCTTCTTGAAGAAGATGTCAATTATTTGTGTGAAAGTTACCAATAATGTTTTTCGTCAACTGAAATGTGTATAATGGTGCCCATATCCATGTTCTCCCTACACTAGTATTTTAGAAAGTTTCATTATAGAATAACTTTCATCTACAATGATAGTACATGGTAATTATCTTTCTATCACCCATTTTTTTTCAATTTGATAGCATTACCAAACCACTTGCATAAGGTCTAATGTTGATATTTAATAATAGAACCCAACTCTTTTTCAAATGGAGTTCACAATACACATTTTATTTGTAATAAATGGCTAATGGGCTCATGTAATTGAGAAATCATTGAATATTGGCATGTACACATTACAAATGTGGACTTTACTTATTTACCCAAACCAAATCATAAACCTTTTATCAATAGACCATAGACGACCTAAGGGACAACTTCCAAGTCATCCACAAGCTAATATATTTCAATCTTGAACAAAATTGGAGCAATATTCTATGAAAATTACCAACCTTGACTGAGACTAATACCAAACATTAAAATTTCCTTAGGCTATATCCAACTGTTGACATTCCATTTTTGCTCAATTAGTAGAAATTCATGATTAATGCAAACTCTCCAACTAACAATGGAGTCCATTTCACATTCCACCCATTCCATATTATCATTTTGTCCACAATTTTCCATATTTTGTTGCATATTTAATTCACCCATTTTTACCTAGTTTCACCCTATTTGGGGCTTTCTATAAAGATACCTTCTTTGCAGACCAAAAGTGCAATTTGCTCCCAATTTTACATTATATAAGTCATTTTTATAAATTTCTCAGTTGAATTATCTAAAATTAAAATATTCCTTTTCCCAAGGATATTCAATTACTTTTCTAGATAAATCTGAGAGATAGTCAAGAATTATCTTTCTCTACAACTTTCTTTGATTTTCTCTAGAACATTCCTATGATTATTAGAAAATTGAGAAATCATTTTTCAACCAACTGGGACACCGAAAAATTTGAGTCTCCATGTGCCACATGGCTACTCTCCTCGATCTATGTTCCCCTCCTACATGACACATCATGATTATCCATCACCTCTTTTGGAGGTTTTTGTCTAGGACCCCGATCCTTAATATACACCTATAAATACCCTCATATATCATCCGTATTCTTGGTCCCTTTTGGACCCCCTAAAGCTAGAGGATCAAACTACCTCTCTCATTATTTTTTGTATGACTCATGATTAAAGGATCCTTCCTATGACATCTCCTACCTTGTTAGCATATGTAGAATAGTATACTGCTCTAACTCCTGCTACAAATCCTATAGCTAATCTAATTGCTTATTTATAACAGCTGCATCTGATCTGTACAATCGTCACATATGATTTGTTTAAACCAAGAACTGCTCTGTTGCCTTTATAACTTGCTATTTATTTTGTCTAAAAAATTAGGTCCTTTTCATTATCCTACATTTTGTAATCACTCATTAAATCATATGTATCAATACTAATCACCCATGACAGATCTCCATTGAGAGAGGTCTTGAGGTAATTAGGACCCCATTCTACCTAAAAATTAGGACTTTTAGGGTGATGACATGAAGTAAACGACCATCTCCAACCCTCAAAGCATGTTTACAAATAAAAGTCATTTCCTATGTTTATCTTTCATTTCCATTTTAACCATCTTAAGTTTCTCTACTCTTCACAATGTGATGGCACCTTGTTACTGGTTCATGAGGTAGGATGGGGGTGCTAATCCTTCTCCACTCATAACAAGACTATCAAATTTGATATCTGGATGTGTTCCTTATTTCCTTTTTTTCTCTTTAAAATCAAACTCAAAATATAAATCCAATTTACACACTGGATTCAAAGATTTATCTTATTTTTTCTCATTTTCCATATAAAATGTAGTAGCGACCCCGACCACCAATATTTTTATTATGTGACATTTCACTACCAAAAAGGATAGAGTTTTCTCTACAGATCTCTATTTCCCCCATTTCCTAGACAAGGTGTGATAGAGTGGCGACTCCACCCGGAAAAGCCAAGACGGTATGAATCAAATTCCCTTACCTTTTTGTGATTATAGAACATCTTTAGGATTTTTTATTTCTTGTTTTCTGAATTTTATTTTTTTTGTTTGATTTGAAAGTAGGGTGGAGAATCACTCTGAATGGTCAGCCCTTAGCTCGTGGATCAAGAAGATTCATAGATCCTACTCCCTTCTATATATCTAGTCACTTTTGATTGTTTTGATCTTGTTCCTTTTTTATCTATCTGTATCCATTGCTGATTTGGGGTTTCATCTATGCTTACCTTTTAGGGTTTTGCATTCCCTTCCCTTGTGTTTAAACAAAATGACAACAAAAATAAAGGGTGAACATTAGATGTAAGTTGGAAACAAAATCTAACTCTTCCTTAAGGCATACTTCTGTGTTTTCTTTATTTGCATATATTGGTCTTTCATGTTTCATGGGTTTGCTTCTGCAAACACTGAAACCCATCATGTGTGTTACACACTTATAAACCTATGTGTCATGGATTGGGTGCCAACCTCACATTGGATCCCTAGAAATGATGTGGGATGCCAGGTATATGTACTAACATAGTGCTAAGCTGGGTTCCCAAAGGTCTCGAAACCATCCTGCTCTCCTTGAACTTGCGACTGAATATGACTATTGTAGTCATGAGGTTTATTGGGAGAAGTACCCCTATCTGTTGAACTTGACATTCCCCTTGATGGTGACTGTTAATGCGTCGAAGAGTACTGTAAGACAATTATCCTAGAGTTTAATCCTTTTTCTACTTTCCGATTAAGGTTAGTATAGAAAGGGTCAATCCCAAAGGATAACATTTTAAAGATTGTTAACTCTAATCCTAATGGTTTTGTTTCTTTTTCGTATTTTTGTTTTTAGAACAGAAAGTAAAGATCGGGTTGGGGTTTGATGATTGACACTAAGATGGAAAGAAAATATAAGAACAAGATTGCACTTAATAAGAAATAATTTGCCCTATCACAAGGAAAATTGAGATGATTGTTAGCATAAGTAAACTATTAAGAATGAAAGACTAGAATGTAAAAAGAGTGGATCGAACACAAGAATAAATCAAGAATTGAAGCTTTAGGGGTTTTCAGCACCTTAGCCTAGGCGAGAATAGACTAAATCCCTTAAAATGACAATTATTATGAAGATATGTGAATTAATAAAAATCCACAAAAGATGGACTCCACGTGAGCCCATTAGTCCTGGTGCTCATGTTTCTTAATCCATCATCCCAAAAGAGGAAGATCCATGAACGTTTCAAAACCACTGTGCGGTTGATTCTATTGTTTGAAATCCGGATTTCCATGGTCATTTCCGTCTGGATTGATATGTGATCCAACCAATTAATTACTTTGATAGATCAATGGTTATTAGAACCAAAAGCCATCTAGAAGCTGTTCTAAGGAATTAGTCCATTTAAGCCATGGCTCAGGGGCTATTCCCCTTTCCTTGATAGAGAACTACTCGCTCATGCTTGTGGACAAAAGGGAGTCAGAGAAAATAAGAGTTCTAGCCATAGTCTAGACTTATCAAAGGATTGGATCCCTAGGATAGAGACAATGAAATGGCTGACGCTTAATTCCTTGCTCTAGTCCATAGAAGAAGAAGAAGTAAACTAGATCTAAATGGACAAGGTAAAAGAACGATGATTGAAGAACACACTTAACTTGTAAATAACCAATCTTTAGTGATGAATCAAATACAAGAACATAAGAACACAAGAATGATTGCTCAGAAATCTTCGGTACAAAAGATGATACAAGAGATGATGATTTGAGGAGGGAGTGCCCCTCCTTTTATAGGAGAGGGAGGAGGCTTTTACAACTAGGTTGTGGACAAATGGGGCTGACGGCTGCAAATTTGAACCGACTGTGCACTACCAACCGATCAGTTGGGTGGAGAGCTGGTCGGTTGGACGTCTGGTAAGGGTGGGAGTAGGGGTAGCAGTCAACAATCTTAATCTCGGCTGGCGGTGCTCTTTGACTTGCCCGGTTTGGGAGGGAAAACTCCCATTTTGAGGGCTGAAACGGTCGGTTGATGTTCAAATCGCACGCCATCTAGTTTGAACATTTGGGAAAGGCTTGGTGGCTGAAGAATGGCATCAACCGATCGTCCAGAATAGGTGAGCCAAGTGTATGGAACGAGTGAGACGATTGGCTGGAACTGGGGAGCCGAGCATTTGGAACGGGTGAGACGATCAGCTGGAACATGTGAGCCAAGCGTTTGATATTCTGAGTCTATAAGAAATTCACAAATTTGGGTGAGATTCAAGTATTATTGTGATAAAGGGAAGCAAATAGTATTTTGTTTCTTTTCAATAGATAAAGATAAGAATTTCCATGTGACAAACTTAAAAGGCTGTGAAAAGAGGTGCTAAATCAACACACATCAAAATACCACAGACTTAAGCTTTTGCTTGTCCTCAAGCAATCAGAATAATTCAATTTTTTTAAACAACATCTTCATCCTCCCTTAATTAACAATATCTTCTACCCTCTTCATGGCCAAGCAACCCATCTCCTAGAACCACAAAATACAAGTTCTATATTTCTTACAACAACATTTTTCATAACTTTTTCTTTCAAACTTATACTTTGGAAAAAAGTCTTAATCCTACTTGCGCTTCAACAATCAAAATTCTTTTTGGCATGGGAATGAGAAAATGTGAGGTGTGGAAAAAAGGATCCATCCTCTATTTGACTTGGGATTTTAATTTCATGGATTTGTTCCCCTATTAAATTTATGAGGGTTGTGGACGAATAATCCCTCCTCTATTCGACTCGGGATATTGACCACAAATTTTTGTGTGTGCTCTTTTTGACATCTTTTGGTGGTACACCCCTATTAAATTTACAAGGGGTATGGAAGAGGGAGAGAGGAGGAGCATGCCACCCTGGACTTAGGGTTTGGCGTGTGGGTTATTTACTCAAGTGTTGTTGCATCGGTAAGAGAAATCGTGTAAGTACATCATATGAGAAAGATTGATCAGTTAGTCTAATGCTAAAGATAAGAAAGTTTGCATTTGATACTATTTGATACTCTATGGCTTGCCACCTTTTCCAAGAATATTTCTAATTAAGGTATGGAGAATTTGGTATTTTAAAAAAAAATGAAAATTTTGAGCAATTTTGGGTAATAAAGATTTATCAAATTTGAAAATAAAAATACATCAATTAGCTGTCTAGGTAAAGGCCAAAGTTTTGAAAAGGTAAAATGCACTAAAATTTGAAATACAAAAGTAAAATGCTAAAAGGGAAGATAAGGGGTGGAACACATACCACCCACCCCCACCTCAGACTTAGAGCTTTGTTTGTCCCGAGAAAACCCTTAGAACGAGATGGAGGGAAGAAAATCACTGCGGTGGTGGATGCTGGTGGTGGGAGGAGTAGTAGTTTCTCCAATAAGGGGAGTGGGGATTTGGGTAGGCCTACTGGGCTCCATACTCCTCGCAGGATGGGCAGTTAGGGGCATAGTGGACACAATCCACATGCCAAGACTCATGTGAATGTTGCATGTTATACATTTGGTTGAGCTAGTGGCCCTAGCATTGCTGCTCGTGCTGAATCTCATCTAGATGTTGTTGGACCTCGTAGAACGCATAGGCGCCTGCATCGTCATCTGGTCGTTGCCTGGTGTGACGGTAGGGTGGTAGCGGTGGACCAGAGGGATCATCATGGGCCTGCAATGAAACGTTCCTCTTGTGGGTTGTGGCTCGGGGATGTCGTCCGAGTCTGGGTTCTCCAAGCTATACCTCTGGATGTGCCCAGGTAGATCGGTGAGCTCGTAAACAAGGCTTGTTGTGGCAAACTTTACATGTAAGGGAAGCTGTATAACCACCTGTGAATCCTTGAAAAGAAGGCAATATACACCACTAGCACCTAAAGGAATGAATTTGTTGGTTTTTAGGTAGTAGCTGTCGATCTAGTGGTTTTTTAGCGGGAGTGGTGTGAAAGGGATATGGATGTAGACGAGAAAAATGGTGAGTTGAGTGACGAAGTGGACGATGAGGAAGGATGATGAGGTGGTACGACTAGATTGGGTGCTGATGTGTTCCAAAATGACATTCCCCCAGTTGAAGGGTTCTTCATTCAAGAGGCACCATAGGGCGTAAAGCTCAGCATAGGTAATGGCTCCTTAGGTACCTTCTCTACTAAAAATGGTGCAAGCAAGGATGCGATGGAGGTAGGAGATTACTGGATTGTGGATGTTGGAGGCCTTGGGCTCACTAAGAAGGTGGGGGCATGAGGTTGGTGATCTCAGCCTAGAACTTGTCTCTGTCATACCAGTCGGGATAGGTGTCATGGGGTCTCTCCATACAACGATCCAACTAGTATCCATCGCCACCGTCTAGAATAAAAGAGGTAAACTGGCGGGCAAAAATCTCTAGATTTTCCCCAAAAATTCGGATCTTGCAACTGGAGTTATCTCAGGAACAATGATAGCGGTGGAAGGAGGACAAGAACTTAAGAGTGAGATCGCTATATACTGAGGTAACATGGTAAGGGAAGAGGAGAATGTGGTTTTTACGGAGAATGTTTTCGGTGGCTTCACGAATTCTGAGAGAGTCGAGGATAGTGTCACATGCCCAATGGGGGAGGGAAACACCTATGGAAAACAAGTTTTCATAACGTTGGAGGTGGTCGGTGCTGGTGAACTGGACATAGCTTCCAGGGATGGGGGCAATGCAGTGTGGACGTGGGGTAGTGGAATCCAGGTAATTTCTCACCCTTTGGTTGCCCTCCATCTCATGGAGAAGATCCTCCGCCTCATTGATGTCATTTAGCATGTCCTCATTGAGCTCAGGTGAGGACTCACCAGTGGGAGATGGTGTGTGAAACTAGATCCCGGTGTGAGATTGAGATCTATGAGGTGGGTCTGGGGAGGAAGAGACATTGGACTTCCCCTTGTTCTTGCAATCTGTTGAACATAGCTACTGTGGGAGGGGCGAGCCGATCAGTTAGAGAGCTGACCCAATCGGTTGGCTTTCTTAGACGAGCAAGTCAGGTTGGGGACGAGCATTTCATAGAGTGAAAGTGGGAAATTGGTGCTTGTCTCAGTGGATCGGGGGTGAAGGCAGGCCGAGCGGATCAGAACCCAAGTGCTCGGCTTCGACGAGCAAGACGATTGGCTCAAATGTGAGACGAACAAATCACAAAATGCATGAGGAGACCACAGGGGGGAGTGGCACAGGCGGGTCCCAGAGAAGGTCAGAGCAGAGTTGAGAAGCTGGCAGAGCAACTGAGACGAGTGTATTTTGGGGCTGAGTCGGCCGGCTAAGGATCAGATCACTTGGCTGGTGTATGAGTCAGCCGATCTGTCATGCGAGGGGCTGAAAATGTGGTGGTCGGCCTTCTAAAAAGGTCGGCTCGTGGAGGATGAGATTGAGCAGGCGGGGCGGTAGATCGCTATAGTGTCGGTCGGCTGAGATGGCTAGGCGGTCGACTCGTTGCTCACCGGTCAGTTTTACGGCGGATCGCTCGACTGGGTGAGAGCTCCAGTGGGCAAGAGTGCTCAGGCGGGTGAGAGTGGCGTCTAGGTTTAGAGTGGAATGGGTGAAGGTGAGGCTTGCCCCAGGGGAGGTTATATAGCCAAGCGAGGGTGCCGAACGGATCGAATGGTGATGAAGTTGTTTAGTTCAAGGTGTTGATCGGCGTAGGCGTAGGGAGGGATCCTAGGTGTCGGGATGCCTCTTGTTCGATCGACATTTGGTTCGAGGGATGCTTGACTAGATCCAACCAATTGGTTTAGGTACCAACTGATCGTTTGAGCTGCAGAAGGGCCACTATTTAGGAATCCCCAACTGATCGGTTGGCACTGTGAACCGATCGGTTGGTGTGTCAGAAAGGAATAAAATATAACAGGATGAAATATCAAAGTAAAGAAAATGTAAGGAAGGAAGATAGGGTTGGGTTGCCTCTCAACAAGCACCTAGTTTAATGTCGAGGCTCGACATATGAGAGACCAAATTATTCCTCATCTGGACGAGGCAGGGGGTCAGTTAAGTTGAGATCTTCCCAGGATGAGCATTTATTGGTATCTGAATCGACAAGGTCTTCAGTGGTTATGTATCTTTTGAGTCAATTCTCATTAACCTTAAATTCACCCAAAAATTTATCCTAGAGAAGAAAGGTACCATGTGGATAGGCACATTTGACGAGGTAGGGGCCATACCACCTGGATTTGAGTTTTCCAGAAAAAAAGTCTTAGTTTGGAATTAAATAATAAAACCTGGTCACCCTCTCTAATATCCTTGCAATTTATGTCACCATCATGCCACATTTTAATTCGGTTCTTGTAGATTCTATCATTTTCATAAGCGCTCATTCTAAGTTCATCTAGTTCGTTTATTTGAAGAAGCCATTTTTCTCCCGTAGCAAAAAGGTCAAAATTCAGGCTTTTAATGGCCCAACTGGCCTTGTGTTCTAACTTGATCGGGAGATGGCATGATTTGCCATAAATCAACCTTAAAGGGGTGGTGCCTATGGGTGTCTTGTAGGCAGTATGGTATGCCCATAGAGCGTCATTGATTTTCAACGCCCAATCTTTCCTAGTGCATCCAATAGTTTTCTCTAGAATGGATTTGATCTGTCTGTTGGATACTTCAACCTTCCCACTGGTCTGAGGATGGTAAGGAGTGACAAATTTGTGGTAAACCCCATATCTTTTCAATAGAGCCTCAAAACTTTTCTCTAAAAAATGGGATCCCCTGTCAAAAATGACGGTGCGAGGGACTCCAAATCTAGGGAAAATAATGTCTTTAAAGAGTTTCTTAACATGTTTGGAGTCACAGGTTTTAGCGGGTATGGCTTCAACCCATTTTGACACGTAATCGACTATGACTAAAATGTAAGCAAACCCATAAGAAGAAGGAAATGGGCCCATGTAGTCGATCCCCTAGACGTCGAAAATCTCTAATTCCTACCAAGAGGTTAGGGACATTTGGTCACGCTTGGATATGTTACATGTCCTTTGACATTGGTCACAAGAGAGAACATAATCATATGAGTCTTTGATGATGGTGGGCCAATAGAAACCACACTATAGGACTTTCCTGGCTATTTTCTGAGAGCTCATGTGTCCACCATAGGGGCCAAAGTGACATTGTTCCAGAATGTTAGTGCTTTCTTCTTGAGAAACACAACGATGATACAGACCATCGGCACAAAGTCTAAATAGATAAGGTTCATCCCAATAATAGTTTTTGACATCATGTAAAAATTTAGCTTTAGACTATCCCTTATACTCAGGGTGCAATACACTGGTAGCTAAATAGTTTATGAAATTGGCAAACCAAGGGAATTTGGGGTCCACCTTAAGAAATTGGTCATCAAGCAAAGATTCATTTATGGGGGTTTTATCGATTGGGCTATAGCTAAGTCGACTTAGGTGATCAGCCACGACGTTTTCAAACCCCTTTTTGTCTAGGATCTCTAGATCAAACTCCTACAATAGAAAAATCTACCTTATGAGTCTGGGTTTGGCATCTTTTTTGGTCATGAGATAGTGAATGGCTGCATGGTCAGTGTAGACAATAACTTTAGAGCCAACTAAGTATGAGAAAAATTTATCAAATGCATAGACAATGGCTAGCATCTCCTTTTCAGTCAGTGTAATTTCATTAAGCTTCGTCTAAGGTCCTGGATGCATAGTATATGACATGGTGTTTCTTATCAATTCACTGTCCTAAGATGGCACCTACATCATAGTCACTAGCATCACACATGATTTCAAAGGGTAGGGCCCAGTCTGGTGCATGAATGATTGAAGTGGTTGTGAGAGCGTTCTTCAAGCATAGAAAGCTATCCATGCATGCCTTGTCAAAATGGAAAGGCACCTCTTTTTGAACAAGGTTGGTGAGGGGTTTTGTGATTTTGGAAAAGTCACAGATGAATCGCCGGTATAAATTGGCATGTCCCAATAAGGCTCAGATGTATTTGACTGAGGTGGGAGGGTGAACCTTGGTGATAACCTCAATTTTAGCTTTGTCGACCTCTAAGCCTTTGTTGCTCACCTTGTGGCCTAGAACAATGCCCTCCTTAACCATGAAGTGGCACTTTTCCCAATTAAGGACCAAGTGTGACTCAATACATCTGTCAAGAACAAGGACCAAATTCCTAAGGAATGAATCAAGGCTATCTCCATAGACGGAGAAGTCATCCCTGAACACTTCCATGATGGTTTTGGTCAATCATGCAAAGATGGCTGACATACACTGTTGGAAGGTGGTTGGTGCATTGCACAAGCCAAAGGGGATTCATCTAAAATCATAGATGTCAAAGGGACATATGAAGGTAACATTCTCTTGATCTTCAGGATGGATAGGAATCTGATAAAATCTTGAATAGCCATCTAGATAACAAATATATTGCTGATGGGCTAAGAGTTCAAGAACTTGGTCTAGGAATGGAAGTGGGAAGTGGTCCTTCCTAGTTTCTTTGTTGAGCTTCCCATAGTCAATACACATTCTCCACCCCATGACGGTGCGAGTGGGGATGGGCTCATTCTTCTCATTTCTAATGACAGTGGTCCCTCCCTTTTGGGGACAACTTGGACTGGGCTAACCCACGTGGAATTGGAGATGTGGTAGAGATGATTTCTATAGTCAAAAGTTTGATCTCCTCTAGACGGAAAATTTCCTTCATGTTTGGGTTGAGTTTTCATTATGGATCTCGGGTAGGTTTGTGGTCCTCTATCATTGAGATTTTGTGAATGTAGATGGATTGATCTATTCACACTAGATTTGTCATTTTGTATCCCTAGGAAACCCTTCTTTTCCTAAGTTCAGTCATAAGTTTGTTTTCTTGTTCAGGGGTAAGGTCAGAATTTATGATGATAGGGCACAGTTGTTGTTCATCAAGAAAGACATATTTCAAACCTATGGAAAGAGTCTTCATTTCTGGGGCCTTGGGTGGCTCAGGCTTCTCTTCCATGATGGAAATCATTTTAAGGTCCTCGATTTCAGTATTAGGGGATTCTTCAAAATTGTCCAAATGAGCCTTACATTGATCTAATTGTTTATTATCAAAATCACATTCAAGGGGACTAGTGAGAGTTGTGTGTGCGGGGTCATCAACTAACTCCCTTTCCTACCTCAGTTGAGATAATTTATCAATGCAGTCAACGAGATAGACCTCTTCCTGGAAACTAGGTCCTTTCATGCTTTCAAACACCCTAAACTCTAGGGTTTGCTTCCCTAATCTTAACATAATGGTCCCGACATCAACATCAATCAAGGCTCGGGCTACAACTAAGAAGGGACAGCTGAAAATGAGAGGATAACACAAATCTTCCTTTATGTCCATGATCACAAAGTCACAAGGGACATAGGCATCTTTCCCAACCTTAACCGGAATGTCTTCTATGATTCCTACAGTTTGTTCATGGAGGAGTCTGCTAGTTGGATGGTCATGGTTGTGGGTACATGTCCTTGAATCCTAGTCTCTTGCAAAGGTTGTAGGGCATGATGGATATGTTGGATCCTAAATCTGCTAGGCCGTTTCTACAAGCATTGTCACCTAAGTAGCATCCTATCCCAAAAGAACCAGGGTCCTTCTATTTTAGGCATTTTACTCTGGATTATGTCTGAAGTGGTCCTAGCAAGTTTGACAGTCTCATATTCTTTAGTAGCATACTTCCTAGTCAAGAGAGATTTCATGTACTTGGACCAGGCAGGCATGTCTGCCAAAGCATCAAGGAAGGGACTGTCGACATGTAATTTTTTCATAGCATCCCTATATTTCATGAAGTGGGCATCAAGCCTTGTTTGTTTGAGGTGGGCTTGGTAGGGAGGTTGTGGCTTGTAGATTGGTTCTTCAGCTTCTACTTGAAGGGGTTCAGGGATGGTTGGTTCAGGTGTAGCTTCAGGTTCAACAACTACCATGTCTTCATCCTTGAATTCTAGAGGTGGGGCTGAGGGTTCTTCTAGAGAGGGAGGGGAGTGTGTCTTTCCAGAATGAGTGGAGACCACCTTGAGTTGTTCAAGATGTTTGGGGTTGTTTTCAGGCTACCCAGCAAAGGTACCAATAGGGGGTTTCTGTTGAGCAAATAAGCGAGCTAGTTGGGTGTTAGTTGCCTTCTAATGAGCTTGTTGTGCAATGATGATTTGTTCCAAGGAAGCTATCCTTTCATCGGCTGAGGGAGTGGGAGTAGGAACATTTGGTGGTGGTTGAGGAGGTGGCTGATTGAGATTTTGAGGAGGAAGATTCAAGTTTTGAAATTGTTGTCCTTGATATGGTGGTCGGTTTGGGTTATTTCCTCAGTAGTTCCATTGATTTCCAAAGTTCATTTGATTGTTGTATGGGAATTCAGGTGGTGGTCGATTATTTCTTTGAGGGTAGGGAGGCCTTTGTTGGGATTGGAGTTGGGTAGAGTTTTCAGCACCTGCAAGGTTCCCATATTGGAAGCCATGATGGTTTCTAGTCTGGTTGGGGTTGTAGTAACCTTGGCCTGGTATGGTATGGATTGAGTTGAGGTCTTCTAATTGCTATCCCATTTCGGGTTGCATGGGGGTGTTGTAAAGGTATTGACAGTGTAGGGTGGTGTGATCGTATCCTTGTCATATGCCACAAAGGGATTCCACAACTTTTATTTGTTGGGGTAACTCCCTAAAGGTGCCTTGGGATGACTCTAATCAATCTTGTTTTAGGGCAATTCATTTGAGGCTTTCTACTATTCTTTGGCTACCTTAAGGACTCCACCAATTCCCCTTCTAGCCCTTGTTTTAGAAGCCCATTTAACCACCTACAATGCACTGGTCAGACTTTGGTGCATGAAATTTCCTCCATATGAGGAATCAAGAAAAAATTTGGTATCAACATCAACACCAAGATAGAAGATCTCTATGAGTTGGGCTTGAGAGATATCATGGTGAGTGCACTTCCTAAGTAAGTCTTTGAGCCTTTTCCAAGCTTCTCCTAGGGATTCTCCTAGGGACATAGAAAAGTGAGTGATTTGTCCCCTAAGTTCATAGGTGAGAGAAGGAGGGTAAAATTTCTCAAGAAACTTATTTTGTAGAACTTCCCAAGTAGTGACATGTTCTTCACTCTCCATGGTGTTGTACCATCTACTAGCTTGGCCAAAGAGAGAGTACTTGAACAATCTAAGGTGGATGGCATCTTCAGAGATGCCTGGGAGCTTGTTCAAAGAGCAAAGGTCAATGAACCTTTGAAGATGATCTTGGCAACTTTCCCCATTGTTGCCAGAGAAAGGATTTACCTAGATCATAATGATCTGTTAGGTTCAGATCTTGAATTGGGGGGAAATGATGTCTGGAGGTACGACTGGGTGTTTGGCATAGGTAAGACTGGGTGTAGGCTGCTCACAAAGTGGCCTCTCTGGCCTCTTGGTCAGATAAGATGTGCTCTCTTTGAGTCGCTAAAGGCTGGTTGATCCTACGGGCGACTTCTTCCTCATCCATCCTATTTTGATTTTGGCGGTTTAGATGGTGAAAAGTTCTATCTATCTCGGGATTAAATGATTGAAAATCAACATTCGAGCATCGTGTGCACAAAAAAAAACAGTTAATCGTGTGCAAAAAAAATAGACTGTCGGAATGGAAACTAGGCAGAAAGAGGAGTAGCACTTCAGGAATGTTACTCGGAAGGCATAAAAAAATGAAAAAAAAAAATTCAAAAGTTTTTTTTGGGGGGGGGGTCGAGAAAACAATCTGTTGTCCCTGGCAACAATGCTAAATTATTAATGCATTGAAGTGCACTACAATCACTAAGATAATTATCATAGAGTTTAATCCTTTTCTACTTTCCGATTAAGGTTAGTATAGAAAGGGTCGATCCCAAAGGACAAAGTTTTTAAGATTTTTAACTCTAATCGCAATGGTTTTGTTTCTTTTTAGTATTTTTGTTTCTAGAACAAAAAGTAAAGATCGGATTGGGGTTCGATGATTGTCACTAAGACAAAAAGAAAATATAAGAACAAGATTGTACTTAATAAGAAATAATTTTCCATGTCAAAAGGAAAATTGAGATGATTGTTAGCACAAGTAGACTATTATGAATGACATACTAGAATGTAAAGAGAGTGGATCAAACACAAGAATAAATCAAGAGATGGAGAATTGAGGCTTTAGGGGTTTTCACCACCTTAACCTAGGTGAGAATAGACTAAATATCTTAAAACGATGATTACAATGAAGGCACGCAAATTAATAAAAATCCACAAAAGATGGACTCCACATGAGCCCATTGGTCATGTTTCTTAATCCATCATCCCAAAAGAGGAAGATGCACAATCGTTTCAAAACCCCTATGTGATTGATTCTATTGTTCTAAATTCAAATTTCCATGGTCATTTCCATCCAGATTAACATGTGATCAAACCAATTAATTACTTTGATAGATCAATAGTTATTAGAACCAAAAGCCATCTAAAGTTGTTCTAAGGAATTAGTTGATTTAAGCCATGGCTCAGGGGATATTCCTCTTGCCTTGATAGAGAACTACTCATTCATGCTTGTGGAGAAAATGGAGTCGGAGGAAAGAAGAATTCTAGCCATAGTCTAGACTTATCAAAGGATTGAATCCTTATGCTAGAGATAATGAAATGGTTGATGCTTAATTCCTTGCTCCAGTCCATGGAAGCAAAAGAACAAGAAGTAAACTAGATTTAAACGGGAAAGGTAAAAGAACGATGATTGAAGAACACACTTAACTTGAAAATAACCAATTTTTATTGATGAATCGAATACAAGAACATAAGAACACAAGAATGATTGCTTAGAAATCTTCAGTACAAAAGATGATACAAGAGATGATGATGTGAGGAGGGAGTGCCCCTCCTTTTATAGGAGAGGGAGGAGGCTTTTACAACTAGGGTTGTGGACAAATGGCGCTGGTGGATGCAAATTTGAACTGGTCGTGCACTGCCAACCGATCGGTTGGGTGGTGAGTCGTCGGTTGGACGATTGGTAAGGGCGGGAGTTGGGGCAGCACTCAACAACCCTAATTTTGGCTAGAGGTGTTCTTTGACCCGCCCAATATGGGAGGGAAAACTCCCGCTTTGAGGGATGAAATGGTCGGTTGATGTTCAAATCACGCGCCATCTAGTTTGAACGTTTGGACAAGGCTTGGCGGATGAAGGATGGCATCAACTAATCATTCAGAACTGGTGAGCTGAGCATCTGAAATGAGTGAGATGATCAGCTGGAACTGGGGAGTCGAGCATTTAGAATGGGTGAGACGATCAGATGGAACAGGTGAGTTGAGCATTTAGTGTTCAAAGTCTGTAAGAAATTCACAAATTTGGGTGAGATTCAAGTATAATTGTGATAAAGGGAAGCATATAGTATTTTGTTTCTTTTCAATAGATAAAGTTAAGAATTTCTATGTGATAGACTAAAAAGGTTATGAAAAGAGGTGCTAACTCAACACGCATCAATGACATCTACCCATAGAGAAGATAAGGACCTACCTCTCCTATGTCTGTCATGTTTGAGTGAGAACATAACGTTTGATATAAAATCTTGGGCTAAATGGGGAGGGAATATTTTCTTCCTATACATATGTCCTAGTTTGGCTTCTTAGAATGTTTGAGAATGACATTAACTATTTTCGTGTGCATATTTTAAGATAATTTTTTTTAAGATTAACAATCTCAAATCAAACAATCTTTTTTAAAGATTAGCAATCTAAAATCAAACAATCTTTCTAAAGATTAACAATCTCAAATAAAATTATCTTTTTAAAGATTAACAGTCAAATCAAATAATCAATCTCAAATCAAAAAATATTTTTAAGATTAACAATCTCAAATCAAACAATCTTTTTAAAGATTAACAATCTCAATTCAGACAAATTTTTAAGGATTAACAATCTCAAATTAAACAATCTTTTTAAATCTTAACAATCTCAAATCAGATAAACTTTTTAAAGATTAACACTCTCAAATCAAATAATCTTTTTAAATATAAATAATCTCAAATAAAACAATCTATTTAAAATATTAACAATTATAAACAATCTTGAGCCTGATGTGAGGGGGATGTGGATCTGGCGATGGAGGTAGCGGCGCTGAAAGGGGGTTTGGGGGAGGCTGAGGATGGGTAGGCGGCCAGTACAAGTAAAAAGCTATCGAATGGGTAGAAGATATCAGAAAAGAGAACGTCACGCATCCAGGAGACCAAAACAATGACAACACAGGCATTAGGGTCACAGTTCCAGAGATAGGGCTTGCGTTCCAATATACTGTGATGCGCGGAGCCTCGAGTACAAAAGAAACAACAGATCTAGATAAATTGATGAACATTCCTTCAGGCAGAAAATGCCAGAGAACCTACAATGAGCAGACTATAAGCAACAAAACCCCGGACATAGCAGATACACCTTCGTGGGGGCGCGGATGGAAGGAATGATAGCATAATAGAAGGGGATTCGGGGCCGAAATCGTCATTCAGTAAAGTAGTGGCCGGCGAGAATTATGAGTTGCCCAATCTTGATAACCACATTATTGAATCTCTATTTGAAGATAAATTGGATATAGCGGCGATTAGACTGGACACATCCGGAGGGACACCTATCATTTCCATTGAAGAAGAGGCTGAAGAAAACCTCACGCGCCCCTAGAGATCTGCAGTGGTTGTTCGCCTAGTTGGGGCTGAAATTGGCTACATGACACTCAGGGAGTGAGTTAAACTATTATGGCAGATTACAGGGAGGTTTAACATGTTCGAACTGAACCTAGGACACTTTGTTATCCAATTATCCTATAGAAAAGATTATGACATGGCCATGATAGGTGGACCATGGAAGATATTCGGCTACTGCCTGGTAGTGTGGGACTGGCACCCAAGATTCAAGCCTACGAATGATATGCCAACCCACATAGTGACATGGCTCCGCATTATGAATCTACCATTGCACTTTATGTGGATATCATGCTGGAATATATAGGGTAGGCATTAGGGAACCTATTCAAGATTGATGAACACACTTTAAGGCATTCTCAAAGCAGATTTGCTAGAATCACCATTGAAGTGGATACAACCAAGGAACCTATTACCTCTATTATTATTAATAATGAGGAATATGAGGTTATCTACAAAGCTTACCCAAAGCCCTGTAATACGTGTGGACTAATTGGTCACTCAGAGAAAGGATGTCCCAAGATGAAACAAAACCAGAATGAGGAGGAGGATGAGAACATAGAAGAAGAAAACAACAATAGAAACAATGAGAACAGTGAACAATGGCAGACATAGAGGACTAGATCCAACAATAAAAGAGGAATGGGTAGACAAAACAAAGGAAGACAAAATCAAGAAGCCAAAAAGCAAAGTAACAGATTTGTGGGTCTATCAGAGAAGGAAGAAAATACAGTGACAGAAGAAGAAAGAACCGAGCAGAGAGATACTGATATAGCTGGAACACATAATCAGAAAATAGTGAGAGTGTGGCACAAAAAGAAAGGGACAACTAAGAACTCACAATCTGTTGATAAAGAGAAGACAAGGGCTGAAGACAGTACAACACAGACAAAGAACGGAAATAACAAGAATGAGAAGGAAACATTGGGTGAACAGGAAAAGGTAGAAAAACAAGCTGCCATTATGGATGACGAAGTGGTTGAAATTCACACGGTGGTAGATCCAGACATTCATGAGTTAATAGAAGAACTAATTGATGATTCAGTAGGAAGGAATATGGAGGTTGAATCTAGAAATAATACACAGAACACTGAACATACCCAAACTGACGACATGGTCACGACCATGGGCCCAAAACCAACTCCTTCAACCAACAGAAAAATAAAAGGAAGTAGCGCAAAGATGAAAGAACAGAAGTCCACTCCACCCTATACCCAAAGAAGAAGGAGCCAACAGATCAACCCAGATGTCGATGATGATTGCTCTCAGGAACGTGAGATGAATGAGGAGCACTCTACCCAAGGTGTTGAATGAACATCTCGTATATCTGGATATTACTCGTCTCACATCCCATCATCTGGTTTAATGTTAGATACACTTTTCTGGAATGTAAGACAAATAGGCAATGATGATACATGTCGGATTCTGAAAGAATGCTATAGCTGAACCGAGAATCAGTGGTACTCATGCCTTGAACACTATCGAATCTCTAGGCTTCTTGAACTCATACAGAGTAGAAGCAAGAGGGTTCACTGGAGGTATATGGCTCTGTTGGAAGGAGCAAGAATGTATGATTGAAATCGTGAATAGCCATCGTCAATTCACCACATGTAGGGTAAATGGAGAAACCTTAATCACAATAGTCTATGCTAACCCGTATATCACTGAAAGAAAACTGTTGTGGAAGTATCTCATTGGTATGGAACAGAAATACATTACACCCTGGATCGTCTTGGGTGATTTCAACGCCACCCTTAGCCCAGATGAGAAAATTAGAGGAAAATGGTACAATTATACAGAAGCTGTTGTATTCAGTGACACATTATTATTAGCTAACTTGGTTGATCTTGGGTTCTCAGGTATGAGATTCACGTACAAACATTGTAGTTTACAAGAGAGACTAAACAGAGCAGTGGTGAATACAATGTTTGTTACTGAGAAATCAGAATATTCAGTTATTCACCTCCCTAAGGCATTCTTAGATCACTACCCATTATTGGTCAAGTCTAGAAAGCATACTACTTCAAAGACCAGATTTAAAGCCAAGGCTAGTTGGAATGATAATGCTGAGTTTCAAAGGATCTTACCCTCGAACTG